>OZ024823.1:15000-392500 GCA_964016985.1 Anodontia alba
CGCTTTGACTTATGCAAATGACGTCATTTCCGCGGAAACACGTTGTTTAAAACACACAAATATAAACTACCCTAAAAAGTGTACTGGTATAAAAGTGGGAGTCTAGCGGCAGTGTGGAGATAAAGTAAAACAACAACAAACGTGGGGGGGGGAGTTTTACATCACCCCCCCCCCCATACACTCAATATCAAAATCTAACGCACCCCCCACTCCTCACTATACGTCCCTAACATATCGCTTCGTGTACCACCCCTATCGCAAATTTTTTGTTCAAAAAATACCATATCGCGAACCCCCGCCCGCGGGACAGGCGCGCTGTTTTATTGTTATTTTTTTTTTTTTTTTTTTTGTTTAAGTTATCTGTGTTCAGGGTCATCTAACTGTTGACAAACAAATAGAGAGACGGACAGACATACGGGCAGACAGACGGACAGACAGACGGACAGACAGACGGACAAACAGACGGACAGACGGACAGACAGACGGACAGACAAACGGACAGACGGACAGACGGACAGACAGACAGACGGACAGACAGACAGACGGACAGACAGACAAATGGACAGACAGACAGACAGTCGGACATTGACAACCGACGTCTTATCTGACAGACAGACGGACAGACCGACAGACAGACAGACAGACAGACAGACAGCTTGAATAAACACATAAAAAAGCGGGCATAAGCTAACACCTTAGACCCCGATTAGACAACGCTTTGACTTATGCAAATGACGTCATTTCCGCGGAAACACGTTGTTTAAAACACACAAATATAAACTACCCTAAAAAGTGTACTGGTATAAAAGTGCGAGTCTAGCGGCAGTGTGGAGATAAAGTAAAACAACAACAAACGTGGGGGGGGGAGTTTTACATCACCCCCCCCCCCCCATACACTCAATATCAAAATCTAACGCACCCCCCACTCCTCACTATACGTCCCTAACATATCGTTTCGTGTACCACCCCTATCGCAAATTTTTTGTTCAAAAAATACCACATCGCGAACCCCCGCCCGCGGGACAGGCGCGCTGTTTTATTGTTATTTTTTTTTTTTTTTTTTGTTTTGTTTAAGTTATCTGTGTTCAGGGTCATCTAACTGTTGACAAACAAATAGAGAGACGGACAGACATACGGGCAGACAGACGGACAGACAGACGGACAGACAGACGGACAAACAGACGGACAGACGGACAGACAGACGGACAGACAAACGGACAGACGGACAGACGGACAGACAGACAGACGGACAGACAGACAGACGGACAGACAGACAAATGGACAGACAGACAGACAGTCGGACATTGACAACCGACGTCTTATCTGACAGACAGACGGACAGACCGACAGACAGACAGACAGACAGACAGCTTGAATAAACACATAAAAAAGCGGGCATAAGCTAACACCTTAGACCCCGATTGGACAGGCGCGCTGTTTTATTGTTATTTTTTTTTTCTTTTTTTGTTTTGTTTAAGTTATCTGTGTTCAGGGTCATCTAACTGTTGACAAACAAATAGAGAGACGGACAGACATACGGGCAGACAGACGGACAGACAGACGGACAAACAGACGGACAGACGGACAGACAGACGGACAGACAAACGGACAGACGGACAGACGGACAGACAGACAGACGACAGACAGACAGACGGACAGACAGACAAATGGACAGACAGACAGACAGTCGGACATTGACAACCGACGTCTTATCTGACAGACAGACGGACAGACCGACAGACAGACAGAAAGACAGACAGACAGACAGACAGCTTGAATAAACACATAAAAAAGCGGGCATAAGCTAACACCTTAGACCCCGATTGGACAGGCGCGCTGTTTTATTGTTATTTTTTTTTTTTTTTTTTTTGTTTTGTTTAAGTTATCTGTGTTCAGGGTCATCTAACTGTTGACAAACAAATAGAGAGACGGACAGACATACGGGCAGACAGACGGACAGACAGACGGACAGACAGACGGACAAACAGACGGACAGACGGACAGACAGACGGACAGACAAACGGACAGACGGACAGACGGACAGACAGACAGACGGACAGACAGACAGACGGACAGACAGACAAATGGACAGACAGACAGACAGTCGGACATTGACAACCGACGTCTTATCTGACAGACAGACGGACAGACCAACAGACAGACAGACAGACAGACAGACAGCTTGAATAAACACATAAAAAAGCGGGCATAAGCTAACACCTTAGACCCCGATTGGACAGGCGCGCTGTTTTATTGTTATTTTTTTTTTTTTTTTTTTTGTTTTGTTTAAGTTATCTGTGTTCAGGGTCATCTAACTGTTGACAAACAAATAGAGAGACGGACAGACATACGGGCAGACAGACGGACAGACAGACGGACAGACAGACGGACAAACAGACGGACAGACGGACAGACAAACGGACAGACGGACAGACGGACAGACAGACAGACGGACAGACAGACAGACGGACAGACAGACAAATGGACAGACAGACAGACAGTCGGACATTGACAACCGACGTCTTATCTGACAGACAGACGGACAGACCGACAGACAGACAGACAGACAGACAGACAGACAGACAGCTTGAATAAACACATAAAAAAGCGGGCATAAGCTAACACCTTAGACCCCGATTGGACAGGCGCGCTGTTTTATTGTTATTTTTTTTTTTTTTTTTTTGTTTTGTTTAAGTTATCTGTGTTCAGGGTCATCTAACTGTTGACAAACAAATAGAGAGACGGACAGACATACGGGCAGACAGACGGACAGACAGACGGACAGACAGACGGACAAACAGACGGACAGACGGACAGACAGACGGACAGACAAACGGACAGACGGACAGACGGACAGACAGACAGACGGACAGACAGACAGACGGACAGACAGACAAATGGACAGACAGACAGACAGTCGGACATTGACAACCGACGTCTTATCTGACAGACAGACGGACAGACCGACAGACAGACAGACAGACAGACAGACAGACAGACAGACAGCTTGAATAAACACATAAAAAAGCGGGCATAAGCTAACACCTTAGACCCCGATTGGACAGGCGCGCTGTTTTATTGTTATTTTTTTTTTTTTTTTTTTTTGTTTTGTTTAAGTTATCTGTGTTCAGGGTCATCTAACTGTTGACAAACAAATAGAGAGACGGACAGACATACGGGCAGACAGACGGACAGACAGACGGACAAACAGACGGACAGACGGACAGACAGACGGACAGACAAACGGACAGACGGACAGACGGACAGACAGACAGACGGACAGACAGACAGACGGACAGACAGACAAATGGACAGACAGACAGACAGTCGGACATTGACAACCGACGTCTTATCTGACAGACAGACGGACAGACCGACAGACAGACAGACAGACAGACAGACAGACAGACAGCTTGAATAAACACATAAAAAAGCGGGCATAAGCTAACACCTTAGACCCCGATTGGACAGGCGCGCTGTTTTATTGTTATTTTTTTTTTTTTTTTTTTGTTTTGTTTAAGTTATCTGTGTTCAGGGTCATCTAACTGTTGACAAACAAATAGAGAGACGGACAGACATACGGGCAGACAGACGGACAGACAGACGGACAGACAGACGGACAAACAGACGGACAGATGTACAGACAAACGGACAGACGGACAGACGGACAGACAGACAGACGGACAGACAGACAGACGGACAGACAGACAAATGGACAGACAGACAGACAGTCGGACATTGACAACCGACGTCTTATCTGACAGACAGACGGACAGACCGACAGACAGACAGACAGACAGACAGACAGACAGACAGACAGACAGCTTGAATAAACACATAAAAAAGCGGGCATAAGCTAACACCTTAGACCCCGATTGGACAGGCGCGCTGTTTTATTGTTATTTTTTTTTTTTTTTTTTTTGTTTTGTTTAAGTTATCTGTGTTCAGGGTCATCTAACTGTTGACAAACAAATAGAGAGACGGACAGACATACGGGCAGACAGACGGACTGACAGACGGACAGACAGACGGACAAACAGACGGACAGACGGACAGACAGACGCACAGACAAACGGACAGACGGACAGACGGACAGACAGACAGACAGACGGACAGACAGACAAATGGACAGACAGACAGACAGTCGGACATTGACAACCGACGTCTTATCTGACAGACAGACGGACAGACCGACAGACAGACAGACAGACAGACAGACAGACAGCTTGAATAAACACATAAAAAAGCGGGCATAAGCTAACACCTTAGACCCCGATTGGACAGGCGCGCTGTTTTATTGTTATTTTTTTTTTTTTTTTTTTTGTTTTGTTTAAGTTATCTGTGTTCAGGGTCATCTAACTGTTGACAAACAAATAGAGAGACGGACAGACATACGGGCAGACAGACGGACAGACAGACGGACAGACAGACGGACAAACAGACGGACAGACGGACAGACAGACGGACAGACAAACGGACAGACGGACAGACGGACAGACAGACAGACGGACAGACAGACAGACGGACAGACAGACAAATGGACAGACAGACAGACAGTCGGACATTGACAACCGACGTCTTATCTGACAGACAGACGGACAGACCGACAGACAGACAGACAGACAGACAGACAGCTTGAATAAACACATAAAAAAGCGGGCATAAGCTAACACCTTAGACCCCGATTAGACAACGCTTTGACTTATGCAAATGACGTCATTTCCGCGGAAACACGTTGTTTAAAACACACAAATATAAACTACCCTAAAAAGTGTACTGGTATAAAAGTGCGAGTCTAGCGGCAGTGTGGAGATAAAGTAAAACAACAACAAACGTGGGGGGGGGGGGAGTTTTACATCACCCCCCCCCCCATACACTCAATATCAAAATCTAACGCACCCCCCACTCCTCACTATACGTCCCTAACATATCGCTTCGTGTACCACCCCTATCGCAAATTTTTTGTTCAAAAAATACCACATCGCGAACCCCCGCCCGCGTGGCAGGCACGCTGTTTTTTATTGTTATTTTTTTTTTTTTTGTTTGTTTTGTTAAGTATCTGTGTTCAGGGTCATCTAACTGTTGACAAAACAAATAGAGAGACGGACAGACAGACGGACAGACTGACAGACGGACAGACTGACAGACGGACAGACTGACAGACGGACAGACTGACAGACGGACAGACGGACAGACAGACAGACAGACAGTCGGACTGACAACCGACGTCTTATTCTGACAGACAGACGGACAGACCGACAGACAGACAGACAGACAGACGGACAGACAGACAGACAACCTGACAGACAGACAGTCGGACAGACGGACAGACAGACAAACAGACAGACAGACAGACAGTCGGACATTGACAACCGACGTCTTATTCTGACGTGCGCAGTTTGCTTTAAGTACAATAAATGTTCGAAGTTATCTGTGTTCAGGGTCATCTAACTGTACGGTTATAACGCAAAATACACTAAATTATACTCCATCCAACATTACCTGAACTAAACAATCGATAATAGATAAAAGTGGCAATTTTCATGAATAGAGGCGTTGTGTGTTCTTTTTGAAGGAGACATTTGATTAAGAAACAGTTAAATAACAGTATGGACAACAAAAGAAATCCTTTGTGGGTAAATTTATTCTCTATTTGGTTTTCTACACAGTAGCGTACGTTTTCGTCTGTCTACACTCTGGTCTGCGGATGCGCATAACCTCGGGTAGACCAGACGAATACGTGTTAAGTAGTGCCAGTTGTAGAGAATAAATGAGCTGAAAGGGAGTTATGATGGTGTTTGCAAACTGCACACGTCAGAATAAGACGTCGGTTGTTAATGCCTATCTGTCAGACTGTCCGTCTGTCCGTTTGTCTGTCCGTTTGTCTGTCCGTTTGTCTGTCCGTCTGTTCGTCTGTCTGTCCGTCCGTCTGTCTGTCTCTCTCTCTATTTGTTTGTCAACAGTTAGATGACCCTGAAGACAGATAACTTAAACAAACACAAAACAAAACGGCGTGTCTGTCCTTTTTTTTTTTTTTTTTTTTTTTACCGCGAAGGCGAAAAATATACATTAAAAACAAACCTATATATACGAATTTTATACGAGAAAAAAAAGTCTATCTAATGTTTTTCACCGCTAATCCGTTTTTTTCATCAAGAAGGAATTTCTAACCTCGGTTAATATGTAACCGAGTTGATTCTTCCCCTTCCACTGCCTTTTATTTTTGGCTCTTGAGTCGTCGCTACTCAGGCCGATTCCCCATATTTTGTCGAAAGGGTTTGCTTCTACCAGTATGTCCGGATACGTGGCTACCAGTTGCTTTTTCAATTTCGGATTCTGCGAAAATTTGGCCATATTGGCGGTTTTCACTATATCTTTAGCCTTCTCTTCCCATACGCTACGTTTAAACCCGCTTACTCTTCTACCGAGTCGTTTGATGGTTAACGGATTATTCGTCCGCATAATCATCTTAGCCGTTTTAAAATCTTTGAATAAAATAGCTTTCTGTTCGTGCATGTACTGTTCTCCGCAGCAATATTTCTTTCCGTCGATGACGAAGTCGCACGGATAAAACTGACTAAAAATCTCGGTTTTACCCCAGAAGAAACGAAATTTTTCCATCGTCGAATATAAATCGATATTAGTATTATTTATTAAGCGAACTAGGCGTGTGTGCGCGTGTATGTATCGGAGTAATATATATATATATATATATATATAATCTGTTTTGAATCCAAATAGGAAAAAATGATGACGTGGAGGTAATTTTTAACTAACTAGGTAAAAAAAATGTTTATAAATTTGAACAGCAATAAATGTAATGGTAACAAACCGTGCTTCTCTTATTTATCTTGTTTATAACAAGAAAGCAAAAATCTTGCTGTTGTAAAATTACCTACAAACGTTATCGATTTTTTCTTCGCCAGTCAATTTTCTTTCCCACAAACATTAACACCTATATATATAATATATATATAGGTTTATCATTCTAGTGAAAAATCTAATCTCTCATTATCGATTTTTTGTATTTTTTTTTTTTTTTTTTTTGCACTAACAGGTAGTCTATTTTTAGCTCCACATTATTATTGTTTTATAAATAGCCACATTGTTGTAAATTAATTTTTACAAACGTTATCGATTTTTTTCGCCAGCCAATTTTCTCTCCCACAAACATTAACACCTATATATATGTATATATTATATAGGTTTATCATTCTAGTGAAAAAATCTAATCTCTCGTTATCGATTTTTGTATTTTTTTTTTTTTTTTGCACTAACAGGTAGTCTATTTTTAGAACAGGTTAGTTTTTAATCATTCTTGGTTGTAGAGTATGAAACAAATATAATATCTTTACGAGGGGTTGTTATCATCGTCGATGTTTTTGCGTTCTCATCATTAGAATGATCACAATTGTCTCTTTTTTTTATATATTTTGCGTTTGATGACAATATGATGATTATTGTCTCCGAACAATAATGTTTGTATGTTACGTATGTCACGTACGAAATTACGCACCAATATTTTGTTCAGTAAACGTCCATTGCGTTCCTTTTTTAAAATTGCAATTTTCTTTACAGACAAATCTAATAACGTATCAATGACTGTTTCCAAGGGTGTGGAGTGTTCCTCCATTGTGTTCTTTGTATAAAATCTTCTTTCTACTGTATAAAATAAATAATTACAAACAAAACATAATTAAAGGATATGAGGAATGTAAAAATAACGACTGAGTCTAATAATAGAACTAATGTTATATTTATATATATATGGTAACCTTTTTTTTTAAAAACGTCCTTTATACGGGTTGTATACAATAATAACTAGCTATAAATAAATCGCTTTTTATAGGTAAGCAAAATCAGAGATAGTTTACGTCTATGTCCGGTAAGAGTTATTCGTGCGAGAACAAAAAGGTTATTGATGAACCAATGGAATGCCAGCATGTTCATAACGATACGTATATCACAGCAAAAACCTTTTTACGTACCTTTTTTTGTGAAAAATTAAACGGTTATGTGTCTAACTCGGATCACGCTGAATACGCAATAAAGAACTTCTGGCATCAATACTTACCTAGAAATGTAGGCATAGAACTCATTAAATTGTTTGACGTAGAACAAAATGGGTGTGGTTGTGATTTAGAAGAAGAACTAGGGTGGGAATTGTTGTTGTTACAGGAAAAAGAGCCAACGACTACCGGTTCCAGTTCTAGAACGATAAGAACCAAACGCCAACGTGAAGATAATAGCGAGTCGGTGACAAAAAAAGGCAGTTCGGTTTAACAAACTATTGTTATTAACAAAAACGCCAATAGTTTATTATATTATATTACTGATTGGTTATCAATAAAATTGAAACAAACACACATAACAATATATTTGTTACGGTCTTCTATTTTTTGTAACTTTGAAATCTAAAGAAACAATATTAGCTAACGTGGCGCTGGAATCCACAACATCTAAAACCGTTATTATTCTATGCAAAAAATTTTGGGGTTCAACGAGAGTTTATTTGCTAAAAATAGTCAATTTTATTAAAAACCTAATAATAATAGGTTAATAGGTCAAAGTTCGTTGTTACTAAAAATAGATAATCTTATTACAATATAAGAAAAGGTGAATAGTTCGAGATTGGTTATTATTAAGCAACAATGAATTGCGCCAAATATGTTAAATTTTTTGAGTCGCTGTTGAAAAGCACAGAACCCAATAAATTTATCAATAAATTTAAAGATAAAATTATAAGCGAAGTACAAAAAGATAATATTGGTGTTTTAAAATTAGCTATAAGACATTTGGTTTTTACTAAAGCAAGAACGCAGGATGATTGTCAATTAATCGCGAAAACTGGAGAAGATATATTTACCAATGTTGTTAAATACAGTGACGACATTAACGGTTTTGACAAAGAAGACGAAGAATTTTATTGGTCATGTTTTAGTTCCATAGAAAGTAAAGGTCGCAATAAAATTAACCACGTAAAATTTCTGAAAGAAATAAATGAAGAATTATCTCGGTTGATTGATAAAAAAGTAGAAGGGAACGATAATGAAACATCATCATTACAGGAGGGTTTCCCCTTTTATAATTACGAAAATCCAGAATACGATAGACGATTATGGTTTCGAGAAAGGGTTAAGGAAATTTTGTCTGATGGACCAAAAAAACGTGAATTAGAAGAATATATAGATTATATAACTACGTATAGGTATACATATCGGGGTAACGAATACGTTTTATGTACAACTAATGGATGCGACGTTTTTTCTTTAATCGTTCCATACTCCAATGGTTCGGGGGGTTACCAAATAGAAATTGAAAGTAATTCATTCAATGTGTTCGATACATACGTTTGCGGTGAACGGAACAAAAGAAACCCAAACCGATTTAACGGAAAGGATAAATTGCTGCTTTATTTACCTTTATTAATTCAAAAATATACGGATTTTTATTATTCATTAAGAAATGATGACGTTACCAATCTAACGCGACGTGAAATATATGAAAATGTTTTTTGTGATGATAACTTTAGCGTATAAATCACCGCAGACCATTTGACATCTAAATATAACGAATCTAAATTTAGACGAACATAAAGGATATAAAATACCTTTACCTTGTATTCGTTTGTTGTTTTTATGTCATTATGGCCAGCACATATTACAGTTATATCAATCATTGTTTTTTTTTGGATGGATTGAATGACGACGTAACAAATGTATTCATTTGTGAATTGCGCGATAAATTACACGAAAGTAATTATCACGTCCCTACGTTTTTAACAGTTACTTTTGAAGAGTGTTTGAAAATGAGAATGGGGGACGAAGAAAATAATAAATTTTATTATGTAATAGAGACGATGAATAAACAGATAGAGAACGACCTTAATCGTTTACCGGTGAAAATGTTCACTGATTATCGTATAATTCCTATTTATTTAAAAGCCGACACAAAAAAACCGTTCGCGTTGATTGCTATAAAGGGACTGAAAAAAAACGCACAATTGTGAAGAATATTTTTGGGAAACAATGCTTTCCATGTTTAAAAAAAGACAAGATACTCTCACCCATAAAGGTGTGCGTCACTGTAATACAAATACAAACGCGCAGGCGTTTTCCGATGGTTACGAAAACGACTTATCGGGTTATAATGTCGCTGGGATGTCCAAGTTGTGGCTTAACGAAGACGATCATTCGACAAATGGAATGGGAAAGAACAACGTCCTGCTTGGTAGCAAAACGGATACTTGTATAACAAGGAACAAAGTATGTGATTTCGGGTCGGGATCAGAGTCAGATAGATTCCTTAATTGGCAAGGTGACGATAAAATGACGCTAAGAGGTGCAGAAGGGAAATCTACAAGATCGGCATTTATATTTCAAAGCAATTATAAAATATGTAAAGAATTACAAAAAATAGACAATATATCCATAAGATATACTGGTCCCGGCCAAAGTCTTTTTAACGTTCTTGGTGAATTGCGACTAAAGAGGTGTTTATTCATTATAATGCATCATGATGATGTTGTTCGAAACGTGGGTTTCGCTACATATATTCTTAATTTTAATCATAAAGAGACGAAAAAGATTCCTTTTTATATTGGCGGTGAAAACTTAAACGCTTTGTTATGCGATAACTGCATGTCGGGAAAATCATCGTGTAAAAACGAATGTTTTGCTATACAATCATCCGTCATACATTATAAAGGCGAGTTTGATATGTTTAGTGAATGGTTTAAAGATATTTATACACACGTCAACAAAAACGTGTAAAACAATTTCTGTGGTGTTTATATTGTTGTTAATATATATTATAAGAAAAAAAAAAAAAAAAAAAAAAAGAATAATGTTGTATTCTTTAAACATGTTTGTAAAAAAAAAAAAAAAAATAAAAAGAAAGGGCTATGTATCTTTTCGAGCGCAACCCCTATATATATATGAGGCAAAAAAATAATGTTGAGTAATATATTATTGGAACAACGAAATGGTTAATTTTAATAATCTTAAAGTAAGTGTTTTTTTTACGTAATTAGAAGGTTGGACACATAAACTCTTGGATAAATTAGATAACAAAGGCGTTAGCGTTTGTTTGTTTGTTTTATTTATAGTTGAACATAAGATAATTGGGTTTTGTTAACGCTTTTCTACGAAATTATGTTACCAGAAACAGACATTTCTGTTTTCGTCTTCTAATGTAGGGTCTATTGCGCGTGACCTTTCACCATTGAAAAGGGTTTATCTCTAGAATACGTTCTCGTAAACGGATCTAATTGCTTCGTATTGCCAATTAATTGCGTCTTTATCAGAGGCTAGATAGGGACCGTTGATCTATTTATTGTTTTGTACGCTAGGTGTCGTAATATTGATAACCCCTTCCAGATATGTAGACATTTTTGTTTTCTAACGAACAAGATAAGGTAAATCAAAACCAGATGTATCCACACCGTCTTTCAACATTCACTTTAAAACAAATTTTTGCCTGATAAAAAATCTCGTTTTTTTTTGAGAGCGATATTTAATATACGTACTCGTACACCATTTGTTGAATTGACCATAAAATCCTTACAATCAGTTAAACAATATAAGATATGCGACAACTTATAGTCTCCAACACACAAACAAATTAAATAGGGTTAGAAATCGTATCGTGCAATAAATGATTTTATTGTTTTTTTTTTTTATTTTTTTGTTTGTTGTTTGGAAGGGGAAATAATATTACTTTATTTCAGTTGTGTGTTTGTGGTTTTTTTAGTGGGTTTTTGTTTGTCGGTAGCTAGGCGGACAGACTCACTTGATAGTCATACAAGGTAAATGTCCAATAATGTTTGTCGTATAAGCGTATGTGTTGAGCATCTCAGTTGGTTTTCTAATTGCATAATATCCGCATTCGTATGCGTTTTTCCAAGAAATACGTTCTGGTGTTAATCATTAATGCGAAGTTACGTGTATTCTTAAAAAAGATTTCTTTTGTCTGGCGGTTCTGCTATATATACCGAGCAATAATATTTTGAAGTCAGAATAAGGTTGCTGAAAACGACAAAAGTACGGATCTGTTACACTCAGAAGATATAAGGTTTAATAATGAGAACTGAACACGCGAAGGTAAGTCTGATTTTTTTATTTTTTGTTTTTCCCGTTGTTTTACTTTATCTTCAATTTAGTATTTGTTTCTGTGTTCTATATATTCCTTTCCGCCATATATGTAACAACAAACGATTTTTTTTGTTTTTTTTTGTTTTATTTAGGTTCATGAAACTACATCGATGGAGACAATTGCTTCTTCTACGAGCGCCGAACAATTAAAGACAAAAGGTAGAGGGGCCAGAAACAAATTTCCATGTATATTAGGGTGTGAGCGATCATACAGTAACCTACCAGAGCATTATCGGTCGGACAAACACAAGCTTGATCGTGAACAATCCAGGAAATTAGGAAGAATTTCAGCAAAAGAACCTAGAACAAAGGCGGGAAACATACGAAAAGTCTGCTCCTGGTAAGTATTCTATATATATCTATATATACGAAATTACTTCATCAATGACTTTATTCGTTTTATTTTGTATTTGTTGCTTTGGTGAATTAATAATTATCGTTGTTTGTTTTCAGTTGTGGAACTGTAACTTCGCGCCTGGCTGACCATTTAAGGAGGCAACACACCCATCTGTCCAAAGTTGAACGAAGTAGAGCAGTAGGAAGAAGCAAACACTTTAAACCTAACACAGGAAAAAAAGATATGGTTTTCACCAGGCACAAAACTCCAAGAAACACCAAAGTTGGTGTAGCAGAATTACCTCGTTCATCTCTTCAACCCCCAAATTCTTTTTCGCCTTCTGCTTCCTCGTGTGAAAGTGAAAATGACATAGGAGAGCGTACATATTTTAGTGGTGCCGTTTTAGCCAAAGGTGGTACCAAAGTGTATTTTTGGTTCATAAAGCAATTCTATCTTTGGTTATTAACGGCCGTGGGTGGTGGTAGAACCGAGGAATTTGCTCGTCAGTCCGCCCAACAAGCACAAGATTTTTTTTCGTCGACCGGAGGAAAAAGTGTTTCTTTCATTAACGCAACGACGGTATCCAAATTTGTCGAGGACAATGAAAGACGATCTGGGAGAAGTCGCAAACGAGCAACAACAATGCTGCAATATGTTACGACATTACTTCGGTTATTACTATGGGCTGTACAAAATGGTCATATTGCACAAGAAAGGTACATGCTCATAAAGGGAGCACTCGAAAACATTTGCGCCAAACTACGCCGAGACGGACGCCAAGAAAAGGCCACACAAAATTTACACATGTACAGAAATAGATTACCAGCAAAGATAAGGTCTTTTTTTCTAACCTCGTCATGGACGCAACGCGTTCACCAACGCATCGACCGATCCCGATCTATTAAAGAGGTACCCCTGCGGAAACTTTTGGAGTTTAGAAATTATCTTCTGATGTCATTAACCCTTTGGAATGGATCTAGACCAATGCCACTGAGGTTGCTGACATTGGCTGATATCAGACAAGCTACCAGCCAGACTGCTCCCGGTGAAGGCTCGGCCATATATCGTTTATACAAGGTCGTAGATGTTAGTAAACACAAAACCGCTGGAACATGGGGAGCCGCTCATTTAAGCATGCCGCCGGATCTTTACGATGAACTCCTGGTATATGGAAAACTAGTCGTGGCGATGTACGAACTGTCCGTTCACGATCCAATATTTAGATTAGAAAAAGGGAACCCCATGAAAAAATCTACAAACGTCAATAAAGCGATTCAAGCGGCTTGGCGAGATTGTGGGGGGCTAGCAACCTTTCCGGCGAAATTCAACTGTACACAAAATAGGCGACTAATAACCACGGCGGTTAGAAATAAAGACCCCAGTAAGGCTGCGCTCATAGCCGCTCAACTTTGCCACAGCGTAGCAGTGGCGGATTCTATTTATGCCTTTGAACAGTCCAAACAAATGGGAACAAACGCGGTGCACCTTGCTATGGAAGCACTGAACGAAGAGGCTTCTAGAGAGGACGCTCAACACCAAGAAGATTATTCAGAAATGTCTTTAGATATACATGAAAATAAAGAAAAGTCCGCTTCTCCTCCAGGAACTACTTCACTGGACACAATAAGGTATTCATTGTTGTCACCGAATAAACACGCTTTTTTAGGACAACTATCATATGTTTTAGAACAACTACCGTGATCAAAAATTCAAACGCGAGCAAACTACTGGGGTTTACATAGGGGGTTGCGACGGTTATCGACAACAACCTCAGTAGTTCGTATAGCAGATGATTTCCATTCATTGATTTCGAGTGCATTTGATCGAAATATAATTGAGATTATTTTATCACATGCCGTTACACCAACGACAACATCCAGCGATGTCCGTTTGGCCTTTCTGTTATTTACAGTTGGTGAGATTGCAGAAGCATTCGGGTGTAGCATAAAATGTATGGATCCACCAACCAGCTTATATCGGCCGCCGCCACTATCGGCAATGTATGAACTAGCGGGGCTTGCGATTAACGAAGAGACTTTAGAAGAAGAAGATGTCGAAAACGGATTATCGATAGAAGGTGAAGAGGAAAAGGAAACAGATGTTGAGAACCACGCAAAGGACATATGTAAAAATGTTGTTATTCCACTCAAGCGACTCAAAATGTCAACGGCTGACACAACCGCAATAACAAAATCTCACCCAAGGAAAACTCATAATTTACCTAAACATATAGAACCCCTACTTCGAAAGATATTTCATCTGGATCTAACTTCTTCATATTCTTCTGTTTCACACATCAGTTTGTATCGCGTTAGACAGGAAATGAGTAAAATAAGAAAGGTGTTTCCATATGTAACAGACCAACAAGTTCGTGACAAACTTTTTACAATAACCAAAAAAGAATCAAGAAAACGGGGTTCTTTGCGATGAGAAAAGAATAAAAAAAAAACAAATTCACGACGTTTTCCGTCGATATCATGCATTTCGTTAAAGGCAGTACTCATCTGATAGAGAGAGTTAGAGTAGAGAGTACATCTTTATCGCAATTACTTTATTTAAAGTGTAGTTGACTACGATATTTAAAGTATTTGATATAATGCATTTATTATAAGTTTATTAGTAACACAAATAACTTCTGTTTGTTCTTTTATTTTCAACCAATCGCGGACAATGTGCGCAAATGTTATGAAGCTTATGTGTTTTATGTTAGTCTTTCTTTTATTGCATTTCTTTACAATTGCGGTTGGTAGTTAGTTATCTTATAATCTATTATCGTTTGTCTTTTACGTATGCGTCCGTCTGTATATATAAATGCCCCACGTTAATACACGAAAGTTAAAATTTTGGACTTTGGTTTTAAACGTCATTCTAGACCCTTCGCAGTTAAAAAAAAAAACAAAACATAATTCTAATAACGTACGAAGGTTTTTTACACTGATTAATATACAGACAGAGAGTGATCTTATGCTATTTAACCGAATCACCCACAGATTTGGTATATACATATGGAATTGATAACTTTTATTCTTTCGTCATTCATGAAACTACACATAATTTATATTCGGCTTCTACTCAGACATATTTTTCATATATAATAGATTCTAAAGTCGTATGTTGGAGTAACATTAACACGACAAACGAAATATTCCTAAGGTAAAACGTTAGTAAATGCGTTGGGTGTGGTCTCAAAACGTAGCCAAATTCCTCTTCCTATCTTTTAATTCTGTGATGGGTACTGCCTTCCCCGATCAGACAATAGTATACATATATAAAATCTAAATTACAAATGCACCACAGTTATTTTTTTTATACGCGGTTAGTCATGGTATCGTCTGCACCGGGGTCCCTCCGCACGTCTCTCAATGTCAACGTCATCGGAGGGTGAACTAGCATATCAAAAAGAAAACCTTAAGTGAACATTTTTTGAGCTTATGGTTTTATTTTGTATATGCTAGGCCAATGGAGAGACACTTAAAAAGTATTTAATATACCTTAGCTATATGTTTTAATTTTTATTTCATACCATTATTGTACATCAAACCGAGAAAAAATGGCCCAAAATGTCCCTACAAAACGACAGTGTTCGAAACGTGCCAAAGCGCAACATTTATATGCGCTTTGGCAAGAACAGCGCTATGGTAAGGTATATTCTTGTCAAACCGCCGGAAAACTAATGCTACAGCGTAGAAGCTCATAACCCTAACCCTAACCCTAACCCTAACCCTAACCCTACCCCTAACCCTACCCCTAACCCTAACCCCTAACCCTAACCCTAACCCTAACCCCTAACCCTAACCCTAACCCTAACCCTAACCCCTAACCCTAACCCTAACCCTAACCCTAACCCTAACCCCTAACCCCTAACCCTAACCCTAACCCTAACCCTAACCCTAACCCCTAACCCTAACCCTAACCCTAACCCCTAACCCTAACCCTAACCCTAACCCTTAACCCCTAACCCCTAACCCTAACCCCTAACCCTAACCCTAACCCTAACCCCTAACCCTAACCCTAACCCTAACCCCTAACCCTAAATGTTGAAGGGTAAACCCTTTTAAACTATGTCGGTTATCAAACGGAAATATAAAAAGTTAAGGTTAATGGGTTAACGACTTACACTTTTAGAGTTATCAGAAAGGGTTATGGCGAGTAAAGGTCTAAGAGTAAACCAGTTGTCAAAGTGTGTCATCATACGGAGTTATGAAGAGTTATAGTTTAAGGGTTACGTGTTACTGCTGGAGTTATTAGACAGTGTTATGGTGAGTAAAGGTTGAAGGGTAAACCCTTTTGGACTATATCGGTTATCAAACGGAGACATGAAAAGATAAGGTTAAAGGGTTAACGACTTACACTTTTAGAGTTATCAGAAAGGGTTATTGTGAGTGAAGGTCTAAGGGTAAACCATTTGTCAAAGTGTAGCATCATACGGAGTTATGGAGAGCTATGGTTTAAGGGTTACCTATTATTGTTGGGGTTATTAGAAAGGGTTATGGTGAGTAAAGGTTTAAAGGTAAACCCTTTTGGACTATGTCGGTTTTCAAACGGAGACATGAATTGTTAAGGTTAAAGGGTTAACGACTTACACTTTTAGAGCTATCAGAAAGGGTTATGGTGAGTGAAGGTCTGAGGTTAAACCAGTGTCAAAGTGTAGCATCATACGGAGCTATGGTTTAAGGGTTAGCTGTTACTGTTGGGGTTATTAGAAAGGGTTATGGTGAGTAAAGGTTGAAGGGTAAACGCTTTTTGAATATGTCGGAGTAATCAGAAAGTTATCAGAATGGATAATGGATTAGGGCGACCACTTGGAGTTATCAAAAAGGGTTATGGTGAGTAAAGGTTTAAGGATACACCCTTTTTGACTATATCTGTTATCAAACGGAGATATGAAAAGTTAAGTGTAAAGGGTTAAAGACTTACACTTTTATAGTAATCAGAAAGGGTTATGGTGAGTAAAGGTCTAAGAGTAAACCTTTTGTTAAAGTAGATCATCCTACGGAGTTATGGAGTTTTATGTTGTAAGGGTTACGCGTCACACTTGGAGTTATCAGAAAGGGTTATGGCGAGTAAAGATTTAAGGGTAAACCCATTTGATTATGTCGGTTATCAAACGGAGTTACGAAAAGGTACGGTTAAAGGGTTAATGAATAACACTTTCAGAGTTATCAGAAAGGGTTTTGGTGAGTGCAGGTCTAAGGGATAGGGTAAGGGTTATAGTAATGCAGGTCTAAGGGTAGGTCTGAGTTGAGGTCTAAGGGTAAATATGTTCTATAAAAGGGTTATCCTTTGGAAGCAAGGAATACACCAAAGAACTGAAAAAATAAGGAGTGTACATGTTTTCTGGGCCAGACAAGATAGTCTGGGCCAATTAGGCCTCATCAGTGACCCTCAGATATTTTCAAAATTCCACGATGGAATCAATGATCCCACAGGACAAGAAAATATAATCTACACTATGATGTAGGGCAGGGAGACGTTTTACCGCCGCCACACATTCCCACACACCAGCTGTAGTAAAGTTAATTATGTTCTATAAAAGGGTTATCCTTTGGAAGCAAGGAATACACCAAAGAACTGAAAAAATAAGGAGTGTACATGTTTTCTGGGCCAGACTAGCTAGTTTCGGCCAATTAAGCCTCATCAGTGACCCTCAGATATTTTAAAGCCTTTATAAATACGGATCGTCGTACTGGGTTTTGGTTATTAATGATTAAAGGGTTACGTCTTACCGTTGGAGTAATCAGAAAGTTATCAGAAAGGATTATGGGTTAGGGGGTACACTTGGAGTTATCATGAAGGGTTATGGTGAGTAAAGGTTTAAGGGTACACCCTTTTGGACTATGTCTGTTATCAAACGGAGATATGAAAAGTTAAGCGTAAAGGTTAACGACTTACACTTTCAGAGATATCAGAAAGGGTTATGGTGAGTAAAGGTCTAAGAGTAAACCCTTTGTCAGAGTGGATCATCATAAGGAGTTATGGAGTGTAATGGTGTAAGGGTTATGCGTCATACTTGGGATTATCAGGAAGGGTTATGGCGAGTAAAGGTTTAAGGGTAAACCCTTTTTGACTATGTCGGTTATCAAACGGAGTAGTGAAAAGTTAAGGTTAAAGGGTTAATGAATTACACTTTTAGAGTTATCAGAAAAGGTTATAGTGAGTGAAGGTGTAAGGGTTAGGGAAAGTGTAATGGTAGTGAGTAAAGTTTTAAAGTTAAAAATTGAAAATAGTAATGATCAGGAACTGATACAATCAAATCCCAAATCCTCCCTACAATATCACTAGGGAAAGAAGTCGAAACATTGAGTGACAACCCTTTTTGACTATGTCTGCTTTTAGAAATATCAAGAAAGGTTTATTGTGAGTGAAGGTCTAAAGGTTAACCCTTTGTCAAAGACGTTCATCATACGGAACTATGGAGTGTTATGGCTTAAGGGTTACGGGGTACACTTTTAGAGTTATCTCAAAGGGATATGGCGATTGAAGGTCGAGGAGTAAGCCCTTTTCAAAGTGGATCATCATACGGAGTTATGGAGAGTTATGGTTTAAGTGTTACGGGTTACACTTGGAGTTATAAGAAAGGGTTAGGGTGAGTAAAGGTTTAAGGGTAAATCCCTTTTCACTATGTTGGTTATCAACCGGAGATCTGAAAAGTTAAGTGTAAAGGGTTAGCGATTTACTCTTTTAGAGTTATCAGTAAGGTTATGGTGAGTAAAGGTCTTAGAATAAACCCTTTGTCAAAGTGGATTATCATACGGAGTTATGGAGTGTTATGGTGTAAGGGTTACGCGTCACACTTGGAGTTATCGGAAAGGGTTATGGTTAATAAAGGTTTAAGGGTAAACCCTTTTTGACTATGTCAGTTATCAAACGGAGATATAAAAAGTTAAGGTTAAATGGTTAACGACTTACACTTTTAGAGTTAGCAGAAAGGGTTATGGTGAGTGAAGGTATAAGGTTATACCCTTTGTCAAAGTGGATAATCATACGAGTTATTGGTAGGTTAAGGATTCAGTGTTACCAAAGTTGGATATGGTCGGTTAAGAATTCGGAGTTACCGTAGTGTGTTACCGAGGAGGGTTACCGAACGGGGTTATGGTGGGTTAAGGATTCAAAATTACCGAAGTGGGTTACCGAAATTGGCTACCATAATGGGTTTTGGTAGGTTAAGGATTCAGGGTTACCACAGTTGGTTATGGTGGGTTAAGGATTCAAAGTTACCGAAGTGCGTTACCGAAGAGGATAACCGAAGTGGGTTATGGTGGGTTAAGGATTCAGAGCTATCGAAGTGGGTTATTGAACTAGGTAATGGTGGGTTAAGGATTCAGAGTTACCAATCTGGGTTAACGAAGTGGGTTACCGAAAAGGGTTTTGGTAGGTTAAGGATTCAGAGTTACCAAAATAGGTTATGGTGGGTTAAGGGTTCAGGCTTACCGAACCGGGTTTACTACATATTGTTTCAATTCCAAGTGAGTTATCAAAATTTTGTCGCCAATTTTAAACAAAGGAATCTATTTTTAGTAACAACCTTAACTCAGGGTAACCCAGTCTGATGCAATATACAATAATATATAAATATGCATAATTATACAAGTTTTTAATGCCAATTTCCCAAGCTTTCTTTGGAATAATTTATATTTTCTTTTTCAGATACTATTTGGCAATAGATGATGATTATTATCATCATCAACAACAACAACATCAGCAGCAGCAGCAGCAGCACGGGACATCACTTTTAATCTATTTAGACTGCCTTCATTTGATCAAGAATATATGTGGAAACATTTTCGTTGGTTATCATCATCATCATCATCATCAACAACAACAACGACATTATTATCATGATTTTATATTATACCATCATCGGCCATAAATTTCCTTGAACTAACAATGTGGAATTAATTTTAAACGTCCTACCTTCTAAGAATTTTCCTTTTTCACAATAATAATAAAAATCCTATAAATCACTCAAAACGTCCAATTCTGAATTCCTAAATCAACATCAGCACATTTTGAAGTTCAAAGTCTGAATGAAAATATTAACAAACACGTCTTCACATATCAATAGCTTCAGAAATTATGATCCATCCGAATTCAAAAAACACGTGACAATACGTCAAACAGACACATGATATATGTAGCCAATCAGATCACAAAGGCTCATCAAGGGCTCATCAGACAGGGCTGATCTCGCCAAACTGCCTATACCCTAACCCTAACCCTAACCCTAACCCCTAACCCTAACCCTAACCCTAACCCCTAAACATAACCCTAACCCTAACCCTAACCCTAACCCCAACCCCTAACCCTAACCCTAACCCTAACCCCTAACCCTAACCCTAACCCCTAACCCCTAACCCCTAACCCTAACCCTAACCCTAAACCTAACCCTAACCCCTAACCCTAACCCTAACCCTAACCCTAACCCCCGAACAGGCAGGCAGGGGCTATAAGCATAGACCCTGATCGGAGACTGGCTGAGTATCATTTATATTCTAAGTATGCGGACAGGCAGGTAGGAGGTATAAGTGTAGACCCTGATCAGACACCGGCCCAGTATCATTTATATCCTAAGTATTTGGACAGGCATGCAGAAGTGTAGACCCTGATCGGACTCCGGCTATAAACATAGACCCTGATCAGACACCGGTTGAGCATCCTTTATATTCTAAGTATGCGGACAGGCATGCAGGGGCTATAAGTGTAGACCCTGATTGGACACCGGCTGAGTATCATTTATATTCTAAGTATTCTGACAGGCAGGTAGGAGGTATAAGCGTAGACCCTGATTGGACACCGGCTGAGTATCATTTATATTCTAAGTATTCGGACAGGCATGTAGGAGGTATAAACGTAGACCCTGATTGGACACCGGCTGAGTATCATTTATACTCCAAGTATTCGGACAGGCAGGTAGGAGGTATAAGCGTAGACCCTGATCGGACACTGGCTGAGTATCATTTATATTCTAAGTATTCAGACAGGCAGGTAGGAGGTATAAATGTAGACCCTGATCGGACACCGGCTGAGTATCATTTATATTCTAAGTATGTGGACAGGTAGGTAGGAGGTATAAGCATAGACCCTGATCGGACACCGGCTGAGTTTCATTTATATCTTAAGTACTCGGACAGGCAGGTAGGAGGTATAAGCATAGACCCTGACTGGACACAGGCTGAGTATCATTTATATTCTAAGTATTCAGACAGGCAGGTAGGAGCTCTAAGTGTAGACCCTGATCGGACATCAGCCCAATATCATTTATATTCTAAGTAATCGGATAGGTAGGTAAAAGCTAACCTTTTACCCTAAGCCAAAGCATAAATCAGAATGCATAGATGCGCAGGCCTATGAGGGGTTGGGTAGACTGTAATCAGAGGCCTTCAAATTACAATATTTACTGTAATATAGATACTTGGTAGACGTCTGATCAGGGTACTCTACTGTTAGGGTAAGGGTTGAGGTACCTAAAAATGCCAGTTTTTGTAACCCTGACAGGGGAGGCCACTTCTTTGAGTTATAAGTGTAGATACTGATCAGACACTGGTTGAGTAGCAATTATATTCTAAGTATTCGGATATGCAGGCAGGGGCTATAAACATAGACCCTGATCAGACACCGGTTGAGCATCCTTCATATTCTAAGTATTCAAACAGGCAGGCAGGGGCTATAAGCATAGATCCTGATCGGAGACCAGCTTAGTATCATTTATATTCTAAGTATGCGGACAGGCAGGTAGGAGGTATAAGCGTAGACCCTGATTGGACACCTGCCCAGTATCATTTATATCCTAAGTATTCGGACAGGCAGGCAGGAGTGTAGAGCCTGATCAGACTCCGGCCCACTATCATTTATATTGTAAGTAGTCGGATAGGCAGGTAGAAGCTAACCTCTTTCCCTAACCCAAAGCACCAATCAGACTTCGCAGATGTGCAGGTCTATGAGGAGGTGGGTAGGCATTGATCAGAGGCCTATAAAGTACCATATTTACTGTAATAGATGCACTTGATAGACGTCTGATCAGGGTACTGTTAGGGTAAGGGTTCAGGTAGCTCAAAATGCCAATTTTTGAAACCCTGGGAGGGGAGGGCACCAATTTGAGTTATAAGTGTAGACCCTGATCAGACACTGGTTGAGTAGCATTTATATTCTAAGTATTCGGATAGGCAGGCAGGGGCTATAAACATAGACCCTGATCAGACACCGGTTGAGCATCCTTTATATTCTAAGTATTCGAACAGGCAGGCAGGGGCTATAAGCATAGACCCTGATTGGAGACCAGCTGAGTATCATTTATATTCTAAGTATGCGGACAGGCAGGTAGGAGGTATAAGTGTAGACCCTGATCGGACACCGGCCCAGTATCATTTATATCCTAAGTATTCGGACATGCATGCAGAAGTGTAGACCCTGATCGGACTCCGGCTATAAACATAGACCCTGATCAGACACCGGTTGAGCATCCTTTATATTCTAAGTATGCGGACAGGCATGCAGGGGCTATAAGTGTAGACCCTGATCGGACACCGGCTGAGTATCATTTATATTCTAAGTATTCAGACAGGCAGGTAGGAGGTATAAGCGTAGACCCTGATTGGACACCGGCTGAGTATCATTTATATTCTAAGTATTCGGACAGGCAGGTAGGAGGTATAAACGTAGACCCTGATTGGACACCGGATGAGTATCATTTATATTCTAAGTATTTGGACAGGCAGGTAGGAGCCTTAAGCATAGACCCCGATCAGATACCAACAGACCACATTTCATTAAGTATTCAACCAGGCAGGCACAAGCTAGCAGAATAGACTCTGATCAGACACCAACCAAGTACCCTGTTTGTTCTAAGTTAGTGGACAGGCAGGTATGAGCTAACATCGTAGACCCTGACTGGACCCCAACCCAGTACCCTATATAATATAAGTAGCTAACAGAATATCAAGCACCCTATTTGCTCTTAGTAGTTGGACAGGCAGGTAAAATTTTACAGTATAGACCCTGTTCAGACACTGATGGAGTACAATATATAGTCTAAGTATGGGGACAGGCAGGTAGGAGGTATGTGTAGACCCTGATCGGACACCAGCCCAGTATCATTTATATCCTAAGTATTCGGACAGGCACGTAGAAGTGTATACCCAGATCCGACTCCGGCTATAAACATAGACCCTGATCAGACACTGGTTGAGCATGCTTTATATTCTAAGTATGCGGACAGGCAGGCAGGGGCTATAAGCATAGACCCTGATCGGACACCGGCCCAGTATCATTTATATCCTAAGTATTCGGACAGGCATGCAGAAGTGTAGACCCTAATCGGACTCTGGCTATAAACATAAACCCTGATCAGACACCGGTTGAGCATCCTTTATATTCTAAGTATTCGGACAGGCATGCAGGGGCTATAAGTGTAGACTCTGATCAGACACCGGCTGAATATCATTTATATCCTAAGTATTCGAACAGGCAGGCAGGGGCTATAAGCGTAGACCCTGATTGGACACTGGCTGAGTATCATTTAAATTCTAAGTATTCGGACAGGCAGGTAGGAGCCTTAAGCATAGACCCCGATCAGATACCAGCAGACCACATTACATTAAGTATTCAACCAGGCAGGCACAAGCTAGCAGAATAGACTCTGATCAGACACCGACCAAGTACCCTGTTTGTTCTAAGTTGTTGGACAGGCAGGTATGAGCTAACAGTGTAGACCCTGACTGGACCCCAACCCAGTACCCTATATAATATAAGTAGCTAACAGAATACCAAGCACCCTATTTGCTCTCAGTAGTTGGACAGGCAGGTAAAATCTAACAGTATAGACCCTGTTCAGACACTGATAGAGTACAATATATAGTCTAAGTATGCGGACAGGCAGGCACGATGTTACAGCGTAGACCCTGGTCATACACCGAAGAAAGCGGCATCTGATCTGGACTTACACGGTTTGCATTAAGTACACAATTTTATTTCTAAGTATTTGGACAGGCAGAAAGCAGCATCTGATCCGGGCTAACACTGTTTGCATTAAGTACAAAGATTTTACTCCAAGTATTTGGACAGGCAAGACCATGCTAACATGAAGACCCTGATCAGACTCCGATTAAGTATTCGAACAGGCAGGCACCATCTAACAGACCCTGATCAGACTGCGACGGGGTATGATATATATATATACTTTAAGTATTCGGACAGGCAGGTACCATCTCTAAGTAAGAGTGTAGACCCTGATCGGACTCCGGTGTGATATGATATATACTTTAAGTATTCAGACAGGCAGCCCCCATCTCTAAGTAACAGTGTAGACCCTGATCAGACTCTGATTGAGTACGATATATACTTTAAGTATTCGGACAGGCAGGCACCATCTCTAAGTTTAGACCCTGATCGGATGCCAATGGGATACGATATATATTTTTCAGACAGGCAGGCACTACCTCTAAGTAACAGTGTAGACCCTGATCAGACTCAGACAAGGTACTGTATATACTTGAGCATTAGCTTACGTAGCTTAGTACTAACCCTAAGGCAGTCACCATATAAGGCTATGGGACTGCGGAAGAGATACTTGATGTAAAATAACAAACCAGACTGCGGTTCAGTATGTACAGCAATATTAGGCTATGTGACATTGGTAGAGATACATGATGGGAAACAACAAACTGGACTGCGGTTCAGTATGTACAGAAGTATTAGCATATCAGACTGCGGTAGAAATACTTGATGGAAAATATCAAAGCTGACTGCGGTTTAGTATGTACAGCAATATTAGGCTATGGGACTGCGGAAGAGATACTTGATTGAAAATAGCAAACCAGACTGCGGTTCAGTATGTACAGCAATATTAGGATATCAGACTGCGGTAGAAATCCATGATAGAAAATAACAAAGCTGACTGCGGTTTGGTATGTACAGCTATATTAGGCTATGGGACTGTGGTAGAGATACATGATGGGAAATAACAAACCAGACTGCGATTCAGTATGTAAAGCAATATTAGGATATCAGACTGCAGTAGAAATACTTGATGGAAAATATCAAAGCTGACTACGGTTTAGTATGTACAGCAATATTAGGCTATGGGACTTTGGTAGAGATACATGATGGGAAATAACAAACTGGACTGTGGTTCAGTATGTACAGAAATATCAGCATATCAGACTGCGGTAGAAATACTGGAAAATATCAAAGCTGACTGCGGTTTAGTATGTACAGCAATATTAGGCTATGAGACTGTGGTAGAGATACTTGATGGAAAATAACAAACTGGACTGCGGTTCAGTATGTACAGCAATATTAGGATATGGGACTGCAGTAGAAATTTTTCATGGAAAATATCAAAGCAGACTGGTGTTTAGTATGTACAGCAATATTATGCTATGGGACTGTGGTAGAGATACATGATGGGAAATAACAAACCGGACTGCGGTTCAGTATGTACTGCAATATTAGGATATGAGACTGCGGTAGAAATTCTTCATGGAAAATATCAAAGCGGACTGCGGTTCAGTATGTACACCAATATTAGTATATCAGACTGGGGTAAAAATACTTGATGAAAAATATCAAAGCAGACTGCGGTTCACTGTGTACAGCAATATTAGTGTAGAGGACTGGTACTATGGGGACTGTGGTAGAGATACTTGAAGAAAAATATCTGACTGAGATAAGGTTCAGAATGTAGCAATATTAGAATAGTGGACTGGGATAGAGATGCTTGATAGAAGACATCAAAGCGAACTGCAGTTGGGTATGTACAGCAATATTAGGATAGGGGACTGTGGTTGAAAAAATTGAAAGAA
This sequence comes from Anodontia alba, assembly GCA_964016985.1. Classification (NCBI taxonomy): domain Eukaryota; kingdom Metazoa; phylum Mollusca; class Bivalvia; order Lucinida; family Lucinidae; genus Anodontia; species Anodontia alba. The sequence goes on from OZ024823.1 coordinate 41,289, forward strand.
AATATCAAAGCCGTAGAAATAATTGAAGGAAAATGTCAAAATGGACTGCAGTTCAGTATGTACAGCAATATTAGGGCAGTGGACTGCGATAGAGATACTTGATGGAAAACATCAAAGCGGACTGCAATTGAGTATGTACAGCAATATTGATGGAAAATAGCAAACTGGACTGCAGATCAGTATGTACAGCAATATTAGGATATGGGACTCCGGTAGAAACACTTGATGGAAAATATCAAAGCGGACTGCTGTTAAGTAGCTACAGCAATATTAGGCTATGGGACTGCGGTAGAGATACTTGATGCTTAAACGGGCAGGCACGAGCTAAGAGTGTAGACCCTGATCAGACGCCACAGAAAGCGGCGTCCGATGTAGACTGACTCCGGTAGAAACACTTGATGGAAAATATCAAAGCGGACTGCTGTTAAGTAGCTACAGCAATATTGGGCAACGGGACTGTGGTAGAGATACTTGATGCTTAAACAAGCAGGCACGAGCTACCAGTGTAGACACTGATCAGACGCTAAAGAAAGCGGCGTCCGATGTAGACTTAAACTGTTTGCATGAAGTACAGATTTTTACTCCAAGTATTTAGACAGTCAAGCACGAGCTAACAGTATAGACCCTGATCAGACGCCACAGAAAGCGGCGTCCGATGTAGACTTATTCCGGTAGAAACACTTGATGGAAAATATCTAAGAGGACTGCTGTTAAGTAGCTACAGCAATATTAGGCAATGCGACTGTGGTAGAGATACTTGATGCTTAAACAAGCAGGCGCGAGATACCAGTGTAGACCCTGATCAGACGCTACAGAAAGCGGCGTCCGATGTAGACTTAAACTGTTTGCATGAAGTACAGATTTTCACTCCAAGTATTTAGACAGTCAAGCACGAGCTAACAGTATAGACCCTGATCAGACGCCACAGAACGCGACGTCCTAAATGGGCATACACTGTTTGAGTACCATATTTAATGTAAGTATTCAAAAAGGCAGACATAAGCTATTGGTGTAGCCCTGATCGAACGCCGCAGAAAAACGGCGTCTTATCTGGACTTACGCTGTTTGCATTAAGTACAGGATTTTTACTCTAAAGTATTTGGGCAGGCGAGCATAAGCTAGCAATGTAGACCCTGATCAGAACTTGACCGAGCACCATATTTGTTCTATTCGCACAGCCAGGTGCGAGCTAACAGCGTGTACCCTGATCGGACTGTTGAGTACCATATTGTATGTAAGTATTCAAAAAGGCAGGCACAAGCTAACACTGTAGACCCTGATCAGACGCCGCAGAAAGCGGCGTCCGATGTAGACTTAAACTGTTTGCATGAAGTACAGATTTTTTACTTCAAGTATTTAGACAGTCAAGCACGAACTAAGAGTATAGACCCTGATCAGATGCAACAGAATGCGACGTCCTAACTGGGCTTACACTGTTTGCAAAAAGAACATGTACATGATTTTTTTCTCTAAGTATTTGGACAGGCAAACACTTGCTAACAGTGAAGACCCTGATCAGTGAAGACCGTCGACTGAGTACGATATATAATCTAAGAACAGGCAGTTGCGAGCTAACAGTGTTGACCCTGATTAGACGCTTTTTGCTCTATGTAAGTGGAAGGAAGGCATAAGCTAACAATGTAGACCCTGATCAGACGGTGACGGAGTACGATATATACTCCAAGTATTCGGACTAGCAGCACGAGCTAACAGTGTAAACCTGTTCAGACGCCGCAGAAAAAAGGCGTCTTATCTGGACACGCTGTTTGCATTAAGTACAGGATTTTTATTCCAACTATGTGGGCAGGCGAGCACAAGCTATCAATGTAGACCCTGATCAGAAGCTGACCGAGTACCATATTTGTTCTAAGTGTTCTAAGTATAGGTGCGAGCTAACAGCGTATATCCTGATCGGACTCCTGTTGAGTACCGTATTTAATTTAAGTATTCAAACAGACAAGGCACGAGCAAACAGTGTAGACCTTGATCAGACGCCGTAAAAAGCGGCGTCCGATGTGGATTTAAACTGTTTGCATGAAGAACAGATTTTTTGCTCTAAGTATTTGGACAGGCAAGCACGACGTAACAGTATAGACCCCGATCAGACGCCACAAGAAGTGACGTCTTAACTGTTTGCATAAAGTACATGAGTTTTACTCTAAGTATTTGGACAGGCAAGCACATGCTAACAGTGAAGACCATGATCAGACGTCGACTGAGTACGATATGTCCTCTAAGGACAGGCAGTTGCGAGCTATCAGTGTTGAATCTGATAAGACTCCAACCGTGTACCCTATTTGCTCTAAGTAGGTGGAAGGAAGGCATAAGCTAACAGTGTAGACCCTGATCAGACGGTGACGGAGTACAATATATACTCTAAGTATTCGGACTGGCAAGCACGAGCTAACAGTGTAGTTCTGAATAGACGTCGCGGAAAAACGGCGTCTTATTAGACTTACGCTGTTTGCATTAAGTACAAGATTTTTACTCTAAGAATTTGGGCAGGCGAGCAGAAGCTAACAATGCAGACCCTGATCGGACATCAATTGAGTACGATATATACTCTAAGGATAGGCGTATCAAGTTGACTGTGTTGATCCTGATCAACTGTGTAATTTATTTGCCTTCAGTAGGTGGACAGGCATGCATAAGCTAACAGTGTAGACCCTGATCAGACTTGCTGTCAGCGATGTCATCAGAAATACCGACAGCGATATAAATGGATAATATCTCTGACGTTGAAAATATGTATTTACTACAAATCAGTATTCTTTCCCTTGCTAAGTGATCTCCCTTGATTAAAGTAGTTCCAAATAGTGTAGAACCTGATCAGAGGCCGCAGAAAGCGGCATCCGATGTGGACTTAAACTGTTTGCATGAAATACAGATTTCTTTTACTCCAAGTATTTGGACAGGCAAGCACGAGCTAACAGTATAGACCCTGATCAGACGCCATAGAAAGGACGTCTTAACTGGACTTACACTGTTTGCATAAAGTATATGATGTTTACTCTAAGTATTTGGACAGGGTTAGGCTAGCAGTGAAGATCCTTATCAGACGTTGACTATGTACGATATATCCTCTGAGTACAAGGCAGTTGCGAGCTAACAGTGCTGACCATGGTAAGACTCCAGCCATGTACCCTATTTGCTCTAAGTAGATGGAAGGAAGGCATAAGCTAACATTGTAGACACTGATCAGACGGTGACGGTGCACGATATATACTCTAAGTATTCGGACTGGCAAGCACGAGCTAATTGTGTTGTCCTAATCAGACGCCGCGAAAAAAAAGCGTCTTATCTGGACAGGCAAGCACATGCTAACAGTGAAGATCCTGATCAGACGTCGACTGAGTACGATATATCCTCTAAGAACAGGCAGTTGCGAGTTATTAGTGTTGATCCTGGTAAGACTCCAACCGTGTATCCTATTTGCTCTAAGTAGTTGGAAGGGTTAGGTGCATAAGCTAACAGTGTAGACCCTGATCAGACGGTGACGGAGTGCGATATATACTCTAAGTATTCGGACTGGCAAGCACGAGCTAACAGTGTAGTTCTGACCAGACGCCGCGGAAAAACGGCGTCTTATTGGACTTACGCTGTTTGCATTAAGTACAGGATTTTTACTCCAAGTATTTGGACAGGCAAGTACGAGCTAAGAGTATAGACCCTGATCAGACGCCACAGAAAGCGACGTCTTAACTGGACCTTTACTGTTTGCATAAAGTACATGATTTTTACTCTAAGTATTTGGACAGGCAAGCACATGCTAACAGTGAAGATCCTGTTCAGACGTCGACTGAGTTCGATATATATTCTAAGGAGTGACAGTTGCGAGCTATCATTGTTGACCCTGATAAAACTCCGATCGTGTACCTTATTTGTTCTTAGTAGGTGGAAGGAAGGCATAAGCTAACAGTGTAGACCCTGATCAGACGGTGACGGAGTACGATATATACTCTTAGTATTCGGCCTGGCAAGCATAAGCTAACAGTGTAGTCCTGAACAGACGCCACGATAAAACGGCCTCTTATCTGGACTGATGCTGTTTGCATTAAGTAGAGGATTTTTACTCTAAGAATTTGGGCAGGTGATCACAAGCTAACAATGTAGACCCTGATCAGACTTCAATTGAGTACTATATATACCCTAAGGATAGGCATATCAAGCTGACAGGGTTGACCCTGATCAATCGTGTAACTTATTTGCTTTAAGCAAGTGGACAGGCAGGCATAAGCTAACAGTGTAGATGCTGATCAGACTTGCTGTCAGCGATGTCATCAGAAATACCGACAGCAATATAAATAGATAATATCTGTGACATTGAAAATACGTAATTACTACGAATCAGTATTCTTTCACTTGCTAAGTGATCTCCCTTGATTAAAGTAATTCCAAATAGTGTAGACCCTGATCAGAGGCCGCAGAAAGCGGCGTTAAATGTGGACTTTAACTGTTAGCATGAAGAACAGATGTTTTACTCCAAGTATTCGGACAGGCAAGCACGAGCTAACAGTATAGACCCTGATCAGACGCCGTAGAAAGCGACGTCTTAACTGGACTTACACTTTGCATAAAGTACATGATTTTTACTCTAAGTATTTGGACAGGGTTAGGCTAACAGTGAAGATCCTTATCAGACGTCGACTGAGTACGATATATCCTCAGAGGACAGGCAGTTGCGAGATAACAATGTTGACCCTGGTAAGACTCCAGCCGTGTACCCTATTTGCTCTAAGTAGATGGAAGGAAGGCATGCTAACAGTGTAGACACTGATCAGACGGTGACGAAGTACAATATATACTCTAAGTATTCGGACTGGCAAGCACGAGCTAACTGTGTTGTCCTAATCAGACGCCGCCGAAAAACGGCGTCTTATCTGGACTTACGCTGCTTGCATTAAGTACAGGATTTTACTCTAAGTATTTGGGCAGGCGAGCACAAGCTCAAAATGTAGACCCTGATCAGACGTCGATTGAGTACGATATATACTCTAAGGACAGGCATGTCGAGCTGACAGTGTTGACCTGATCAACCATATAACTTATTTGCTCTAAGTAGATGGTCAGGCAGGCATAAGCAAACAGTATAGACCGCGACCAGACTTGCTGTCAGCGATGTCAGCGATGTCATCAGATATAACAGCGATATAAATAGATAATATCTATGACGTTGAAAATACGTATTTACTGGGAATCAGTATTATTTCCCTTGTTAAGTGATCTCCCTTGATTAAAGTAGTAATGATAGCAATGTAAACTAATAGTGTTATAGCAAAAAAAAAACAAAAAAACAAAAAACAAACATCTGATAGGTCGTAGCAAAAGAAAAAAAAATATTTTCCAACGGTATATAAACTTTAAAAAACGAGCGAAAATAAGAGGGATACAAGTGATTCAAACTTGTTGTCAGCGCTGTCAGCGATGTCAGAAATACCGACAGCGATATAAATAGATAATATATATGACGTTAAAAATACGTATTTACTAATAATAAGTATTATTCCCCTTGTAAAATTATCTCCCTTGATAAAAGAAGTTCCAAAACAGTTACTAAAAAAAGTAACTATTTCCTACACTAGGGTCGGTGAAAAGGCAACCCTCGACCAAATCACATAGAAATCTACTTCCGCTAGGGTTAGAAGAGTAGGAGTAATGGCATATCACTTACTCCCTAACCCTAACCCTAACCCTAAACCCTAACCCCTAACCCTAACCCGAACCCTAACCCCTAACCCTAACCCTAACCCCTAACCTTAACCCTAATCCTAACCCTAACCCCTAACCCCTAATCCTAACCCTAACCCTAACCCTAACCCATAAGTTTGACAGGCCTGCTCATTCGCGCAGTTGGATTTTTTGCTAACCCTAATTAACCCTAGGGTTAGCATTAGGGTTAGCATTTGCTCCGAATTGCTTGTGTTTTCCTGTCCAAACAGGCTAAAATAGTACTCGGACAGCGTCTGAGCAGGGTTTACAGTGTTAATTTTGTGCTTACCTGCCCAAATATAGTACTCGGACAGCGTCTGATCAGGGTCTACACAGTTGACCCAGGTCTACGCTGTGCTGAGCAGGGTCTACACTGTTATTTTTGTGCCTGCCTGTCCTGTTGTGTCTGATCAGGGTCTACACTGTTAAATGGTGCCTGCCTGTCCAAATATTTAGAGTATATACAGTACTTAGTCTGCGTCTTATCAGGGTCTCTACTCTTAATTTTGTGTCTGCCTGTACAATTACTTTAGTAACTTTAGTACCTAGTACTTCCCTGTCCAATTACTTTGAGTAAATACAGTACTAGGACCGAGTCTGATCAGGATATACACTGTTACTTAGAGTAAAAATTCTGTACTAAATGCAAAGTCCTTACTGATGCTTCTGATCACGGTCTACACTGTTAGATAATGCCTGCCTGTCCGAATAGTACACTGTCGGAGTCTGATCAGGGTCTACACTGTTACTTAGAGTATAAATACCAAGTCCTTAATGCAGCATCTGATCAGGGTCTACACTGTTATACGGTGACTGCCTTAGGGTTAGTACTAAGCTACGCAAGCTAATGCTCAAGTATATATAGTACCCTGTCTGTCCGATCAGGTTCTACACTGTTACTTAGAGGTATTGCCTGCCTGTCCGAATACTTAAAATATATATCGTATCTCATCGGAGTCCGATCAGGGTCTATACTTAGAGATGGTGCCTGCCTGTCCGAATACTTAAAGTATATATCGTACTCCATCGGAGTCTGATTAGGGTCTACACTGTTACTTAGAGATGGGGGCTGCCTGTCCGAATACTTAAAGTATATATCACATCGGAGTCCGATCAGGGTCTACACTGTTACTTAGAGATGGTACCTGCCTGTCCGAATACTTAAAGTATATATATATCATACCCCGTCGCAGTCTGATCAGGGTCCGTTAGATGGTGCCTACCTGTTCGAATACTTAATCGGAGTCTGATCAGGGTCTTCATGTTAGCACGGTCTTGCCTGTCCAAATACTTGGAGTAAAAGCTTTGTACTTAATGCAAACAGTGTTAGTCCAGATCAGATGGTGCTTTCTGCCTGTCCAAATAGAAATAAAATTGTGTACTTAATGCAAACCGTGTAAGTCCAGATCAGAAAAGGCCAAATTTCGATATTGTATACAAATCCCTAACCCTTTGCCTCTAAATGACAAACAGTTATAACAATATCAACATATTATAGGTAAAACGGCCTAATACACGACTTGTGGTGCTTTGTATGTTAATAGGGTGCATTAATTAGAATAAAAACTTATTTTTTTGAAACTTGGCCTTATTTTTAGAAATTAGCGATATGGCCAGTATTCTAGTGCATAAGGCCAGTTTTCGAAGGGTCGCGACCAGTTTTCGAGGGGTCGCGACCAGATTTCGACCCTCGCGTCCAATTTTCGAACCTTCGGCGTCCAACCCTAACCCTAACCCTCATTTTTTCTGACTATAAATATAATTTCTTACTAACAAAGGAATGAAGCATAGCTGAAAAAATATTCCGCCTTTCGTGGGAATCGAACCCGGTCCTCCCGGTTAAAAATCCAATGCTCTAACCACTGAGCCAAAGAGTCGACTCCCAGACGCAGTTGTCAGAGACTGAATATATACTTAGAAACTATGCGTAATCTGCCAAGGCAGATAATCGAAGGTAGGAGTGCTCGGTCGTAACACTTCCCCTCTTCAAGGACGTCATCATTTATGATGACGTGAAGCCATTTTCGGCGTATAAAGTCCAATCCCGGACGAGCCCCCATCTTACGACATGAAAGCCGTTACAAAGGAATGAAGCATAGCTGAAAAAATATTCCGCCTTTCGTGGGAATCGAACCTGGTCCTCCCGGTTAAAAATCCAATGCTCTAACCACTGAGCCAAAGAGTCGACTCCCTGACGCAGTTGTCAGAGATTGAATATATACTTAGATGCTATGCGTAATCTGCCAAGGCAGATAATGGAAGGTAGGAGTGCTCGGTCGTAACACTTCCCCTCTTCAAGGAAGTCATCATTTATGATGACGTGAAGCCATTTTCGGCGTATAAAGTCCAATCCCGGACGAGCCCCCAATTTCTGTTACGAGCCAAGCGTAACAAGAAAGAAATGAAAGTGAAACCAGCAACAAGCTTTAAATCATTAACAATATTTATTCACAAAAAAAAAAAAAAAAAAAAAAAAAAAAAAATAAGATAAGATTCAAAACAAAAGAATGTAAATGAACAGTACCTTTCAAGTTTATGTCAGAAAGTCCCTCAAAATAATCCACAATAATTTATAAAATAAATCCTTTGAATATCAGTTTCTGATCCCACAATTTAAAGTTCTTGAATTCAGAATTTAAGTCCAGAATGAATAAAATACTAAAGTAATCCAGTATAGAATAATTTCCAGTGAAAGTATACAAAGATGCCCAGATGAAAATCTTTTCTCCTTATATAATATCAAAGACGGTTATAGAAAAAGAATTTACTACAAGCATCTCTTATTTTCCAGTTCCAATCAAGAAACTTCTAAATCTTTCATGACATTCCAAAAACAACTCAGTCCAGAATCAAGGACGTAAACATCATGTTATTGTAAACATGTTGTTCTAGATAGTTATTTTTGGAAACATAGTAAATAAAGCTATTTATGGAAACATAGTAAACATGTTGTTTAAAACAATTGAACATCCTGTTATATAACAAATTTGTCGACTATAAATACAATCTGAGCCACCAGCGCACGACAAAACCTACAATAAGACCTGTGTGACCAGCGAAGACTCAGTTCAGCCTGTACATACATCAAGAATGGCAATGGTTCTCGTTCATTCCTCTTCGGAGAGCTCTGAGGCTGTAGAAGGCACATACGATCAGCGAAGACTAATCAGGATGCGCGGATGTGTAGGCTGATCTGAGTATTCGCTGATAGGCACAAGTCTCATTGTAGATTTTGTTGTGTGCTGGCTCAAATACAATTTTATTTGTATAAGGCTTGGCTGATTGAATGACGCCAGTCCTAGAACACAACTTTTCCTGAGGTTCTACTGTTTGGGTGAGAACTGGGTTTAGTCGGTGTAAGTGTTAGTCTTACTCTTTGTTACTTTGTGGTTTATTCTACGAGGCGATTTGTTTTATGTCTTACCTTGTGTCATTTTGTTCTTGTGTTTTTTTTTTTCAGTCCCTTTAGCGTTGCGATTACCTCGCTTGGGGAAGAGAGAGCTAATCTTAATGCTTTTCGTACGTTTGTTCGAATTGTGTTTGTTTGAATTTGTCGGTTTCCTCTTCCTCCTGGTGTCTGGGAAGGATTGCGGTTTGTGATTGTAGCACTCCCTGGACTTTTCTCTTACCTTTTCTAATATAGTAAAAACAAGGTCAGTTTAAAGAGGGTGTCTTAGTGTACAGATTTTGAAAAAATGTAGGAAAATCTAAGTTTTCGGAGCAATTCAGAAAACTTATTAACCCTTAAAAAAGAATTGGCTATAGCCTGGATATTATGCGACAGACTGCATAAAAAAAGGTAAGAGAAAAGTCCAAGGACTGCCACAACCACAAACCGCAGCCCTTCCGAGACCCAAGAGGAGGTAATCGCAATACTAAAAGGACTGCAAGAACAAAATGACACACGGAAAGTGGTTTACTCTACTAACAAATCGCCTCGTAGAATAAACCACAAAGCAAGAAAGAGTAAGACTAACACCGGGACCACCGCCTTAGAACGGTTAGTTGAACAAACCACCGGGGAGGATGTGTGTGTGTGTGTGGAGGGGGGGGGGGGGGGTGGTTAAAGCACTAGTATTCAACCCAATCATTGTTGATAGCTATGCTTCACTCAGACTCAATGACGGCCTCTTCGTAAAACTTTAACCAGTTGGTTGTGGCTTGACGATATGTCTTTTGCTTGGCCCGCCGTGGTTCAACTTTTGGTTTTCATTTACTCTGGCATACAGAAGAATTAGCCATGAGTACTCGTCTTTGTTTATTATAGTGATTAATTTGATTTCTTTTCGCTTTGAAGCATTGACTGAGTTGGGAGCTATTATGCGAACCGAATTTTTATGTGTTTCTGTATTAAGAGTAGCATCGGGACCCAGGGTGAAATTGGCTAGCTGTAAAAGTGCTTTAACCCCCCCCCCCCCCCGCGCCCCCCACAACCCCCGGTAGTTTATTCTACTGACCGTTCTAAGGCGGTGGTTCTGGTTTTGTTTTGCTCTTTGTAGCTCTTCGTAGCTTTGTGGTTCCCGCATTGCTTTCTGTTTTTTCTTTGTGGTATGATGCTAGCATTGTGGTCACGGTCTTCAATAGCTGCCCACGTTGCTTTCTGTTTAACTAGTTGTGTTGTGTTGCTAGCATTTTGCTCACCTTCAACAGCTGCCCATTTTGCTTTCTGCTTTACTGTTGTATTAAGGTAGCATCGGGACTCAGGGTGAAGTTGGCTGGCCGTAAAAGTGCTTTAAACCCCCAAGTGGTTTACTCTACTAACCGTTCTAAGGCGAGTGCCCCGGTGTGAGTTTTACTCTTTGTTGCTTTGTGGTTTATTCTACGAGGCGATTTGTTTTATGTCTTACCTTGTGCCATTTTGTTCTTGTGTTTTCAGCCCTTTTAGCATTGCGATTACCTTGCTCGGGGAAGAGAGAGCTAATCTTTGTGCTTTTCGTACGTTTGTTCGATTTGCACTTGTTTGGAGGTGTCGGTTTCCTCTTCCTCTTGGTGTCTGGGAAGGGCTGCGGTTTGTAATTGTGTCAGTCCCTGGACTTTTCTCTTACCTTTTTTTTTAAATTACTACAAACAAATATCTAACAATGATATTACTTAATAAGCAAAGATTTTTGGTGTTCAGGTTTTCCTTCTTTTTTTCCTTTAGTTCTTTCTTTCCACATTTATTGCTTTCATGCATTGTTTTTTCTTTGTCAATATTCAATAATTGTTTTCGTTGTTTCTTTTATTTAGCCATTTATTCTCTCACAAATTATATTTCTTTCTTCCTTTCTTTCCTTCTTTATTTCTCATAGTGTGTATTTTTTTTCCTTTCTTTTCTTTTTTTCTTTCTTTATTTCTTTCTTACTCTCTCATTTCTTTCTTTCTTTCTTTCTTTTTTCTTTCTTTCTGTTTTTTTTTCTTGAATATCATTACATAATTCAGTTGCATATTTATTAATTAAATGTATCTAAAAATTTAACCAAGCATTTATTCATTGATAGCAGCAGCGATATGATGTGCCTTTTATTTAATAGATTTGTCTAAAAAAGTCCTTTGGTTTGACACGCTATACATTTTGCAGGAAGACATGAAATGAACACCACAGTTTAGCAAATCAAGACTGTAACTGGTATACTTGAGTTTCACTATTGGTAAACACGATGTCTAAATGTTGTGAAACCAATGTTTTACTAGAGTAGAACCTTTAGTTTTAGCAACACTGTAGCTCTGTGAAGGGAGATGCGACATCTTCGGGCGCTGATTCTTTCAACAACAAGCCATCAGGCGTCGTTTGTGAACCATCCTGAAATAACACTAAGGCATAAACCATTTGGTCAAGCGATTACCTCGCTTGCGGAAGAGAGAGAGCTAATCTTAGTGCTTTTCGTACGTTTCTTCGATTTGTGCTTGTTTGGTTTTGTCAGTTTCCTCTTCCTCTTGGTGTCTGGGAGGGGCTGCGGTTTGTGATTGTGGCGCTCCCTGGGTTTTACTTTTACCATTTTTATACATGTATATTCCACTGCTTATGGTCTGTATTAACATTTACTTTATACCCAAGAAACAGTTCAGATTTTTCATGTCTGTTGTCTAGAAAAAATCAGAATAAACTCAATTCTAGAATAGATCATTAATGAGAACACTGCAATAGTGATGGGCTGAATAAGGAGCCTCGGTGCAAACATTAACAAGACGCTTAATGACAATTGCAATGTATGCCGTTTTAATACTAATAAGCCGGGGCACAGCATTTCTAACAATATTGCATATGTACCAAGCGAAGACACGCTCATGGCTGATCAGATTCTTCGTTGTCCGTCTGAAGACGCAATGGATCATTCGCTACGCATTGTGTGTCCTGTAGACTGATCAGACTATGCGTATTTGCAGGCTAATCTAAGACTTCGCTGGGTGCACATTCAGTTTTGTAGGAAATGTTGTACTGTGCTCCGGCTCATATGTTAATATACGTACTTCGATGTCTGATTTCCAAACACCTAAATGTGTAAGATCACTTAAATTTAAGTTGTGGTCTTGTCTTTGTAACTAAACGATTTTATTGCACTCGTGCATAGTGATGGCGAAACTCAATGAGCCTGATTGAGGTTAAATGCTTTTTAAACACTTACGTTCCAAGCTATCAACTGTTGATGTTTCCGAAAGCACACCATAACAGTAACTGTCAGAGGACAGCGAAACTTATCTTTCGAGCGCTTATCAGTAACGAATTCACTTTAAAATGCACTATTTTAATGTAGTTAAAATGAAAGTACGCATCCCTCAGTCAACTCTAACTCTAACTCTTATACCACGGCCATAACCCTTATAATGAATGGGAGATTGATACATAAGTGAGATGAAAATATACGTCAAAGTCAACTCCTGGCTTTGGTTCTTAGCTACTGCCTTTCTACAGAAATTACTGAGCCGCAACGAGCCGGAAATGTGAACCAAAGCAAAGAAACAGATCAGCCTGATCATTCGCGCAGTCATCAGAATCTTCACTTTGCGCATTATTTGTAGTCCCGGACGCAAAAGTTCTTCATGTGGACAACGAAGACTAACCAGACTGCGCAAATGCGCAAGCTGATTTGTCTTCATTGGGGTCACTTGCCGGAAGGAAGATTTCCTCACGTTGCGGCTCAGTTGCGGTCAAAATTCCAAATATTAAAGCTGCACCCTTCAATTTAATTCATGAACTGACAAAAATAGTCAGGGAAATTTACGTCATGGTGATATATTGATGGGAATGTTAGCTTTCATTTACCTGATGCATTCGTGAATCAAAATATTTGATAATCTAATAACAAAACAAACTAAACCCGTGAACTCTGAAATATAGATCAAATTTAAACACAGAGGTGAAGCAGTAGTATATACAATAAGGGTTCTGGACTACGTCCCTCTGGGGCCCAAAAGGGCTCCCACGTAGACAAACAATTCTGTATGCACGTCGAGACGCTCCCACGCAGACAAACAACTCCGTATACACGTCTAGACGACTCCCCAGGCGTGCGGCTGCTTCCCTAGACCCGAGCCTCTGTGGCCCCAAGCGAGCATGATGAAAGCCCCTGGGGACAGCCCCACCCTCGCCAGCCCAGGGGCTCTACTATAGCACATTTTTGTCAGGGCTACCGATGTTTCGGCTACCATTTTTGGAGGCACGCACACGTCCCTATTTCCAGTGGAGACCGATGGCCGGGAGCCGAAGGCGAGGCTTGGGGCCCGCCCCACCCCGCTGGCGGGCCCCAACTCTCGCCGACCCGGCTATTGAAGAAGTGGGTGACTGCTGATATAACAATACAAGCAATATGCCCAAGGGACACATGCAAATGGCTGACCTTGAGTTCAACGGAGCTCTGTGGTAAAAAATGTCTTACGGACTTTTGTAAAGTTCATCTGGTGAGACTCCGTAAAGGCTCACTCAGCCTGGGATAGGGGTTACTAACAAGCAACAGCTCTGTTGTCAGTGTGGGTATAGGAAAAGCGGTGTCGTACAGCAAGAGCGGCACAAAAGGACTTTGCGCGCCTCGCCGCCATCAAAATTTCCATTTAGAGATAGCGGCCCAAAGGATATACCCACACCATCTTCTATTTAGAGATAGCGTCCAAAGGATATACCCACACCATATTCCATTTAGCGATCCAAAGGATATACCCACACCATCTCCAATTTAGAGATAGCGATCCAAGGGATATAACCACACCACGATAGCATGGATGACGCAGTGAAGCATCTCGCTAGACTGCTTCTATATGGTGCTACTACGCCACAAATATGCGGAAGGCCTGATCGCTCTTGCAGAGACCCCACCCACACCGGCCCCGCGCCAGCGGCGTGAGCCACCCACACTGGCCTCGCGCCAGCGGCCGGAACGGCCACCCCGGACCCACGCCAGCGGCGGGAGCCACCTCCACCGGCCTCGCGCCAGCGGCCCACCCCGGCCCCTAGCGACGTGCCGACGCCAGCTGGTGTTCCGCCGGACTCGCTGGGTCATCAGCTCCTGCGAGGATGGCAGATGGATGTGCCTCAAGGGCACCCCCACGGTGCAGACCCCAGGGTCTTCTTAGAGGGGGTGCGACCACAGATAGGGCCAAGCTCGAGGAAGAGATCAAGGCTCTGAATGGAATTAAATTTCAGCTGGCTCTCAAGGTCCAGTTTCGGAAGGACAACCCAGACGGCAGTAAGGAGTACACATACCCTGTGCTGCGCCACAAGCAGGAGGCTATTCTGCAAAACAGTGAAATCGAGGGGCCCTCAATCAAGCTTTCCCCACGATCCAAAAAACTCTGGAGAAGTGAGAGGGTCAGGCTGGGTTGTAGATCGAGTGGAAGTCCTTTGGCTGGACATCGCCAGATATCAGCCACTAAGAGGCGGCTCCTACATTCCGCTACCGGCGGCGGTTCGACTTAAGAAGGCAGTTGTCAATGTAAAAAACAAGGATGACCACTGCCTGCGGTGGGCATTCAGATCCGCCCTATTCTCAGTGATCATGTTGACAGACCGTCAAAGTACCCTACTGATGATGGTCTGAGCTTCGAAGGGATCGATGCTCCCACACCAATCTCTCAGATTAAAAGAGTTGAGCGGCAAAACAACCTGACCATCAACGTCTTTCACCACATCAGCAAACAGCCCGAAGACATGCCAAGGATCATCCTGCTGCTGATTGAAAAGGCTGGTAAATTCCACTACACCTGGATCAAGGACCTTAATCGCCTGCTCCTCGACCAGAGCAAGTGCAGTAACCGCATGCACTACTGCGAGCGCTATCTTCATGGCTACACGAGGGAGGATCTGCTAGAAGCCCATGAGCCAGAGTGTCTTGGGATCGGCCAGACAGCTGTACGGGTGGAGATGCCGGAAGAAGTTAACAACGCGCAGGCCTTTCAGAACCACCACAAGCAGCTGCCAGCCCCTTACATCATCTACGCCGACTTTGAGGCTCTCACCGCCAACGTCGAGGGACCTGAGCTCGACACAATGAAGAGCAATACTCAACGGACACAACACCACGAGGCTTGTAGTTACAGCTACATCGTGGTGCGGTGTGATGGCCAGACAGAGCCGCCAGTCGAATATCAATGCAGAGCACTTCTTAGAATCACTGCAGGAAGAAGAACGCAAAATCAAGGGCGTGCTGGCTAATCCTAAGGCCATGAGGATGACGCGAGATGACTGGGATGCCTTCAGCACCACTGAGAGGTGCCACGTATGTGACAAACCCCTTGAGGGTGACTCTGTGCGTGACCACTGCCACATTACAGGAAAATATCGAGGGGCAGCCCATAACGCCTGCAACCTCAAGCTACGACTAAATCCCAAAACCACTACCATCCCCGTGGTGTTCCACAACCTGCGGGGCTATGACTCCCACCTACTGATGCTGGCAATTTCGAAGGTGGAGGGCGAGATAAGCTGTATCCCCAACAACACGGAGAAATATATCTCCTTCACCCTCGGGCAACTGCGCTTCATTGACAGCGACCGATTCCTGCAAGCCTCCCTCGACAAGCTGGTTGCGGCGAACCCGCCAGAGGCTTTCCAGATAACAGCCCAACACGAGCCCAACAGCTCCTAATGAGGAATGGTGTGTACCTTACTAGTACATTGGCACCTGGGATCGCTTCAATATCTCCCAACGAGCGGCTTTCGGTGGGTGGATGACTGCCGGCAGCTGGTAAAAACTATCGCAGAGAAACCAGCTGACAGCCCCGAGGGCTGCATACTTGAGGTGGACCTGGAGTACCCAGACGACCTAAACGACGCGCACAATTCATATCCGCTGGCACCGGAGCGCATGGTGGTTCAGAAGAAGTGGATGTCGGAGTATCAGCACAACCTCCTCGGCGTTGGGGTGGCGCCAACAGAGGTTGAGAAGCTGGTCCCAAACCTCCGTAACAAGGACCGCTATGTGCTTCACTATCGGAATCTGCAGCTATACATGTCTCTGGGCATGCGTCTGACTAAGGTCCATCGTGCCCTCCGCTTCGACCAGAGCCCTTGGATGGAGCCATACATCTAGATGAATACTGAGCTCCGGAAAAAGGTCGCCAGCGGCTTTGAGAAGGACCTCTACAAGTTAATGAACAAGTCGGTCTTCAGGAAGACCATGGAGAACCTGCGGAGGCGGGTTGATGTGAAGCTGGTGCGATCAAACGAGGAGGACAGGCGCCTCATCGCTAGCCCAGCATTTGCTCGGGCTAATATCTTCGATGACGACTTGGCAGCTATCCAGGTCCACAAGAGCCGCCTAGAGCTCAATCGCCCGGTTCGTGGGGATGAGTATTCTGGATCTCTCGAAGCACCTGATGTACGACTTCTATTACAACCAGCTCCAGGGGCAGTACGGGGATCGTTGTCAGCTCCTCTACACCGACACCGACAGCCTCCTCCTCGAGGTCCAGACCGAGGATGTCTTCAGGGACATGGCCGCCCACGCAGAGCTCTACGACACCTCAGACTACCCACCTGAGCACCCTCTGCACAGCATCGCCAACAAAAAGGTGTTGGGGAAGATGAAAGACGAGTGTGCAGGGCGCCCCATTGCCAAATATATCGGTCTGCGCCCTAAGATGTACTCAATCCTTGAGGTCGGCAACATCAAGGGAACATGAAGGGGAAACATCAAGAAGGCAAAGGATCTGAAAAAGAATGTCTTGAAAAAGCACATCAGACATGAGCAGTACAAAGAGGCTCTCTTCCGAAAGCGAACCTTCTGCCATAGCATGGACGTCCTGCGGTCAGAGCGCCATCGCATCTACGGGCAGCACCTGAATAAGGTCTCATTCTCACCGTTCGACTCCAAGCGCTGGATCGCAGAAAATGGGATGGACACGCTGGCCTATGGGCACAAAGACGCCCTTCCGGCTGGCGCTGCTCAGATGGATGTGTACATTGATGAACTGCTCAGCGCTTGATAACCCCATCTGGAGGAAGCTGAGTGTCGGGCAGCACTACGAGGAGTTTCTTCCTGACAAAACCACGCGGCGGGCCGTCCTGCAAGTAATACAACACGGGCTCGTCGGGCTGTAAAAGTGCTTTAAACCCCCGGTGGTTTACTCTACCGACCGTTCTAAGGCGGTGGTCCCGGTTTTCTTTTTTACTCTTTGTTGCTCTGTGGTTTATTCTACGAGGCGATTTGTTGTATGTCTTTCCGTGTGTCATTTTGTTCTTGTGATTTTCAGTCCTTTTAGTATTGCGATTACCTCGCTTGGGGAAGAGAGAGCTAATCTTAGTGCTTTTTGTACGTTTGTTTGGTTTGTGCTTGTTTAGATTTGTCGGTTTCCTCTTCCTCTTGGGGACTGGGAAGGGCTTCGGTTTGTGATTGTGGCACTCCCTGGACTTTTCTCTTACCTTTTTTGGTCACCGAGCGTACCAGCCGACACACCTCAAGAGACCATACAGGGTCAGTCGCGCGGCGCCGACCGCCCTCCAGCTCGCAGGGGTTGTACAGATAGCGAACACCAACACCTGAAGGGAGCCTCTGCTCCTTGAGACCAACAGGGTAGGGCTTTTGCGCCACGGTCTTGGCCTTGATGGCATCAGAGGGCTTTTTGCTAGTCAACCTAGTCACTTCGCCGTTCAGAGCGGCTACAACGCTAAGCAGCCGAGCCACCCACTCTGTTGACCTCTGACCCGAAGGGAGGCGCATCTCTTGGGCGTATTGGTGCCCAAACAACCGCTCTGCGATGGTTCTGTTCCAGCGCTCTACGATCCCTTGGTCCCGGTGATGTAAACCCGACCGCGCCGAACCTGAACAGAGTGCTTTGCCAGCAGCTGGCTCACCGCACCCATGAACTCGCGCCCAGGGTCAACCTGAAGAAGCTTCGGCCACTTCAACGGCCCCCGTCTGTAGATCCGAGACAGAGCATCGGCGACCTCTGCCGCGGTCTTGCTAGTCACTCAGCCTCTTTGTAGCGTGAGACTACATCAACGACCGTGAGAGCGTAGCGGTCTAGTGGCAGAAAGAGTAGATCCGCCTGGTGGACCTCGTTGGGCACCGCCACATCAAACTTCGGCCGCGGTACGCGCCGTGGGGCAAGCAGATAGATCTGCCAGATGGCCTGCCTTTTAAGCCATTCCTTGGCCTGCTGTTCAGTCACCTTGGCTGCAGACGCCAGCTCGATGGCTGCGAGCCCCTTCCAGTAGCCTCGGGGGCTGTAGTATAGGGCAGAGAACTTACTGTCGGCCATGATATTCCAGCAGCCCGATAAGCCTCCAACATGCGAGTCAGTGAACCGAATGGCTGGCCGGGGCAGTCTCATCTAGAAAGACGGCGGACGGCTCTATAAGGCGCCGACATACTCCGATGAAGAAGAATGTGCCAACACTCCGGTCGGCGGCCCAGTACACCCTCACCACCCTGGTGGCCGAGCTCCGCGAGCGCGCCGAAGCCGGCGAGCCTCAAGCCTCTCTGGTCGAATGGCTCACAATCAGCTTCGGCATGCGGATGCGCTACTACGAGCACGTCGAGGGCCCCGCCGCTCGGCGGTTTGGCGGTAAGAAACGGGGCAAGCGCTGGGAGGTCCGCGAGCGCCAGATCCCAACCGGCATCGAGCGCGGGCGCCTGCGCATCCAACTCAGCAACGTGTCGGAGGGCAGTTCCTTCGTGGGCCGCATCATCCTCTCCTGTGATCACCGGAACATCCGTGCATCCCTTTGCGCTCAGTGCAACGGAGCTGTGATCCATGCCCGTGCGTGGGCCTATCTCGTGGTGCCTCCGCACGCCTTCGCCCCGCGCCGGTTGGTAAAAGAAGTCGACCGCGCCCTCAACGTCCCGGACGCCGACGGCGAGATCCGGACCGGTCACTACGACAACATCCAGGTCAGCGACGGGACGGCTGCTCGACTGCTTTATCGTGACGCTTGCGCTCTTCGTCGACGCCAGAGCTTCTCAAAATGGCGAATAAGTAGTTCGATCCGGAGAACGCAAGGGCGTTCACCAGAGCGCCCCAAATGAGCATTGCGATGCTTGCCATTACTTCATGATATCAGCAGGTATGATCCCCTGTTTAAGTAACAGGTCCTTGGTTCCCATGGCCAGAGCGACGTCTAGCACCACCATGCCGATGTCACGGGGTGTGAAGTCAAGCTTCGGGGTCCCATCACCATCTTACCAAGCCGGGCGTATCCCGTGGCCAAGCCCGAGACTACGGCGCTGTGGTAGAGGGCGTTCACGATCATCTTCACGTCGGTTGCTGGAGTTGTCATGGTTGCTCATTCCATATAAAATGGGTCTCGAGTCTTTAATTGCTTAGCACCGGGGGCAGGCTGCTTTGGCGCGGGGGCTGCCGCCACCAACGCGGGATTTCTCGTTTCGAAGAAACACGAGCGCCCCGCCCGCAAAACAGGCCCAAACGACCCACGCGGTCCAGTTAGTTAGTCCTTCGCGGCGTTCAGGTCGTTTATCCGCGGATACCGCTGTCGCTTCCTTTGGAGGAATATTGGCAGACGTACCGTCGCCCGCAGGGGTGGGGGGGGGGGAGGGGGGCGAAATGATTTCTTAGCTAATCGAAGCTGCTCGAGATGTCGTTCTTCTTTTTTTTTTTGCTTTTCGGGCGGCAGCGCCGGCACGCCCGGCTACCACTTTCTTTGGATCCTTAACTTTCTCTGTAACTCTTTCCACTGGAGGACTCTGTGCTGGCTCCTCCGCCGTCTCTTGATTCTCCTGCTTCGTCTCCTCCATCGTATACGACAACAGGACATCAGTGTCCAAATTTGCAGTGCTTCAAAGTGGTCAGCCAGCGGTAAGCGGTGCAAGGAACATGCCGTAGCGGTGGTAGAGCTCGCAGGTAGCACTACTAAGCGCGTGAGATCCGGACCGGTCACTACGACATCATCCAGGTCAGCGACAGGACGGTTGTCACGCTCTACAACTGGACTCATCCGGCGAAGGGCCCGATCTGGTGCCTCGCCACGGGCAATGGCTACGGCGTTTCCCACCTGAAGTGGATGGGTGGTAAGACCTACGCCGAGATCGTCCACGACCACCTGGCGGAATGTCCTGGTTTCCCGGCGGCGGCCGGCCTCGGGTTCAGGCGCGATTTCCTCTGCGGGCGATACCCGTCTAAACTTCAAGTACCTCGATCGCGGGCGCTGCTATACCATCGGCTTCCGCCATCCCAACTTTCACCCAATGACTGCTGACCCTCCAGGGATCTGGAACAGCCAGACCGCTGACCTCGGCACCGGGAATCCGACGGCGAACGGCGTTGGCCTTCAGACCGTCCCCCACCAGACCGTCTACAGCCGCGAGGACCTGGCCGTCAGCCGAAGGTCTGGTCTCTGGATGGCCGACCTAAGCTACATCTCCCGGACGGCCCTCGAGGATGCAAAGGCCGTCATTGCCGGCGAGTCGACCAACCCATTTAACTACGGCTTCATCCTCTGCTCCCAGAACCCGGAGGCGACAGGTGCGAGTCCCCCTCCTCCGCCGGATGCGCCAGCCCGTGACCCAACCCCTCTCTCGGCAGGTCTGCGATGAGATCGACGAGTCGTCGCGGTTGGAGTACTGCGCTATCAAGGCGTACCTCACACCGACCGACAGGAATGACTTCCTGACCCTTTTCCCGGAGTTCAGGCCGCGCTTCACGATCTACGAGCAGTTCATGAACGGCGTCATCCACTGCGTTCTCCACATGCGCTCAATCGCGCCCGAAAATAACCGGCCGGTAAATGTGGCTTCGAGGGCGATGCTGACCCACATCTTGCGCCACGAGAAGGCCCTCAACCGAGAGATTGTTCACGACTACATGGTCCATCCCGAGTACGCCGTCCTGTACCTCCGAGCCATCGGGCAGAGAAAACATGACCTGGCATTACTTGGCGAACTGGTAGGCCACTAGGCCGGTCGCGGCCATCTCCAGGACGACGAAGGCGATCTCGCGGCCTTTCTGGCCGTCACTCGGGGAATAAAAGTCGGCGAGCTGTGGCTCGGGTCCCTGGGGTTCGAGGTTGTGCCCAGTAACCTGAGCATATTCCTGCATTGCAGCGTCAACGTCCTGGAACGTCTTAACAGTATGTCCTTGCCGGCGAAGTTCCTCATTGATAAAGTCGAGGCGCTCGATCCGTTTCCGGGACCATGAAGCCTGTGCGGCTTGCAGCTGCTCGACTGCTTTATCGTGACGCTTGCGCTCTTCGTCGATGCCAGAGCTTCTCAAAATGGTGAATAAGTAGTTCGATCCGGAGAACGCAAGGGCGTTCACCAGGGCGCCCCCAACGAGGATTGCGATGCTTGCCATTACTTCATGATATCAGCAGGTATAATCCCCTGTTTAATTAGCAGGTCCTTGGTTCCCATGGCCAGAGCGACGTCTAGCACCACCATGCCGAAGTCACGGGGTGTGAAGTCAAGCTTCGGGGGGCTACCCCCCATCACTATCTTACCAAGCCGGGCGTATCCCGTGGCCAAGCCCGAGACTACGGCGCTGTGGTAGAGGGCGTTCACGATCATCTTCCCGTCGGTTGCTGGAGTCGTCATGATTGCTCATTCCATATAAAAGGGGTCTTGAGTCTTTAATTGCTTAGCACCGGGGGCAGGCTGCTTTGGCGCGGGGGCTGCCGCTACTAACGCGGGGCTTCTCGTTTGCGCGTTTCGGAGAAACACGAGTGCCCCGCCCGCAAGACAGGCCCCAACGACCCACGAGGTCCAGTTAGTTAGTCCTTCGCGGCGTTCCGGCCGTTTATCCGCGGAAACCGCTGTCGCTTCCTTTGGAGGAATATTGGCAGACATGCCGCCGCCGCCCGCAGGGGGGAGGGGGGCGAAATGATTCCTTAACTACTCGAAGCTGCTCGAGGTCGTTCTTCTTGTTTTGCCTTTTGGGCGATAGCGCCGGCATGCCCGACTACCACTTTCTTTTGGGGGGGCGAAATGATTCCTTAGCTACTCGAAGCTGCTCGAGATGTCATTCTTCTTTGTTTTGCCTTTCGGGCGGCAGCGCCGGCACGCCCGGCTACCACTTTTTTTGGATCCTTAACTTTCTCTGTAACTCTTTACACTGGAGGACTCTGTGCTGGCTCCTCCGCCGTCTCTTGATTCTCCTGCTTCGTCTCCTCCATCGTATACGCCCACAGGGCAGCAGTGTCCAAATTGGCAGTGCTTCAAAGTGGTCAGCCCAGCGGTAAGCGGTGCAAGAAACATGCCGTAGCGGTGGTAGAGCTCTCGGCACTGCTAGTGTCCGACAAACGGGTCGCTCTCGAGGTCTGCGATAAGCCCTTGCTGCTTTTCGATTGGGAGGAAAATGGCAGCCATCCCCGCATAGAGCTGGAGCGCCGCAGACCCCAAGGTCTTCGTCATCGTCGCCCCCAGCCTGGCTTCGTAGCTGGCGTACAGCTTCTCGATTTTGGTGTTACCCAGAGCATCGATTTGATCGGCGATGAATGTTTTCCCGCGGACCACCAGTCCATACTGCCCAGCTTGGCCTCCCGTCGCGATCGCAGCGAGTCGTTCACCGCGTTTCTGCACCCGTTCTTCCTCCTCTGGCGTCGCCGCCGGGGCGGCTGCCGGTGCCCCTCGGCTAGACCAGCGCCAGCACTTTGCGGGTCAGCAACTGACATCAGCTCATCGATCAGTTCGTCACAGTCCATTTTGCCTATTACAAGCCGGCGGGCCCGTCTAATATGGAGTTCGACTCGGAGCAGACACTGTGTGATTTGACAAAAACGAAAACCAGCAGTACCAAGCACGACGACCAGCAGTCCATCCGTAACAGGAAGCATTGCTACACAACTATATAAGCAGCAGGCTGATCTGTTTTCAACAGAAGCTTGGCGTGTTTTCTCTCGGCTAGCTGCTTCCGCACCAACGCCCGCTGTTCTAGAGTCGGTATCACGTCGTTCTCCAGCAGGCAGTCTTCGAAGCTGTCGCAATCCTAGCAGTGAAAGAGTGCGACCCAGCGCGTCTGCTCGCGCAAGTACGTCAGGACTGAGTTGTATTTCTGGGTAGGACCCAGATGCCTATGCCGGCGTGGCGGCCCCAGAACGCCATCTGACAGCATGTCTCTCTTCTTCGTCAGAGCCTTCGTGGCCGAGCAATCGTCGATTATAAAAAGTGTTGGCTCGCCCTTAAACACCAAGTAGAAGGCCCACAGGTAATCGTGAAGGCGCTCACCGGGGTCCAGAACGTAGACCTCAGGGTCCGTCCAGAGCCAGGGCCACTGCTTGTAGGTCTTGTTGTGCTGTATGGTGGGGCACAGGATTACGATGTGTCGAAAGAACCCCCGGTAGGGGCCTTCTTCAAGCATAGACAGGACGAAAACGGTTTTCCGCATCCCGTCTGCCCGCAGACAATTACCGAATGGGCGCCCTTGGGCAGAAAATGATTAATAAACAGCTGAGACGAACCGGCCATCTTCGAGGTTTAGCTGGGCATCCATGATGATGTACAGATAAATGTTTAAAGCGCCGGCCGCCTCTGCCGTCTTAGTCAACAGGATGGTCACTTCTTCGCTCGCATTCTCTATGCGGCGGTCACTGCCATGAAGCCGGTCATCATCGGTTGTTCTGAGGTCAAGCCACAGAGCGAACTTGGAGGTCAAGAACTCCCCGAGAGAGACATCGGCGAGGCCAAGGTCTTTCGCCACCACTGCCACCTCGGGGTGGCGTTTACCGCCGGGTGTAAATAACTTCCTCGCCTCGTCCCACATCTGATAGGCACGCATTCCCTGACTAAAGAGCTGGTTGGGGATCCCCTCGATCGTGACCTCAACCTTCGTTATTTTCAGGTTATAGAATGACTCCGTGTTGCGAGCGAAAGGCTGTTGCGCGATAACGTCTTCAAAGAGCATCAAGACCCCCTTCCTGCTGCGCGCGGGCACGTTGAGGTTGATATTCCAGAGGGTGTCGCTCTTGTCTCTGCTTATTTTTCGGTGCCTCAGAATCCGGTCATAGAGGATCGCGAGGCGGCCGTTGTACTGATTGGCGATCATGCGAGCCAGCTCTGGCTGTGTGACAATTTCATACTCTAGACTGATGTTTTCAATGTCGTATGAGAAGTCGGTATCGCCCGTGGCCCGGATTACGCGGCTGTAATCGTTGAAGGTGAGTTCGTACTCCAGGCGGTCTCCCAGCGCGCTTTGGTAGAACGGCATGTGGCCCTCGAGCAGCGGGATGTTGAAGCGGTTGCCGAAGGCATCGGCGATGGCCTTGTCGGCCGCGACTGTCTAATCTTTGTTTCCGGCATCAATGCGAATCCGCGTTGATTTTCGGTTACCAGACGTATCGATGCTTTGGTACTGATCATTTTTCTTCTCCAAGGCCGTCTTCCAGAGATCGCCGTAACAGTTGAAGACGTCACTATCGTCGACGGACATCACCTCGTTGCCGGAGATCTTGATTACGGTCTTCTTCACGATGGCGCGGCCCAGGTTCTGAACCACGGTCCGATTCGCATATTCACTATTTAGCGCGATTTTGAAGGCCAGGCGGGCAGTCCCTGGAACGATAACGTTGTGCGCGGCCTAGGTTCAGGGATCGAACCAGCAGCTGTTGATTCTGATCAATTGTGCTCGGGTTATTGGTTATCACGACAGACTGCCGCAGGCCTTTGACCCCCAGGGGCTCGCGGAGGCACCTATAAAGATTAGGCTTGCGCCCGAATTTACTGCTCGAAGCCATGGTGTATTTGAACCCAGAAGAAGCGCCTCGTTGACAGTTTCTACAACGAGCTAAGCCACACCTATAATGGGCTGCGCCCCGAAAATAGGATCGACTATAGCCAGTTCGGGATCGACCCTGACGGTAAGAAACTTTACTGGACGCCTGAAAACAAGAAGATCTCCATTACTGCGACGAGGGGAAGATTCCGGTTTCTGGGTCTAGAGACGCTTGCCCGAAGATACGGGGATGGTGGCACCTATGCAGTGCGGAGATCGCTGGGGCTTCCTGATTATAGATCGGGGATATCGTGGAGGCTCGGCATAGAGGTCAATAAGACACTCCAGAGTGCAGAGGAAACCCTCCCAAAAATATTGAGGCAATCGAACTGAAGGATCTCTCCGGCGTGGCTGATACCATAAGACTCAGCGCAGAGGACGTCGAGACCGCATTGAAGACCATTAATGACCTGCCAATAGACACCGCGTGGGTCACACAGGCCAGAACAGAACTGGTCGGAGTTTGGGAGGCCATGACAAGATCGAGGGACGAGCTCGCTAACAACCTCGCGAAGCTAAGCGCCATCGACGACCGGAAATGCGAAGTCGAAAAGCACTTGGCCAGGGAACGCCGAAAACTGACAGAAACGGACGACACCGACATTAAACAAGATATTCGAGACCGAATAGAGAGACTTAAAGGCGAGCTCTCCGACATCGAGCTTGAAAGGCAGGCGAGGCTCGAAGCCCTCTTCACGAATAAAGCAGCTCTCCGGTCGCAGATCAACAGAATTCGTGAGACCATCAGGCGGCTGCTCCATGAAGACAAGACGCTGGCTGAGCGAATTCGAACTCTCTTCCGCGAACAGGGGATAACGATCGCAAGCATCCTTACAGCAATCGGCATGGCGATAAGCACTTTCGTCCTTGTTGTCACTGGCGGAGGAGCGGGGGGGCATCCCATCGCCGGCTCCAAAGCCATCCGACAAGGGCGGGATCAAGGAGTGGATTAAAAAGCACCTACAGGCCCTTGGGCGTGCCCTGGCCAATTTGGCGGGCAAGGCCGCTGCGGCCCTGCCCGGAATAATCGGGTCCATTGTCTCTTGACTCCTGAGCATGTTAGGGAAGCGACTTGGCTCGCTGACAACGTGTGGGCCCTGGTCATCGGCGTGGGGGCGCTTCTTCTCGTGGCCGCAAGGGACTGGCTATCTCAACGACAGCCAAAGCGGCTATGAGAGCCGTTTTCTCTTCTCCATGGCTTGTCGCAGCCGCGTGTTGTTGCGGAGCAACAGTGGCTGGCGTGGGTGGTGACCCTGCGGGTCTGCCACTCGGTGGCCCCTTGTGATCAGTCCCGGCTGGTGCTGCGATTTTTCTTTCGAAGGACTTATCGTCTGTGGTCTATCCGATCTGCTCCGACTCGTTGATTCCCGGGTTGTGGCCGATGGCTGCTTCAGATCCGGCGATCACGATTTGGTTGTTGTAGCCTTGGACATTGCCCGGGTCGAGGGTCATGTCGCTCGGGGCGAGGTAGAGCCCTAACCCGAAGACGAAGTCCAGAGGGCTTGATGCATACTGGAGCGTCTTTTGATAACGAGCGATGCTGCTGGGGATGTCAACTGGAGAAGCAATTGCATCTTCGACGTTGGCCAGGAACTGCTTTTGAGCGTCGAACCCCGTCCCGGCCTTGAGAATGTTCGAGCGTGTCTGGGCCTGCGCTCCCAGGATAGCCCAAACATACGTCCGTATACTGTCGTTGAGGCGCTCCACACCCGCTTGCGTGAAGCCTTCTGATTTATCAGGAATGAACATCGTCCACGCCCCGGTTATGGCGGATGGCGTCCATCGGATGGAAGAAGGGGCCATCGGAGTAGTGCGCATGCCGGTAGGCGCCCAACAGCTCCATATACGTGCTCCAAGATCCGAGGCCTTGGCACCCGTGGTCTAGCGTTTGCCTCCAATCTGTATCAGGCGAAACTCCGAACTCGGAGTCGCTTGTAGGCCCTGGCGTCGTAGGCGTTATGATACCAAGAATGAGAATGGTCTCCAGGAAGGGCGACTTTCAGTTCCACAAGCAGACGCCTCGTCGCATAATAAACATGGAAGCGATACAGACTCGCAAGGAGGGGGTCTCTATCCTGGTCTCTATATGGTCATCAGCATAGACCCCGCAGCCAGCAGTCGCGCACCATACCGTGAAGTTCAGTTGGCACTGCCACCAGGTCATCGGAGTGTGTTGCCAGTTGCCCCACGCCTTGTTTCCCATATTGATGTCTCCAGTGAGCGGGGGGTTTTGATAGTCGGCGAAGATGTCTGGGAAAGAGGTCTGAAAGTCACCTCCCTCATCATCAACCATAATCTTCTGGCTGGCCAGAGACACCTGCTTCTCTTTGAAATGGACCCCCGCCCGATATGTTGCAGAACTTTTAAACGAGTAGGCCCTCTTGTCCACGAGTAGGCCCTCTTGTTTCTTTGGGTCACTATGTACGTCACACTCACCGATATTCAAAATGGGGAACCGGTGTATCTTACATCTGTTCCCAGCACTGCGTGTGGCGGGCTGGAGGTCGCTGTCTGTGAGCTCACGTATTACCACCGCTGGCTCAATATCAGCGCTGAGTTATCGAATAACAAGGTCTCCGATGGGGGCACCGTGTTGGACATACCTGACGGATACTATAACGTTTGCGAGCTGGACGAAGAGGCGTTCCGGCTTTTGGGTGCTGAACTCAGTTTGCATGACCTAATCGGCCGCTTGCAGCTGTCTGCGAAGAAACGTCGGGCTTAAACAATGGGCTGGCCAAACCTAGGGTTCTCTCGAAGGACGTTTGGGCCCGGCGAGAGCCACATTGCAGACGAGCCACATCGTCTGGCCATCCATCGGGAGATCTGCGTGCATCTTGCCGAGGTCAGTACGTCGGGGAACATCCACAACGGTCGCCCCTCCACACTGCTGAAATCCATCCCCGCCGAAAACGAAAGGTGTGGGGGTGGTCGGACAGAGTCATTTCCCGTCGCAGTACAAACGGTTGGCATCGGAGCCTCTTTCCCAGTTGACGCTCACGATATTAGTCACGAGTGGCAGAAATATAGATTTCGACTATTTGAGTGCAGTCCTACACATAAGAAGAAATGGCTGACGCGGGTGGCCCACTGAGCGCCAGGAAATGCCCTGGGTGGCTTTAGCCGATCTCGGGGATACCGAGGGATTCGAAAAGGGTGGGGAAGAGGGCCAGCTGTACGCTTTCGAGCTGTCCGACGGGGTGTACAAACGAAAAAAGGTCACCGCCCAAGAGGGAGGTGGGGCGCAGAAGCTCAGAGAGTTGAGCGACGTCGACGTCTCACATGCCGTCTCGAGAATGCTTCATACGCTGGTGTTTACTGGGAGCAAGTGGGTCGCCTTCAAAAAACGGGCTGGATGATCGACATTCGAATTTCCTCTCCCTACGTCGCAACGGGGCAGCATCACAAGGTTCGGAAGGTGACAAATAGCGGTACCCGTCTGTGCGCTTATATCCCAGAGACCAAGAATGTCGTCGTCAGCGAGCAGTACACGCTGAAAACAAGTAATAGCCGGGAGGGGATTCTAAAAATAGTAACCGAGTTCTCTCCAGCGGGAATCATCGGCGCGGGAAAAGAGCCCGCATCAACAATCCTCCTCGAGGTGATCCTCGGAGACCCCCCCCGCCCCTGACGGCTTAGTCGAAATTTTGCCCCGCTTCAAACTCGTGTACCAGCGCGCACGCGCAAAAAGAACTTGGGGCCTTGATCAGAGTTCGGGCGCACCCCCAGGTTCACTTTACATTGGATGGAATCCAGCCCGATGCAGATTACCGCAAGATTCATGTTGGTCCGGTCGAGCTCAAAAGGCTGAGGGTCACGCCCGTAGACCTCACCTCAACGCAGAGCTCGATGGTCCTTAGTCATTTGAACTTACCCGACAGTGGTGATAGTTAAGCACGATGGGACTTTACCCACCACTTGAGCCGAGGTCAGATCCCGTCTCGAAAAGGAACGGGACTTCAGAGCATCGCTGTTTAAGAAATACCGGCGGGAGGCTAATGTCGTAGACGGACTCGACACCGGGCTTTCAGTAACCGGCGCGGCCATGGCTGCCACGGGTGTCGGGCTGTTGACGACGATAATCGCTGCGCCTATTGCCATTGGCTTACAGGCTGGAGCGATTGCCTGTGGG
Source organism: Anodontia alba (assembly GCA_964016985.1). Lineage (NCBI taxonomy): Eukaryota > Metazoa > Mollusca > Bivalvia > Lucinida > Lucinidae > Anodontia > Anodontia alba. Next base: position 70,261 of record OZ024823.1, read on the forward strand.
TTGCTCGGAGCCGGCGGAAGGTTCATTTGTAGGAAGCTTGAAGCAAAAGCTAGGAAACATGACCAGATTCGGGTCCTGGCCGTCTCAAAGCTAAACTCAATCGCTGACAGGATCCCAGCCGCGCTGACCGACGATAAGATCTCCGAGGAGGAGTTTTGCCTGATTCTCTCTGAGGTCGACAAGTACGGCCAAATGAAGGATGAGATTCGCCGTGGGAGTCAGAAAGAGGGCGGTCTGCCCGAAAAAAAAAACCGGCTTATTAACCTCATGAGAGACGAGATGATGCTAACGGCCCGTACCAAGCTCTTGGAAGAGCTCAGAGCTGCTTGAAACAGTGGCACCTCTCGATAAATATATCTTGTTAGCGGGCTTAAAAAGAGCGCAGGCTGGCCCAGCCCTTTGAGCAGCAGACGAGTTTATTAAGTGGAGATGAGGCGATGGTAACAGCCCGTACCAAGCTCTAGGAAGAGCTCAGAGCTGCTGGAAACGGTGGCACCTCTCGAAAAATATATCTTGTTCGCGGGCTTAAAAAAGAGCGTAGGCTGGTCCAGCCCTTTGAGCAGCAGACTAGTTTATTAAGTGGAAGCATTAAAAAAAGAGCTCAGGCTGGTCCAACCTTTTCAGCGGCAGACGAGTTTATTAAGTGAGTGGAAACCCAGATCAGACTGCAAGAACCTTGTTGGGCATGTGATAAGGTACATTTTCTCTGGCAAAGTGCCCTTTTCACAAGACTCTATTTTTCTTTTTCATCTTTCTATTCTGATGACATTGTCAGCGGTTGTTTTTCTTTTTTTCATCTTTCTATTTTGATGCATGTGATAAGGTACTTTTTTCTGAAGAAGTGCCCTTTTCACAAGACTCTATTTTTCTTTTTCATCTTTCTATTCTGATGACATTGTCAGCGGTTGTTTTTCTTTTTTTCATCTTTCTATTTTGATGCATGTGATAAGGTACTTTTTTCTGAAGAAGTGCCCTTTTCATAAAACTATTTTTTTTCTTTCATCTTTCTGTTTTGATGACACTGTCAGCGGTTGTTCTTTTTTATTTTTATATTTCTCTTTTCTACGTTGATGACATTAAAATAATTTTGTCTTTCTTAGCGCTATGTTTAAGCCACTACAGTACCCCGTAAGTCCATAAATGTCTGTAAATTTAACATATAAAAGCTTGGGGAGTGTTCTTATGCAATAACCGAAGCGGAAAACCAGCGGTATTCAATAGAAATCTATGCCGAGGCAGGAAACCAGCGGTATTCAATCGAGAATCGATATAGGACACATTTTATAAGAACCCTTACCATGCTTATGGGCAGATTCAGCAGACGCCGGTCCACGGTACTTTAAACCCCGGGGGGCGGGTAGAATTCTTAACACCCATATCCCAGTCCTGGTGGGGAGGGGGGTGGGGTGAACCACCTGTCTGTTTCAAACCCTGTTTTCTGAGAGAAATATATCAATATGTCGTCTGCTGACGAGCGTTTACTCAGAGCGTTGAAATACACAATCAGGTAAATTACTACTGTGCACTCCAGCGCATATAATCCTATAACGTCATAATGTCGTGGGCACCAGATAAATCGGATATCGGTGAACTAGATAAGTGCTTCCCTCTTTTTTGCGTTCTTCCGACGAGGGTGTGTGCCGTCCCCAGGGGCTCTCGCTTGGGGCCGCAGGGGCTCAGGCCTAGGGAAGCAGCCGCACGCCTGGGGGAGTCGTTTAGACGTGCATACTGAGTTGTTTGTCTGCGTGGGAGCGTCTCGACGTGCATACAGAATTGATTGTCTACGTGGGAGCCCTTTTTGGGCCCAGAGGGAAGTGGTCCAACACCCTTATTGTATATACTACTTAAGCTGCAATTTCCCTAAATGTAAATGTCCTTGTAAATATTATTGAAACATCATTAGCTTCAGCCTTATAATAAATGACCAAAGCCAGTACTCTATGAAAAAGTTCAAGGTCAAAAAAATGTAAAAGAGCTGCAGAGGCCCTGTCGCACTTTACACTGTGATCCAAGTGCCTTTATAGTTATAAATATTGAAATATACAGGCCAAATATAGAACAAAACTATGCCAGCCAAACAATAAAGGTAGGTCACAACAAGATGTTGATTGTGAGCTTGCACTGTTCACTCATTAATTCCAGATCCCTATTCTCCTTTACGTTTAAGAGATCCTGACCTTAACATACAGAGTGCAAACAGAATTACAAATTGAAGTAAGCAAACTAGGTTAGTGTTACATTCTGACTGTGAGCTTCAGCTACAGTCTCCTAGAGGCAACTTTGATCCAAATGTAGTGTTCACGCGTATATCGGTGTCCTTTGCATGATACGAATTTAACTCAAACGTATGGCAAAAGTGACTAATACATACGGTACAGATGTATGTATGCACAGCTGCAAAGTTATCATTCAAATAACGTACACAGTGCATGGATGGATGTTTAAAAAGAGATAACTATTTAGTCATGTTTTATGACTTATACTGTCAGGATAATAAACGTTGTATAAGGATACATAAATCCGTAATTTAAATAAATACTTGTATGTGTCGTCAAGATAATTGCCGGGATTATACGGTAGGAAATTACAAACGTGCTTTTCCCCGTTGACTGATTTGATTAGTAGTTGATTGAAATTTGACCAATCCAAATACTGTAAGCTTCAAACGAACAGAGTATGAAAGTAGAAAGCACACTTGGAATAGGGACAGTTGAAAAGACGGCTTCGGGTGAATAACCATCGAGAAGACATTGATGTAGCAGATGAACTTTTGTTATCAATAACTTTGCGCCAAGAAGAACCAAGTAACTCAAGTGCTGGAGTCTCCTGCACTTTAACAGTATATCCCGGTAATTGACCCATTTATACCCAGTGGACTTTGCCACCTCAAATTTTTGGACAGATCCTTTAGAATAAGTATCGGGTTGTTTTGTTTTTACTAGCATGTTTTATAGAAATTTCCTCATTTCATGCAAACAGTGTAGACCCTGATCAGCCACCGCGTTATGTGGCGTCTGATCCGAGTCTATGGGACGCTAGGCAAAATTGGGTAATAGTTAATTATTTGTATGCAAGTAAAGGTTTCTAGAAAGGTGAGTGAAAGGTCGGTGGACAATAAGGTAATATTTTAAATATACAAGTTATTTAGCTTATTAGTGAAAATTTATATCAATAAAGTAGCATTATATCAGTAGAATGAACTTTTTTCTATAAAACATTTGTTTACGTAATTAAAAACTGATTGTTTTAACATTTACATCTTTCCCAGACATGTTTCAAAATCAAGCAAGAGTATTTGTTATTACGTTATTTCTTATTTAAACATAAGTACCACAAGGCGGCAGATTTCGACAATCACATTTTATTTTTTAGGTATCTTAGATTAAGATTAGTCTATGTGCTCAAACAGGGTACGACTGGAAATTGCCATTGGAAACAATGAGTAGACGAGCTCTAGAAAACATGAACTGTGATTTCGCTTTCCTTATAATATTTAAAGAGAAAATTAGAAGAACGGGACAAACTGGGCAGACACCCACGCTATTCTGTGTTTTTGCTGGGTACAGAGGCACCATTGTACGCTAGTTGTTAATGGAAACCTATTTATTTTACCTGCTTCTATCTCCATCGAATATGTATTATCTGTAGTAGAATCAAATGGCTGTAAATACAGAATAAGATAACTTTGTTTATTACTATATGGATCAATGATCACGAAAGAAAGAGTATATTTGTTTTCAAATCAACAAATTGTGTAAGGAAAGAGTCTTCAAACATGTATACATGTAAATTCAAAAACGTTTAACCATAGAGAGCAATGAACAAATAAACAATAAATAAAAAAACAGCTGAAGTATCGATGTAGTCTGGAACAGAATAGATCTACATGTAGCTATTTTAGGTCATCTGTCTGTCTGCCTATCCGTAAATGGATGCGCGTACACGCTGTACTTATTACTATGAGTACATTCGTGAGTCCGTGTGTGAGCTCGAGCGTATGTCCTTGCTTTCTGATGTGAATACACCGGATGTGTGTCCGCCTGTGAATGCATGTGTGATAGACACACACAGACAGATGGTCAGGCGGACGATCTGAATAACGGACAGATGATAGACAGATGGACGGGCAGACGGACGGTCTTGCGGACGAACTGACAAACAGATGTGCATACCACACGCATGAACACACGCACACTCGCATACATACATGCATACATACATACCGGCTCATAATACTCAGTTGATGGTGATAGACGTATAAAGAGATAGTTAGAAGAAGTTACAAGCTAGAAGTAAAACGGAAGAAGTTACGAATTAGAACACTCATGCACTCATACGTGACCTAACACAAATATGCCATCACATAGCAAGTACAGCGAATGCGCATGCGCGCACTCACACATATGGCCACACACGGACACACATACTAATGCACTAATAGTAATAATCACTGCTTATATCCCCACTAACTTACGGATAGACAGACAGAGAGACAGACACACATGTATACTCACAGGTAGTAACATACATACATACATACATACATACATACATACATACAAGACGGAAGAATATAGACGTATACAGATTTCCTACAAAACAGAACTCTAACGAAAACAGAACGGACAAAACGAAAAGGAGCTGCAACAAAAATACCGCCTTGGAACATTCAAATTAAAAAAAAAAAAAAAAATGTTTGTCGATAATACGTATTATACCTGTTTGAGATTCATTAGTTGTTGCGCGTCATCTAAATTGCTGGCTGCATCCTGGAAAATAAAAATCTGTTTGCATTGCGTAAACTTACTTCGTAAAAAGGTAAGGCCAGTTTTTACAAAAAAAAGATATATCACATTCACATTTAAACTATCCACCTTTGCATGTACAAGTCGATACTGTGTAGCAATGTGCTCCCCTTGTTGGGTGAAATCGGGTTGGCAATTTGCTTTTCTTGGTCTGTGGCGTGTACTTGTTCCTCTTGGTGTCATTTGCAGGTTGTGATCTGTAATTGTGGCTAATTCTGGACATCTTCTTTAGTACATTTCACATGAAGCAGCTAATTGTCTAAACACAGGGATGCCGAACTTAAACACATTAAACCATTCGGCCCTTCAAACTAACAAATTTCTATGCAAACAGTGTAGATCCAGTTGAGACAGCTCGCAACGAGCCACCTTATCTAGATATTTTACTTCACGTTTCCATTTGCAAAAATGGGTGTGTATAAATTTAAAGATAGTAGATTCCACTGCAGAAACTCAGGGTCGAAAGGGTTTATCATATTACAAATGTGGACACTCGGACATATTTCCTTATGAATCTAGTCTTGTTATGGAAAATAATAGAATCAGAACACTTTGCGAGAAAGATTTTCTACTTTGTTTCCTTTTTAAAGAATTGCAGAAAGAATATAGAGCTTTGTTGTGTATTAAGTACTGATTTATGCTATTTATGCCGAGTGAAATCTGCTTCTTTTCTCTTTGGACAGGTCTATTTCTAATTTAAAATTGTCTCGGTCTTGTTTGTAGTTACTAAACAGACTACTTTCTATCTACAAAAGCCATCTCTCTCTGCAAAATAGAGTCAACACGTTTTAGTTGTACCCATACCTCTTAAGTATTTACAAGGTCGAAAACATGAGGGAGAGGGAACAAACGCTTTCCTCCATAAGTAGCCCCATTGACGAGAGTTACTGCCCTTGGAAGTGTATCCATCCCCTGTAACAATCAGTTGAAAGACGTCTGTGGAATAGTCTGAACATCGTGGGAGATTATTTGAGGGACGATGGCAATAACAACAGGGACAATAGTAGGTAAAGGTGCACATTCGGCAAGCAATGATATAAGAACATTTTAGGTCATGGATTAAGCTCAACAAGTTGTGTGTAAGAGCGAATATAGAATATGACAAAATGAACCTATAAAGTTTTGTGATGTCCAAAATGTTAATTCGACTGCTCCTGAAGCATGCCACTAATCACATAACATATATTTATGTTGCAAGAAAGCCGAGTAGCTATACAAAAAAGTAAATGAAGTATATTAGACTACAAAAATATAAGTGAAATTACCAAGGAAAGGGCACAATCACCAAGCACAGCTATCCCGGAATAACGAAATAACGAAAGATAAATAGATGAGGAACAAACAGTGAAAACATAAAACAGCCCGAAATTCTATACAGAGGCAAATTGCAGTATAATAACCGCCTTGGAAGGGTGGGCATACAAACTACTAATGCACCAGTCATATAAAACCGGTTCCTACGGGTCTGGAGATAACAGGGACGTATGGGCTTTAGTGCCGTGATTCAGCCTCCGATGAGTCATGGCAGTGCCGTAGATGTGTCGGGATATTAAGTATGCTTCCTTCTTAATTACATGCAAAACCTGCAAAAAGTGATATATTGTATGTAAAACAAATTACTGATACGGCGTTCTATGAACTGGTGTAGACCTAAAAATAAACAAACCTTGTCTCTCCTTTAATAAAAATTTGGAATTGCGAATTGTATCCAAGATTGAAATTTGAAAGCAGGAAGGCTTCTTTCCATGGGGTTTATATGGTAAAAATGTATGTTTTGTTTTCTGCGATGATGCACCTAGTAAACTGGGCAGGTATGTATTTATGGACACATCATGACTTTCTCTTTCTTACGTAGTGTTGAACTTCTGAGTTTTTGTTTTCTTTAATATGGGAAAAAAACTGTATGAAATAAATTGTCATGGGCGAGGAATGATTACCTTCCTTGTTTCCCTTGTTCACAGGGAGATTTTATTGTTTGAGATTGTAAATCAGTTTTAAGTTGCTGCAGTCCAGCTTAAATGCAGCAGAACCTTATATATCATTCATTGGTATCGCAAAATGGTGACTTGCCTTTTTTCTTTTATAAATACAACTGTGCTTTTTCTGTCTATGTGAGTATGTCCGCTTACTGGGTGGGTCCCTATAAGAAAATAGGGCCGACCACCAGGTTAGTTTTTGGTGAATCAGTGGAAGGAATAAAACAATGAGAAATTACAGTAATATGGTGTGATATACGTTGCAATATTGTATCTGTTAATATATATGTTCCATATAAAAATATGTATTCTATATTTTGGCCAATAAAAATGTATTTATTTACAAAATAAATATTTATTGGCAATAAAATATAGATATTGGCAATAAATGTATGTATTGATAATTGATTTATTTATTGGCAATAAAATAATATTTGTTTCAAAATAAAAATATTTTCTATGTTAAAGATAGTTTTTCTATAACACGCATATTAATTGGAAATAAATATATTTATTCAAAATAAAAATATGTTTAATACGATTTATATATATTTGTTGATTCAGTATTTTGTATTGTCACAATAGAATATTTATCTGCGATGTGCAAAAAAAAAAAAAAAAAAAAAAAAAAAAAATGTTGGGTAAAATTAGCATTGTGGTATATGACACGGTTTTTGTAACAGAGAATTTCATGGCTCTGTGAAAACTAATAATCGCACCTTCCATTAATTACACAGAGGGCTGTCATATTGTTTTGTTTCGCGGTTTGTGGTCAACTCTATCCTTTGCTGTTTCGACCTTAGGCAATTCACACCTTTTGATTCTTGGGCACATCGCATCCCCGATCTCTACCTACACATGTCAACTGGACACTCGGTATTTCTCTTGTTGTGTTGCAGTTTCTTTAATTTGGATGTGACCTTTACGGACGAAGGGTCGGTATGCAAATTTACGAAACCATAAAAGCTTGGGCTGGTTTGGGCTTGTTTAGATTTGCCGGTTTCCTCTTTCTCTAGGGGTCTGGGAAGGGCTGCAATTTGTGATTGTGGCACTCCCTGGACTTTTCTCTTACCTTTTTTGGATATATAGTCCAGATGTTGGGGCTGATCTTTGACCACTAATCCATACGTGTCTAGTTGTCCTATTAATTCCGTGCAGACAGGGGAAACTGGAGCTTAAGTTCTCATAAAAGTGTTAAATAAACTGTAACAAAGCCTCTAAAATTCTAGGAAACCGGCAAACATGAGGGCATCTAGGGACGAAAGTCTACTGTGCGAAAATTTAAGCAGCGAGCTGACCAAGGATCGAACCGCCGGAAATTTCGTCGTCAGAGGAATTTTCTGTTACAAGTCTACTATTGGTATTCCGATATTCCGGTATTTACAGGCAAACTATTTGTATTCCGATGGGAACTAATTGTGCTCCTCTTGTTGCAGATTTGTTTCTTTTTTGTTATGAGAGAGATTTCATGAAGTCTCTCTCACGTGAAAATCAGGCTGACATTATTGAGGCTTTCAATTTTACTTTAAAATACCTTGACAATTTATTAAATATTGACAATATTTACTTTGACCAAATGGTGGACCGGATATATATACACTACAGAACTCCAATTAAACAGAGCAAATTCTTCCGATACCGAGGCACCTTTTTTGGATTTGAATCTATGTATATCTAATGGTAAAGTTTCCATCAAAATTTATGATAAACGGGACGATTTTGATTTTGATATAGTCAATTTCCCTTTTCTGGATGGCGATGTCCCCCAGCGTACCTCATATTGGGTATACATATCTCAACTTATTAGATTCGCCAGAGCTTCTTCAAATCTTAATGACTTTAACTACCATAATGTAGCTCTTACTGCCAAACATCTTAGGCAGGGCTATCGTTATTTTAAACTTCGTAAGGCGTTTTCGAAATTTTATCGCAGACACAGTGCCTTGTTAGAAAAATAAAGCGTCAGTCTGAAAACACTTCTGCAACAAGGTATATCGGAACCAGAATTTTACGGTGACATAGGGTACAGATTTAGAAAAAGTGTAGGTAAATATAACTTTTCGGAGTCATTCAGAAAACTTATTAACCGTTATAAAAGAATTGGTTATAGCCTGGATATTATGCGGTAGAATGCATGCATAGTTGTCAACCCAATCATTGTTGATGGCTATGCTTCACTTTTTTAATTGCACGACGGCGGTTCGGGACTCATTCAATGACGGCCTCTTCGTAAAACTTTACCCAGTGGGTTGGGGCTTGACGATATGTCTTTGGCTTGGCCCGCCGTGGTTCAACTATTGGTTTTCATTTACTCTGGCTTACAGTAGAGTTGGCCATGAGTGCTCGTCTTTGTTTATTATAGTGATTAATTTGATTTTTTATGTTTTCGCTTTGAAGCATTGACTGAGTTGGGAGCCTTTATGCGAACCGAAATTTTATGTGTTTCTGTATTAAGAGTAGCATCGGGATCCAGGGTGAAGTTAGCTAGCTGTAAAAGTGCTTTAAACCCCCGGTGGTTTGCTCTACCGACCGTTCTAAGGCGGTGGTCCCGGTATTAATCTTACTCCTTGTTGCTTTGTGGTTTATTCTACGAGGCGATTTGTTGTATGTCTTTCCTTGTGTCATTTTGTTATTGTGTTTTTCAGTCCTTTTAGTATTGCAATTACCTCGCTTGGGGAAGAGAGAGCTAATCTTAGTGCTTTTCGTACGTTTGTTCGATTTGTGCATGTTTAGATTTGTCGGTTTCCTCTTCCTCTTGGGGTCTTGGAAGGGCTGCGGTTTGTGATTGTGGGCACTCCCTGGACTTTTCTCTTACCTTTTTTTCTACTGACTGTTCTAAGGCGGTGGTCCCGGTGTTAGTCTTACTCTTTGTTGCTTTGTGGTTTATTCTACGAAGCGATTTATTGTATGTCTTTTGTTCTTGTGTTTTTCAGTCCTTTTAGTATTGCGATTACCTCGCTTGGGGAAGAGACAGCTAATCTTAGTGCTTTTCGTACGTTTGTTCGCTTTGTGTGTTTGGATTTGTCGGTTTTCTCTTCCTCTTGGGGTCTGGGAAGGGCTGCAATTTGTGATTGTGGCACTCCCAGGACTTTTCTCTTATCTTTTTTTTACATCATATACCACAATCTTATTTTAACCAATATATTTTTAACTTACAATAAATACTTTTGTAAATATTGTCAATAATTTAGTTTGGCAAATAAATAGATATGTTAATATGTTGTGATTTTTTATTGCCCAAATAAATTGTTGTATCAATACATATTCAATTTGCAAGAAAAAAATATATACCGAAAATTAATATTTTTATTGTGAATAAATGTATTTTATTGCCAATATTTTTTTCTACATTTATAGATATATTTCTTTGGGCAATACATATTTAGGTAGCAAAGACATATACTTTAAGATTGCAAATAAATATTTTATCGTGATTAGTTATATTTTATTGGCAATGAATATCTTGATATAGAATACATATTTTTGATATGAATCTAATATAATATCAGATAAAATTTTGCAACGTATATCACGCCATAGTGTGAGGTATTTTTATATAAAAAAAAAGGCGTTATCAGCATCCATGCAACGATATAGGGTCCAGTGTAAACCTAACACCAGTACTCTGTGAAAGAAACTTGTTTCAAGTTTTTCAGAAAATTCCTGAAGCAATAGAATGCGTTTCAAAAAGTCGAACTATAGTGTATCGTCAACTACGGGTATCTATTGCCATACACTAATTATCGGGTGTTCAGAATTCACAGCCCTCATGCATCAGGGCCGGCGAATTTGATGGGCTGCCTACCGCCCCCAGGACAGAGCTGCTACTAACCGTGATAGTATTTTAAACAGGACGAGTCCATCATTTGACCAGGTCGGGTAAAAGTCCTTCACATTTAGAGGCATCGGCTCTACATAACAGAAATATTGTTGGTTTGGCTGTTGAACCACAACTCATTTGATTAAAAAATTAAGTGCAGTCAAAATCAGTCTCAGATCTGTATGCAGGTTTAGAAACAAATTCATGTAGTATTGTGCTGATTTTAACACAACATGAAATTCCGAACTTGTTGTATGTCTTTCTGTGTGTCATTTTGTTCTTGTGTATTTCAGTCCTTTTAGTATTGCGATTAGCTCGCTTGGGGAAGAGAGAGCTAATCTTAGTGCTTTTCGTACGTTTGTTCGATTTGTGCTTGTTTGGATTTGTTGATTTTCTCTTCCTCTTGGGGTCTGGGAAGGGCTGCGGTTTGTGATTGTGGCACTCCCTGGACTTTTCTCTTACTTTTTTTTTGTAAAGACGACAGGCTGTAAACTCTCTCCGGTATCTTCTTAAATCAAAATAGAGGTAGAAACAGTGACCCTCATTTTATAGGTACCACGACCACAACTACTTTATATTTTAACCGAGATTACAACAAGTACCAATAATTTCGCAAAGTAACAATACTTTTACCAAAATGATACTGCCCAATTTCGGAATGTCAATCAGAACTCATAAAATAGTGAGTTGGTGGTCACAAGGAGAATTTGTCTCTAGCTAGTATTGCGATTACCTCACCTGGGGAAGAGATAGCTAATCTTAGTGCTTTTCGTACGTTTGTTCGATTTGTGCTTGTTTGGATTTGTCGGTTTCCTCTTCCTCTTGGGGTCTGGGAAGGGCTGCGGTTTGTGATTGTGGCCTCCCTGGACTTTTCTCTTACCTTTTTTTTCAGAATTCCCAGTCTGGTGTTGGAAGGAGAACCTTGATTATTTGTATCTGCTACACTGGCTCAACTAATGCAGAAAGAAATCATCGAAAAGTACCAAACATTCTCTTAAGACTTAATACCAAATAATGCCAAGTAAATGCAAAATCAAGACTCACACATCCTCTAAAATGTCAGGACAATTTATACCAAAGAAAGTTTGAACCCCTACAGTGTCAGGGCTACGTCCTCACACACACACACGCACACGCACACGCACACACACACACACACACACACACAGAATAAATTACACTTAAAAATCATAAAAGTATATACACACATTTATAACACCAGTCTGACAATTTAATTGAACCAACTAAACATTGAGGTAGAAAGGAAGAGCTGAATCTAATTATTTATTGGCAGTATAAAATGATTATTATCAAATTATCTCAAACTGCTTGGTTAAAAAAGCCAATATATATGTCAAAATCTGATGACACAATATGTATAGCTTAATCAGGTTTTTAAACATTAATTATAAACCAAGTATTTTTTTCTCCTTCTTCTTTTTTTGTAAAAAAATGTAAGAGAAAAGTCCAGGGAGTGCCACAATCACAAACCGCAGCCCTTCCCAGACCCCAAGAGGAAGAGGAAACCGACAAATCTAAACAAGCACAAACCGAACAAACGTACTAAAAGCACTAAGATTAGCTGTCTCTTCCCCAAGCGAGGTAATCGCAATACTAAAAGGACTGAAAAACACAAGAACAAAATGACACACGGAAAAACATACAACAAGTTATATAAGAGTTACTTTATAAACAAAAAGGTAAGAGAAAAGTCAAGGGAGTGCCACAATCAGAAACCGCAGCCCCCACCCCCACCCCCTCGCCCACACAGACCCCAAGAGGAAGAGGAAACCGACAAATCCAAACAAGCACAAACCGAAAAAACGCACGAAAAGCACCAAGAAATAAAAACAAGAAATATACAGGTGAATAGATTATCTGATAAACATTCCCTAGAATGTAACTTTTCAAGACATGGTTGCATTCGTCTTCTTATGTCCACTCACTTAATGCACTTAAGTTACCGGTGATCCGTGTGCATTTTGTTCTTGTGTTTTTTAGTTCTTTTTTGTATTGCGATTACCTCGCTTGGGAAGAGAGAGCTAATCTTAGTGCTTTTAGTACGTTTGTTCGGTTTGTGCTTGTTTAGATTTGTCGGTTTCCTCTTCCTCTTGGGGTCTGGAAGGGCTGCGGTTTGTGATTGTGGCACTCCCTGGACTTTTCTCTTACTTTTTTGCTCTACCGACCGTCCTAGGGCGGTGGTCCCGGTGTTAGTCTTACTCTTTGTTGCTTGTGGTTTATTCTACGAGGCGATGTTGTATGTCTTTCCGTGTGTCATTTTGTTCTTGTGTTTTTCAGTCCTTTTAGTATTGCGATTACCTCACTTGGGAAAGAGAGAGAGCTAATATTAGTGCTTTTCGTACGTTTGTTCGATTTGTGCTTGTTTGGATTTGTCAGTTTTCTCTTCCTCTTGAGGTCTGGGAAGGGCTGCGGTTTGTGATTGTGGCACTCCCTGGACTTTTCTCTTACCTTTTTTTTTTTATAAATAATTACTTGCAACCTGTTTATAGCATGCTTCATATCGCACATATTTTGTGTAGAAATGATAACAAAGATTGTCGGGATAGTAAAGCCTCTCATACAGATCACTCAAATATACATAATTCTGGTCATTATCCATTTTGATATTACATCCATTTAAAGATTCTTTATGTTAATTGTATTTTCAAAGTTAAATGCATTGTGTCTAATAGAGCAGTGAGCCTAATCTACAAAGAAACCTAAAAAAAGAAAAACTTTTTAAGTGCATTAAGTGAGTGGACATCAGAAGACGAATGCAACCATGTCTTGAAAAGTTACATTCTAGGGAATGCTTATCAGATAATCTATTCAGCTGTATATTTCTTGTATTTATTTCTTGGTGCTTTTTCGTGCGTTTGTTCGGTTTGTGCTTGTTTGGATTTGTCGGTTTCCTCTTCCTCTTGGGGTCTGGGTGTGAGGGGGTGGAGGTGGGGGCTGCAGTTTGTGATTGTGGCACTCCCTGGACTTTTCTCTTACCTTTTTTTTTTTTTTATAAATAATTACTTGCAACCTCTTTATAGCATGCTTCATATCGCACATGTTTTGTGTAGAAATGATAACAAAGATTGTCGGGATAGTAAAGTCTCTCGTACAGATCACTCAAATATACATAGTTCTGGTCATTATCCATTTTGATATTACATCCATTTAAAGATTCTTTATGTTAATTGTATTTTCAAAGTTAAATGCATTGTGTCTAATAGAGCAGTGAGCCCTATCTACAAAGAAACCTAAAAAAAAAAAAAAAAAAAAAACTGCAGCTTTTGTGATGTTACACACAAAGCAATTGTATCTATTACTTATATGTTCAGTTTTGGGCAATATCACCAGGAGGTATTGACTCTTGTTCCTTTATATAAATGTGTTCTGGGTATACTTTAGAAGATGTTACCAATAACTAAAAAATGTTTTCTTGGAGTAATAAGAAAAATATTTACCTGCACATCCCTCTAACCTTGAGCTCTTAAATGTAGACACATTTCATTAAAGTAAGAGAAAAGTCCAGGGAGTGCCACAATCACAAACCGCAGCCATTCCCAGACCCCGAAAGGAAGAGGAAACCGACAAATCCAAACAAGCACAAATCGAACAAACGTACGAAAAGCACTAAGATTAGCTGTCTCTTCCCCAAGCGAGGCAATCGCAATACTAAAAGGACTGAAAAACACAAGAACAAATTGACACACGGAAAGACATACAACAAGTTATATAAGAGTTACTTTATAAAAAAAAAGTAAGAGAAAAGTCAAGGGAGGTCCACAATCACAAACCGCAACCCCCCACCCCCAACCCCTTCACCCCCCCACCCCCGCCAAGACCCCAAGAGGAAGAGGAAACCGACAAATCCAAACAAGCACAAACCGAACAAACGCACGAAAAGCACCAAGAAATAAATACAAGAAATATACAGCTGAATAGATTATCTGATAAACATTCCCTAGAATGTAACTTTTCAAGACATGGTCGCATTCGTCTTCTGATGTCCACTCACTTAATGCACTTAAGTTACCCAGTGATTTCTAAAATATGACCAGTGTTTTGTTTCTATTTCTTGCCAGGCAAAAACAGTAAATGAATGCAAGGAATGTAAAAATAGATGAGTAATTGTCTGATAGATATTACCAAGAAAATATTTCATTTTATAAACAAAGTTACATTTGTCTTTTGATGTCAACTCATTTTAGCCACTGTATGCGCCCAGTATTTTTTTCTCGCTAGACACATAAGTTTTACATTTTGAAATGGGGTGCATGCAAACAATCCTTAAGTGTATGGAACACCAGAGAGAAAGTGACTTGACCGTTCTATGGGAGTAGTCCCGGTGTTAGTCTTACTCTTTGTTGCTTTGTGGTTTATTCTATGAGACGATTTGTGATTTGTTGTATGTTTTTCCGTGTGTCATTTTGTTCTTGTGTTTTTCAGTCCTTTTAGTATTGCGATTACCTCGCTTGGGGAAGAGACAACTAATCTTAGTGCTTTTCGTACGTTTGTTCGATTTGTGCTTGTTTGGATCTGTCGGTTTCCTTTTCCTCTTGGGGTCTGGGAAGGGCTGTGGTTTGTGATTGTGGCACTCCCTGGACTTTTCTCTTACCTTTTTTTTGAAATATGTCTACATTTAAGAGCTCAAGATTAGAGGGCTGTACAGGTAAATATTTTTTCTTATTAC
The DNA here is from genome assembly GCA_964016985.1 of Anodontia alba. NCBI lineage: Eukaryota > Metazoa > Mollusca > Bivalvia > Lucinida > Lucinidae > Anodontia > Anodontia alba. Next base: position 85,549 of record OZ024823.1, read on the forward strand.
TCAAAGAAAACATTTTTAAGTTATTGGTAACATCTTATAAAGAATACTCAGAACATATTTACATAAAGGAACAAGAGTCAATACCTCCTGGTGATATTGCCCAAAACTGAACATTTAAGTAATAGATACAATTGCTCTGTGGTGTAACATAACAAAAGCTACAGTGTTTTTTTTTTTTTTTTATTTTCTTTTTTTTTTTAGGTTTCTTTGTAGATTAGGCTCACTGCTCTATTAGACACAATGCATTTAACTTTGAAAATACAATTAACATAAAGAATCTTTAAATGGATGTAATATCAAAATGGATAATGACCAGAACTATGTATATTTGAGTGATCTGTACGAGAGACTTTACTATCCCGACAATCTTTGTTATCATTTCTACACAAAACATGTGGGATATGAAGCATGCTATAAAGAGGTTGCAAGTAATTATTTATAAAAAAAAAAAAAAAAAAAAAAAAGGTAAGAGAAAAGTCCAGGGAGTGCCACAATCATAAACCACAGTCCTTCCCAGACCCCAAGAGGAAGAGAAAACCGACAAATCCAAACAAGCACAAATCGAACAAACGTACGAAAAGCACTAGTATTAGCTCTCTCTTCCCCAAGTGAGGTAATGCAATACTAAAAGGACTGAAAAACACAAGAACAAAATGACACACGGAAAGACATACAACATCGCCTCGTAGAATAAACCACAAAGCAACAAAGGGTAAGACTAACACCGGGACCTACGCCCTAGAACGGTCGGTATAGCAAAAAAGGTAAGAGAAAAGTCCAGGGAGTGCCACAATCACAAACCGCAGCCCTTCCCAGACCCCAAGAGGAAGAGGAAACCGACAAATCTAAACAAGCACAAACCGAACAAACGTACGAAAAGCACTAAGATTAGCTCTCTCTTCCCCAAGCGAGGTAATCGCAATACTAAAAGGACTGAAAAACACAAGAACAAAATGACACATTGTAAGACATACAACAAATCGCCTCGTAGAATAAACCATAAAGCAACAAAGAGTAAGACTAACACCGGGACCACCGCCTTTGAACGGTCTGTAGAGCAAACCTCCTGGGGGTTTATAGCACTTTTACAGCCAGCTAACTTCACCCTGGGTCCCGATGCTACTCTTAATACAGAAACACATAAAAATTCGGTTCGCACAAAGGCTCCCACCTCAGTCAATGCATCAAAGCGAAAACACAAAAATCAAATCAATCACCATAATAACCAAAGACGAGCACTCATGGCCAACTCTCCCGCATGCCAGAGCAAACGAAAACCAACAGCTGAACCACGGCGGGCGAAGCCTAAGACATATCGTCAAGCTTGTTTTGTGGGATAAAATAAGAAAATAATCATCAATTTGTCATCTGCTGAATTAGCCCAGAGAGTAGTAAAGGTTCAGTTGAACCCTGAATTGGACCATGTTCATGTATTAAGTTTACATTAATCTGAACTTTCTTGGGCTTTCATTAACAAATTGCCTTTACAAGAAATAATTTTAAATGTATATAAATGGCTGGGATATACCATTTCAATTGGTAGGTTATTCTCAGTTATTTTAACTTCCCTTTTAAAAATGCATTTTACAGTGATTTGAGTTAAAACTGTATTCCTTGGACCAAATCACTCGGACCTTGGACTGCAGGTCCAAGTGATTATCAGTTGGACCAAATGGGGTGTATTCCTTGGACCAATTCAAGTAAGACCAGGTCGTAAATTCTTGTTGGACCATAATAAATCACATTTGTACAACTAAATGATATGTATCTATTTAAATTGTATTCATTTTCTTTTATTATTTTGTTTTATTTTACCTTTGATATAACAATTTTAATTGAGATAATTTTGTATTTTTGAAAGAATTACTATATTTTGTGAAGCCCAATATTTTCGCACTATAATCAACTTTGAAAATTTTCAGCAGATAACATTTTGAATAACTTTTTCTTATTTTTTCCCCAAAACAGGTTTCGGCATTTTATACAAATTATCTTCTTAGGATTTGACAATCCATGCAAATTGTTTTCAGTTGAGACAATGTGCATGAAATGTCAAAACCTATTTTATGGAAAAAATAAGAAAAATGTCATTCGTCATCTGCTGAATTAACCCAGAAAGTGGTAATGGTTCAATTGGACCCCGAATCAGACAAAGTATTGTTTATATTACGTTGTTGGACTTTCAATAACAAATTGCCTTTACAAAAATGTTAAATAGTGGTATTTTTTTACATATATGGCTTGAATTTACCATTTTAATTAGTAGGCTATTCTTACTTATTTTGTTTTTAACCCGTGGTAAATATGCATTTCGCAGTGACTTGAGTTAAAGCCCTGTATTCCCTGGACCAATTCACTTGGACATTGGACTGCTGGTCCAAGTAATTATCAATTGCACTAAATGAGGTGTATTCCTTGTACCAATTTCAGTTGGACCAGGTCAAAAATACCTGTTGGACAATAGTATTAAAATCACATTTTTACAAATGAGTAATGTGTATCTATGTAAATTGTATTTACTTTACGTATTTTTATTATTATTATTATTTTTTTTTTTTTTTTTTTTTTTTTGTTTTACTTTTGCTAAAACAATTTAAATGGAGATAATTTTGTATTTTCAAAAGAATTATTATATATTGTGTATATTTTTACACTACAATCAACTTGTTTTGGACATTTAAATGTTTTAAAGCTTAGTATACTGTATAAAATTTTCAGCAGATGACATTTTGAAGTATTATTTTTATTTTACCCTGAAAACAGGTTTCGACATTTCATACAAATTGTCTCCACAGGATTTGACATTCCATGCAAATTTTCTTCACTGAAGATCATTTGTACGAAATGTCAAAACCTGTTTTAGGGGAAAAAATAAGAAAAAAAAGCCATCAATTTGTCATCTGCTGAATTAGCCCAGAGAGTAGAAATGGTTCAATTAGGACCAAGTATTAAGTTTACATTAATCTAACCTTTGTCAAATTGCCTTTACTAAGACAATATTTCTATAATGATATTTATTTATTCATTTACATAAATTTATATGCATATAAATGGCTGGGATTTACCTTCAAATGATAGGTTATTCTCACTTTTTTTATTTTTAACTCCCTGTTAAAATGCATTTTGCAATGATTTGAGAGTTATAGCCCTGTGAAAACTAAATTGCAGCAGTTTGCGATTTAATATGCCATAAGGTGGTTTCTCATTTGTATTCATAGGGGCTCATATATATGAACAGTGTGGGTGGAACAAACGAGATTAGCTTGCGCAGCCTAATCAAAATCAAAGAATTTTGTTATAATTGTTTTGATTAATATTTCTTTCCTTTTATTAAAAAATAATGGAACAAATTATCTACTTCACAGAAATTTATTGCTGGAATTATGTGTCATCAATCAACTGATCGGATTTGTAAACTATGAATAGGTTCATTTTTACTTGTGGGGACCGTTTCTTTTCAAATATGATGCGCTCTGCACATCATGACAATTATGTGGTCAGTCGGCAAATCATTTGCTGGAGGGCTTTAATGAAGGTGTTATAATTTCCCACTAAGAAAACATTTTTGGCATGATCATTCAAAGCTTGTAATCTTAAGCACGTGGTAGGGTGAATTAGAAGACGACGTGCTGTAGTAACGGCAGATCCTATTAAATGAAACAAATGTATGGACGAGCAGCAATTACCCAGATCAGAGTGTGCACATTCTAATCTAGAATTTTGCATATTGCAAGCTATATCTAAACATAAGAAGATGATGCGTTGGAGTATAGATAAACTAATGTACAGACGAGCAGCATCGAACCCGATCAGAATGTGCGAATGCACATGCTATTCTAGAATTTCGCATTATATTTCGCAATAACACTCTTTATTTAAATATTAGAAGACGATGTGCTGGACTGTTGGCAGATCGTATCGAATAAAACAGTGTACAGACGGGCAGCAAAGAGCGCGAGTGTCCTATATTTATCACATACTGGACAAAGTTCCCAATATTCAGCCTGAAAGATGATCTAAATACATGGAAATGAGATAAATCAGTGTAATATACCATGGTTCTGCGCGTGTACGTGTGCACACATGTGCATGCATGTGCACGAGTCAAGACAGTGTACAGGAGTAAAGACAGATCATATCGAAGAAACATTACACGGACGAGTAGCAATGAACCAGATCAGAATGCGTGGATGCACATAGTAATCTAGAATTTCTCATTTAGCAAGCTTTATTTAAATGTTTGAAGATGATGTGTCAGAGTAACGGCAGATTGTTTCGAATGAAACAATGTATGAACCAGCAGCAACAAAATAATATCAGAATGCGCAAATTCATAAGGTAATCTAGAATTTCACATATAGCATGCTATATTCAACTATTAGAAGGCGATATTGTCGGAGTAACAGCAGATCGTATAGAATGAAACGATGCATGGACGAGCAGCGAAGAACAAGAGCAGAATGAGCGGATGCACATGGTAATCTAGATAGTGTATCAAGACAAGCTTACTATTGCAAAACTTAGAAAGGGAAAATGGTCTATAATTACTTGTGATAGAGTTATGGATCTTGCACTTTGCACTTCCTCTGATGGCCCTCTATCAATGTATCATTTCATTTAATTCCCTTCTATACTTTCAGAGATATGCTCCGGACAAGCTTTTTATTGCAAAAATTAAGCAGAGAAGTAACTCCTTAAATACTGGTGACAGGGTTATGGTTCTTGCATTCTGCAATTCCCTATATAGCCCTCTATCAGTGTATCAAGCTTCATTTATTTATCTTCAATACTTTAAGAGATATGCTCTGTACAAGCTTACTATTGCAAAACATAGAAAGAGAAATAATTCTGTAATTACTTGTGATAGAGTTACGGTTCTTACACTTTGCACTTCCTCTAATAGCCATCTATCAAGTTTCATTTAAGTCCCTTACATACTTCCAGAGATATGCTCCGGACAAGCTTTTTACTGCAAACATTAAAAGGGAAGTAACTCCGTAAATACTGATGATAGAGTTATGGCTCTTGCATTCGTAACTCCGTAAATACTGGTGATAGGGTTATGGTTCTTGCATTCTTGAATTCTAATCTTGATTTTTCATATAGCAAGCTATATTTGAATATTAGAAGATGATGTGCCGGACTTACGGCTGATCATATCAAATGAAACAATGTATGGACAAGCAGCAACAAACAAAATCATAATGCGCGGATTCCTGATTCACATGCTAATCTTGAGCTTCACATATTGGACATGTGATTAGATTTTAATCACAGGAGTTTTCATCTGGTAAGATAACCAAATTTTCTCGGGTTTTCAATAATCTTTGGCAAAAAATAAACAATAATGCTTGCTACGCAACTGTTTTATTGGGGTATGGTCTGTGATAATGTTACCAACCCGTACATTTACCCACCGGATATTTACCCACCCGGACATTTACCCACACCTCTTAACCTAAAAGAGGTCATTTACTCACTCCAAAATTGTGTTGTTAAAGATAAGTTGTAGAATGATCTTTAATTTGTCATATATGACTTTTCTTTCATTTATCCCTTTTTACTGGTAAAATAATTTTGTATTTATTCGATAGTTTAAGATGACTTTGACTTTGAATCAAAGATGGATAAATTGAAATATATATTTTTTTTTAATTTTCAAAACTGACTTCGCAGTTTTTAAGTAAGTTTCATTTGATATATTTTTTCCATAAATCATAAATAGCACTTAGTGATAGTGTTTTCTGTATAATACAAAATTATATTTGTGTTGTTTATAATATTTTGCAAATCTTTAAACCTCTTTTCTATTTCTTTCAATCGTTTTTCCTTCCAGTAACACTAAATATCATGTTTCGTTTTGTTTTGTTCTTTAACAATTAAATTTACAGTTAAAGTTGCAAAACTGAACTGATTAGCTTTTAAAATTAAGGCTTGTTTTTTTCTTGTCAAATTGATGGAGGGCAAAGACCATATTAAATCACTTTTTTTTAACAACTAAATAATATATATCTACATGAAATGTCAAATGTCAAATCATGAAATGTCAAATATGAGATCCTGTTTTCTGGGAAAATAAGAAAAAATAATTCAAAATGTTTCCTGCTGAAAAATTTACTCAGTGCTAAGCATTAAAGAATACTGAATGACTGAAAAAGATGATTTTGCATTGCATTCTAACATTCTATATGTGTTAGAAAAAAGTTTTATAAACACTTTTTAATATTTGCAGTTTTGTTTTCATCCTGTGAAGAGCTATAGCAGTATCTGATATGACATGTCAATCACCCGATAAGATCTGTCAATCACCTGGCAAGACCTGTCAATCATCTGATAATACCTGTCATTAATCTCATGTCGGAATACCCTAAATCTACTGGCCAGTGAAGTCCTTATCTGAAAAACATAGCATTCTACAGAAAAATCAAAGCAAACTTATCAAGTTATTATGATTTTAAAACATTTTGTTCAATTTCACATTCTTTGTAAAAATAATAATAATAAAAAAAAAAAAAAAAAAAAACCCTGACGCTATGTGAGTCACTGGAAGAAACAAAGATTGAATGAAATGAACAAAATCTTAAAACATAAAACTTATATTTTTATGAACATACAAGTGAATAGCAACTATACCAAAATAAATACAGTCACAAGGCATTAATTAACGGTAAAAAAAAAATGCATAATTAAGACAAAACTACTGCCTTTCAGCTAATACAAACAAGCAAGTAAATAATTAATAAAGTCACTGGGAGAAACTAAAATGGAAAAAAATAAAAATCAGACAAGATTTGTGACATGTAAACAATTACGCAAAATTATGTTTTTATGAACACACAAGAGAATTGAATGACATTAATACACAAAATCTCTCTCTCTCTCTCTCTCTCTCTCTCTCTCTCTCTTAAATACATATAGTGTTAGTTGAATAGTTTAAGAATTAAATGTTCATGATGTATATGTAAAAGTAAATGAAAATCAGAATAAATGAATAAATGAATAAAATAATTGATATAAGTAAATGAAAATCAGAATAAATGAATAAATGAATAAAATATTTGATATAAACAAAGATTGAAAGAAAGAAAATATATGAAACTTTTGTTACATATAAACAACAAAACAATCATTTATAAACATACAACAGGCCTGAATGGATGAATTAGAGTTTTACATATCTTTCAATTCTTCATTATAGCATTATGTATAGTGTGAAAATATAGGGTTTTATACAAAATATAATAGTTTTTACAAGAAATATCAAAATCTCAGTTAAAACTGTTTTATCAAATATAAAAAATATATAAAATAAATAAATAAATAAAAACAATATGTTTGAACATCTAATTGTCAAAACAAGTTGAGTATAGTGTAAACAAAATAGCCTTCACTAAATATAATAATACTTTCGAAAATCGAAAATACCAAATTGAATACAATTTACGTAGATACATATAACTTTAGTTGTAAAAAAACGTGGTTTGAACTTCTTAAGCAGGTCTATCGTTATTTTAAACTTCGTAAGGCGTTTTCGAAATTTTAACGCAGACACAGTGCCTTGGTAGAAAAAATATAGCGTTAGTCTGAAAACACTTCTGCAACAATGTATATCGGAACCAGAATTTTACGGTGATTTAGAGAGAGCTAATCTTAGTGCTTTTCGTACGTTTGTTCGGTTTGTGCTTGTTTAGATTTATCGGTTTCCTCTTCCTCTTGGGGTCTGGGATGGACTGCGGTTTGTAATTGTGGCACTCTCTGGACTTATCTCTTACCATTTAGTGTACAGATTTAGAAAAATTGTAGGAAAATCTAACTTTTCGGAGCAATTCAGAAAACTTATTAACCGTTATAAAAGAATTGGTTATAACCTGGATATTATGCGGTAGACTGCATGCCTAGTTGTCAACCCAATCATATTTGATGGCTATGCTTCACTACATTATTACACAGAGGAAACACGTAGATGCCACTACTATCGGCCAAACCAAAATAGTCATGATAGAGCTAGAAAGTCTGACAGCCATGATTACCCCATTCATCGGCAAGACGACAGAGAAACGTGACTACGGAAATTACTACAGACGACGATGATAGGTCAGATGCGGGTTTTGGAACCCTAACGGTTTCAGTAATGACAAACAATCAGAAAATTATATTTTAAGAAAAACATGCCTTGATAATCTGAATCTAGACGTTATTGGAATCGCCGAATCACACTTAACATGCAGTGAGGAAATAGATCTAGATGGTTACAAGTGGTATGGAAATAGCAGAAATCGTATTCATAAACGTGCATTGAGAGGTAGCGGGGGAGTTGGTATATTTGTAAAGAAAAACCTGTATAGAGACTTTGATATAAGCAACTTAAACGAAAATACAGAGGGTATTCTGTGGCTCGAACTACTCTATAAAACCGCAAAAGAACGTCTAAGGTTCTGTGTATGTTACTTACCTCCGAAACATTCATCTAGAGCTATGAATGCTGAGGATTTCTTCCAGACATTGATGTACAATATATATGAATTCCAAAACAACTCCTTGATTACAATCTTTGGAGATTTCAACGCAAGAGTTGACAATGTAGATGATTTTATAGCTGGTGTTGACGACATATGAACGTGACGTCATCGATTTTAACAAGAACCAATACTGTGACGTTTTTATCGATTTTCTTATCAGTACGAACATGTGTATACTGAACGGCAGAAACTACAAAGCAAACAATTTCACCAGTGTATCCTGTAAAGGTTCTGCAGTAGTAGACTACGTTCTGGTGCCATATGAACAAATCTCGACATAATTTTAGCCACAGAACGTGCTACAACGAACCATGTTATAGACAGCACTAAAATCCCTGACCATTCGTTTTTTACTTGGATTTTATCACTAAAATCAGTCTTACAAAATGAATCTGGTAAAACTGACGAAAATAGCTGTACAAAGATCAAATATGATACACGGAATATACCAACCGACTTTATGCTCAGTAACGATGTTCTGCTGAAACTAAAAGAGTTAAAATTAACATTCGAAAGTAATCAAAATAATCAAATGTACGTCAATAATGTATAGCAGAGTTTTACAAACGTTCAAAAAAGTGAAATGAACAAGTATTTAAATCCCAGAAAAATCTTGAAAGACGGTATAACAAATAAGAAACGACGTGTAAAACGACCATGGTGGACTGATGAATTAAGGCTTTCATGGAATGATTTATGTTCTCACGAAAACTATGGCTTAAATGTAAAAACAGAGTTGAAAAATCAATCCGAAAGCAAGCATATGTTGAAAAGAGGAAAACATTCGATATGTGCGTAAAACGTAGAAAAAGAGCATACTGGAAAGAGCAACAGACTGAATTACTAAATGCGTGTGAAAATTCCGGTATCTTTTGGAAAACCATTGGGAAAACGGGAATTGGGAATGAAAGAAATAAAACTATACCCATGGAAGTCATAAATGAAAATGGTGTGTAACGTCAACGTCACAAGAGGCTATTCTTCAGAAATGGAAAACGGATTTTTCAAACTTGTACAATGGTTCTAATTGTTTGGATGCACAAAATGTTTTTGGTGAAGATATTCTGTCTACGATCATGCATGTGTCATGCTGGAAGGAGGCATATCAGTAGTTGAAGTTCGAAAGTCTGTCATGTCACTAAACAAAAATAAATCCCCTGGATATGATAATATTCCAGCTGAAATGATCCAATCTGACACATGCATCGGCTTTTTACACAAACTGTTTTGTGTTTGCTTTGAAACAGGAACCATCCCGGAAGCCTGGGAATATGGAATTATAACGCCACTGTTAAAAGACCCCTCATCAGACCCGAGAAATCCCATGAATTACATAATTGTAACTTCCACCATTTATAAAGCTTACTGTATTGTGTTGAATCAAAGACTTACAGCTTGGGCAGAAAGTACCGGCAAAATAATGGATTTTCAGAACGGTTTCAGGGAAAAACGCAGCACGATTGACCACCTCGCAACTTTAACATCCATATTTGAAAATAGAAAAGCAGTGAAAAAAATCTACCTTTGTAGCCTTTGTTGATTTTAGTAAAGCCTATGATAACATAAACCGGGAACTTCTATGAAACAAGCTGCATTCATATGGAATCGGGGGAGAAAGTTTTCAGCCTGCGCTCATTTTATAACAACGTAAAATGTGCTGTGAAGATAAACCATACTCAAACTGACTGGTTCAATGTAAGATCTGTTTTAAAGTAGGGCTGTATATTGTCCACATTGCTTTTCATTTGATTTGTATATCAACAACCTCAGTGATGTCCTTTCTAAGTTAACTAACAGCATATTAGTTGATAGCATGTACATAAACCATTTATGCTACGCAGACGATCTGGCCCTCCTTGCAGAAAATGAAAATGACTTACAGTTCTTACTTGATACTCTGTCTGTCTGGTGTAATACAAATTGCATGTCAGTTAACTTCAGTAAAACAAAAGTGATACATTTTCGAAACCAGTCTGTGGATAAATCTGTTTTTCATTTTAAATGTAGAGGATCGAACATTGATTATACGGGACTCTTACAAATATCTAGGCCTTATTCTAAACGAAAATCTAGACTACAGTGTTACGGCAAAATATATTGCACTTGGTCTACTTATCTCGAAATTTAAGCAAAGTGGAGGAATGCCTTTTGATGTTTATAAGAAACTCTATGACACCACAGTATGGTCGGTGATCAGCTACGAACTGCCGTCTGGGGAGTGAAAGAGTACTCTGTAATCAACACGGTCCAAAATAAGGCATGTTGATTCTTCCTAGGTGTGGGCAAATACACACCCAACACCGCTGTAAACGGGCATATGGGATGAACACCGCCGCATATAAAACAGATGACTGGTTCTGTCACACTGGTTCCGCTTAAATCACATGGACAGTGACAGGATTAACAAGCAAGTGTTTTTATGATCCTACCACACACGACACAAACATAAAATTTGGTGTTTTTACATTGATAAGATCCTACAGAAAACGGATATTAATTTGAATATAGATATATTATACAATAAAGTACACAGACAATCTATTATTCAAAACGCTGAGAAATGTTATGTTTACTGATTATAAAACAGAATGGAAGAATAAAGTGTCAAGTAACGTTAGCATAGCAAAATACACACGAGGAAACAAATTACGTACATATAAAATGTTTTAACATAGTTATGAAACAGAATCATAAGTTAAATGCCATATTATGTCAAGGACAAGAAGAAGCGCATTAGCCAAGTTCAGATGCGGGGTAGCACCCCTTCGAATTGAAACGGGACGATATGAAATGATACCTTATGAGGAACGGTATTGTTTTAATTGTACAAATAAGCAAGAGAGTGAGGAACATGTACTATTGGAATGCCCATTATGTAATGATATACGCCTAGAGTTGTTCTCAAAAATTGAGCTTCAACATTTTGACTCTCTTGATAATCATGAAAAAGTTTGTCATCTTTTATCTCACGATAGAATTACTATTTATAGTGCCAAAGCCTGCCAAATTATTTTAACAGAACGAAGATTTTTTTTGTACAGATAGTTCTTACATGTAAATAAGTTTCATTTAGGTTTTTAGCAATGTACAGATACGTTACACGTCCATTTTATCAATATTTCATAACTAGTCTCTTATAACTCAACTTGATATGCATTTATTGTTTTATACAATATAAATATGTTTTCATGTATGACAATGAGACTTAAATAAACTATTTGTCTGTCTGTCTGTCTCTTTAATTTCACGACTGCGGTTCGGGCCTCAGACTCAATGACGGCCTCTTCGTAAAACTTTAACCAGTGGGTTGGGGCTTGATGATATGTCTTTGGCTTGGCCCGCCGTGGTTCAACTATTGGTTTTCATTTAATCTGGCATACAGTAGAATTAACCATGAGTACTCGTCTTTGTTTATTATAGTGATTAATTTGATTTTTATGTTTTCGCTTTGATGCATTGACTGAGTTGGGAGCCTTTATGCGAACCGAAATTTTATGCATTTCTGTATTAAGAGTAGCATCGGTACCCAGGGTGAAGTTGGCTGGCTGTAAAAGTGCTTTAAACCTCTCTGTGGTTTACTCTACAGACCGTTCTAAGGCGGTGATCCCGGTGTTAGTCTTACTCTTTATTGCTTTGTGGTTTATTCTACGAGGCGATTTGTTTTATGTCTTACCTTGTGTCTTTTTGTTATTGTGTTTTACAGTCCTTTTAGCATTGCGATTATCTCGCTTTGGGAAGAGAGGGAGCTAATCCTAGTGCTTTTCGTACTTTTGTTCGATTTGTGCTTGTTTGGATTTGTCGGTTTCGCCTGATTACACCCTTTATTCTGGGGCCATGTCTGTTGGTCTGAACATTCTGATTCGCCATTTGTTTATGGATTTATGAGTTTGGATGACGGTTTAGGTACCATGACCACAACTACTTTCCTCTTCCTCTTGGTGTCTGGCAAGGGCTGTGTTTTGTGATTGTGGCACTCTCTGGACTTTTCTCTTTACCTTTTTTTTTTTTGATATGGTTCAACAGGTATTTATGGGTTGGTCCTCCATCATACCTTAATGCAAAAGCATGTGATATAAACCCTCTAGTAATAATTCATTTTGACAAAAATATGTCTGTTATTGTTTTTTTTTTTTTTTTTTTTTTTTTTTTTTTTTTTTTTTGTTTTTTTTTTTTGTTTTGAACCATTTTACCTTCACAGTATCTCAAAAATGATATTTTTTCAACATATTTACAGATAGGTCAGAGATAAACTTGACACCCTCGTGCAACCCAGTTGCACTTGTAGTGCAAAATGACAGCACTAACTTTGAGCAATGAAGTGCAACCCATGCTCAAACCTCCAAAGTAGGCCCAAAAACAAGAAATTTCTGTTGCCATACCTGTCATCGGATCAAAGAAATAATTCACCAAATCTTGTTTGAGGAGAAGGGTAACAAAACTTATGTGCATTTTATTCATTTCTTTATTATGTGTGTACTGATTAGAATCGCCTTGATGGTTTCATTATAACGAATACACAACTCATACATATTTCTGATAAAATAAGAATATTTCCTTAAAATAACCCTAAATATTGTTTTCTTGAGCCATCAGAAGAAATTCCAAGGGACTCAAAAACGAGTTTGAATCAGTCACGGTAAATAAGCCATCGGTGTTTGAGGCTTCAAATTGAAGTTTTACTATATATATGAAAAGTAGAGTAGTTAAATAACCCAGCAGGCACAAAGCATTAAAACAACGTCGATTCAACATTAGGACGTCGTTGATGTTTAAATTGCTAGTGACATATTCGACTCTAAACATATATATATGTCGCAAAAAATAATAGTAGACTATGTGAATTATGAACGGGGTATATGTGGCTACATACGTGAAAACAAATCAGTTAACAGCTTTAAGATGGATGGATACAGTGTTAGGGGAGGTAATTCTGTCTAAATTGCTTATCCTTATCCTCATCGTTGTTTCATCTCTGTATTTGTTTGATTTTGATGTTCTCGGAGATGTTGCACCGATGAGTTAGAAACCCTTCATGCGGACTGAACAAATGTCTTTTGTATACCACTGCACGGCACGGTAGAACTAAGGGCGAGGGTTGTGGCCACGTAAAATCAATTTAGTCCCCCAGTTAAAGTTTTACTGACCGTTCCAACGCGGTGGTTCTGCTGTGGTTTAGTGGTCCCGGTGTTAGTCTTATTCTTTGTTGCTTTGTGGTTTATTCTACGAGGCGATTTGTTGTATGTCTTACAATGTGTCATTTTGTTCTTGTGTTTTTTCAGTCCTTTTAGTATTGCGATTACCTCGCTTGGGGAAGAGAGAGCTAATCGTAGTGCTTTTCGTACGTTTGTTCAATTTGTGCTTGTTTGGATTTGTCGGTTTCCTCTCCCTCTTGGTGTCTGGGAAGGGCTGTGGTTTGTAATTGTGGCACTCCCTGAACTTTTCTCTTACCCTTTTTTACTATTTCTGTCATTGTATGTCTTTGCATGTATGCCTTGGTGAAATTTTTATTTCGGGTATCCGTTTGTTGAATTTTTGGGAAAGAAACTGTTATTTTGGCTTTCTGCTTATAGTGTTTTGATTGTGTGCTATTGCTTTAAGTGATTCCTTCTTTCCCTTTGATGTCTTGGAGGGAAGGTGTTAGGTAACTGGATTCCTGATTATTGCCTATTCCTTTCTATTTATGTCCCTTACTGAAATGGTGTCTACTCTAAAAGGAAGCATTTCGCTCCGCTTAGGAGAAAACGGTTTTCTATTACAGTAGATCACTTTTCACTAAGGGATATATGTGTTTAAAAAACAGACAGGAGATCACAAAAGTTGTCTCCTTGGTAAAATGGACGAAACATCTATCAAATTCCTTAAGTGCTTCATTTGTTTACGTAATTGCATGACAACAATGGCTAAAGCATTTCAATCTAATTTCAAACCTCTTTTAATTCCATTAGCTGAACTGTTTCAGGTCGTTCATCTGTGTTGCTTCTGTCATTAATCTGTAAAACAAATGTAGTTAAACAAGAAATCTCATTTAGAGCAAAGCCACCACATATATCTGCAGGATACCTGATACGATAACAACAACAGGCAAGAGATATATGGACCGCGTCAAGCGAAAAGTGCGAAAAGTGCCTTCGAACATGCGCAAAACGCGCATTGTGTCAGCAGGGCCTTTGCTCTCCATTCCTATTTATGTAGTATATAATGACTGTGAAGGTACAGTGAAGGGTTTGATCAGACTGCGCGGATTCGAAAACCGATACGAGCCCTCGCATTCCGCATATGTCTGAAGTCAATGTTTTCGAATGGTGCTGCCCATTTATGTTATAAAAATGGAAATATCGTTTCGGTAATTCGGTAATATATTTAGTAAACATAATATTTCAAACATTTCCATTTATAAAGAAGCATCAATGCAAAACACTGAAATGTCTAAATATAGTGTTCATCCATTTAAGAGACCGTAAAGGATAGAGTAGTATCAAACAACTGTTTTTTATTCAATTATGAGCTTTAGGTATCATTCATTTCATAATCTAAGCGCATCTCTTTGGGTTTTAGCCGGTTTAATTTACTGTAAGCAGAAACATCATACAGTTTTGCGGGACTAAGGGCTTTATTTTCCATTTAAATGGTTAACAAAGTATGCGGATAATCAGCATACGATTCTTCTGATCAACGGGAGTAGATATTCAATTACTGAATCAATCAGCTCTGTAGACCCAAACAGATACATTGGCAAACAGTGTAGCTCCAGATGAGAGCCATCTCATTAGGACCTATCTTGTTTGCTATGATTAATAATTATTTATACTTTCACTAATACCCCTATCAACAAACAATATATGTGACCAAATACAACCATGGAATATTCAGTTTTGGAAACTCGGAGGTGAAAGAGTTAATGTGTCAGTATTTGTAATGTACATTCAGTATTTAACCATTTACTTTCAAGAGCAAATACTTTTTCCTGATTATTTATACTAAATAGAGCAAAAAATGCACACACTGCTTATAGTCTACAATGTGTGCACGGAGACCTTAAATGGCCGTTTGCAGCCTCGCAAGCTACATTCCTGCATACGAAGAGATTTGATAATATCAACCGAATCTCTGCTTTTTGTTTTTTTATTGTGCTCTTTATTTCCAAGGCCAACTCTTCTTTTATTCTTTATTTTAATTTATCAAAATAAGATCCCTACGCCGAAAATATATTTGTTATTAGGAGCTGCATCAGAAATAAGTGTGAGATTTCGCGCGAGTAAAACTATATATCACCGGGTATAGGTACATAAAAAAGATAAGGGAAAAGTCCAGGGAGTGCCACAATTACGACAAAAAGGTAAGAAAAAAGTCCAGGGAGTGCCACAATCACAAACCGCAGCCCTTCCCAGACCCCAAAAGGAAGAAGAAACCGACAAATCTAAACAAGCTCAAACCGAATAACGTACGAAAAGCACTAAGATTAGCTCTCTCTTCTCCAAGCGAGGTAATCGCAATACTAAAAGGACTGAAAAACACAAATACAAAATGACACACGAAAAGACATACAACAAATCGCCTCGTAGAATAAACCACAAAGCAAAAAAGAGTAAGACTAACACTGGGACCACCGCCTTAGAACGGTCGGTAGAGCAAACCACCGGGGGGTTTAAAGCACTTTTACAACTAGCTTAACCCTGGGGCCCGATGCTACTCTTTATACGAAAAGAAAAAAAAAAAGAAAAAAAAAAAAAAAAAAATCGGTTCGCATAAAGGCTCCTAACTCAGTCAATGCATCAAAGCGAAACCATAAAAATCAAATTAATCACTATAATAATTAAAGACGAGTACTCATGGCTAATTCTACTGTATGCCAGAGTAAATGAAAACCAATAGTTGAACCACGGCGGGCCAAGCCAAAGACAAATCGTCAAGCCCCAACCCACTGGTTAAAGTTTTACGAAGAGGCCGTCATTGAGTCTGAGGCCCGAACCGCCGTCGTGCAATTAAAAAGTGAAGCATAGCCATCAACAATGATTGGGTTGACAAACCACCGGGGGGTTTAAAGCACTTTTACAGCTAACTAACTTCACCCTGAGTCCCGATGCTACTCTTAATACAAACCCCAGCCCATCCCAGACACCAAGAGGAAAAGGAAACCGACAAATCCAAACAAGCACAAATCGGACAAACGTACGAAAAGCACTCAGATTAGCTCTCTCGTCTCCAAGCGAGGTAATCACAATGCTAAAATGACTGAAAAACATAAGAACAATATGACACAAGGTAAGACATAAAACAAATCGCCTCGTAGAAAAAAACAAAGCAAAAAAGAATAATACCGGGACCACCGCCTTAGAACGGTCTGTAGAATAAACCACAGGGGGCG
The DNA here is from genome assembly GCA_964016985.1 of Anodontia alba. Classification (NCBI taxonomy): domain Eukaryota; kingdom Metazoa; phylum Mollusca; class Bivalvia; order Lucinida; family Lucinidae; genus Anodontia; species Anodontia alba. The sequence goes on from OZ024823.1 coordinate 102,433, forward strand.
GAGGAGGGGGTTAAAGCACTATTACAGCTTGCCAACTTCATCCTGGGTCCCGCTGCTACTCTTAATACAGAAATGCATGAAATTTGGTTCGCATAAAGGCTCCCAACTCAGTCAATGCATCAAAGCAAAAATATAAAAAATGAAATTAATCACTATAATAAACAAAGACGAGTATTCATGGCTAATTCTACTGTATGCCAGAGTAAATAAAAACCAATAGTTGAACCACGGCGGCCAAGCCAAAGATATATCGTCAAGCCCACTGGCTAAAGTTTTACGAAGGGGCCGTTATTGAGTTTGAGGCCCGAACCGCCGTCGTGCAATTAAAGGATGAAGCATAGCCATCAACAATGATTGGGTTGACAACTAGGCATGCAGTCTGCCGCATAATATCCAGGCTATAGCCAACTCTTTTATAAAGGTTAATAAGTTTTCTGAATTGCTTCGACAAGTTAGATTTTCCAACAATTTTAAATCTGTACTCTAAGTCACCGTAAAATTCTGGTTCCGATAAACCTTGTTGCAAAAGTGTTTTCAGACTGACGCTATATTTTTCTACCAAGCACTGTGTCTGCGACAGAATTTCAAAAATGCCTGACGAAGATTAAAATAACGATAGCCCTGCCTAAGAAGTTTGGTAGTAAAGGCTTTATTACGATAGTAAAAGTCACAAAGACCAAAATTTTCCCGTTTATCATAAATTTTGGTGGAAACTGTACCATTAGATATACAAAGATTCAAATCCAAAAAAGATGCCTCGGTACCGGAAGAATTTGCTCTATTTAATTGGAGATAATGTCAGCCTGACATTATTATTATAGCACACTTGTACTGCCTTAGTCAGCTTTTATAGCGACGCGGTAGAGTTTTGACTTGTCACGCAGACAGCCCAGGTTCGTTCCCCGGTCGCGGCATTGGTGATTAGAATTTTATTCACCTGTTACAAGGGTGAGTCAATAAGTAGGGAAGTGACGTCACGTATAAACAATGGCCGCACTTTTCAAAACATGCTCGTAATAAAAAGAAAAAGTAGTGGTAAAGACTATTCTGCGAGTTATTAGAAGTACTCTTAGATATTTCAAGTATTGTGAAGAAGAATTATTGGATTTTAGTGACATTCTGTTATTCACCAGTGGAAGAACGCTGTAAAATAAGGTAACATTTTTGCAAATGTATACGTAAACTTAACAGTTGAGCTTCTGCGCAATTTATATACACAATCGTATTAATTTTTCAAAATAATAACTTGTGCAGGATCTATTGAGGAAAATACTGAGTGTGTTTTATAATTATTTATGATAACTTACTGAAATATCAAATACATTTAAGTACATTTAACAATGGAAGACTGTTCTGTCAACATAGAAAATGGCAACACCAGTAAGTGTGTGAATGTAAAACTTGAACAGAACTCCAGCGTTTCAACAGATTCCTTATCTACAAGTTTTACAAATTCATCATGGAATTCGTCGGGTGAAGCACACATTTTCAGCGATCCATTTGAGGGAATTTTGCATAGGACGCACGCTTCTGAGGCCAAGTTCAGCATCGAATTCATATCTAGTCGCTTCTTTGATGCGTTCAGACAGAAAATTCATGCTGATTACATGAGCAGTGTTGATATTAATGAGACCAATTATATTTCCAAATGTACTACGCATATAAATTGTGCTAAGTGCGATATAAAGCTAGATAACCATTTCAAAACGATGGAACTGAGCGGGATTGGTTATAGGTTGTGGCGAGAAGAACGGTTTCCTAAGATTTCACAGGCCCTTTTTAAACGATTGATGCAGGAATTGGACAGCCAAGAGATAGATTCCAGTCAATGTGACAAATGGATGGCAGAAAATCTTACAGAACAGCGTTCTCTACAAGAAGAGCAAATATGTGACACCATAACAAATGACGTCGACGCCGCGTCAAATTTTAACGTCGTTTCGCGCGACGCGCTTAACTGCAACGTCGCACCGGGTGTTGCACCGACAAATGAAACAGATGATATGGGAATGAGGAATACTTGCGACCCGGATACACAGACGCTTTCTGGCACTACACAGACGGTACGGCTTGTATGTAATGATCCGGTTCTCGTATCTCACTCACTGACACAGCCGAATGATTTATTTATAGCCGAGAAGATTACAAGTCAAAGTGAAAGTATTAGAAATGTGTCTTCTCGGGACCCCGTCCCCGCTCCTGTTACAGTTAGTTCAACGTGACCGATTCTGACATCCACGCCTATCGTGCAGCGACAAGAGGGTAGCCTGGGGAACAACGAAGGGCAATTAAGTCACAGTGTATCTATGATTCTGAACAGAATACAGCAGCTTGAGGACGATATTAAAAAAATCAAACAAGACATTCTGAACCAAATGGAGTTTAAATTGAATAAACTGAAATGTTCTCTTGTTAACATGATAGAAAATAAGGACCCAGATACGTCATATGTTAAAGCTGTTAGACGCGGAAGCCCCGATCCAGTGACGCAACAGTCTACAAACGGAAACAGTCAGAGCATGTCTACATCGGGCCTTACTGATGAAGGGTACGGAGACCAAATCGGAAATAGGGATTCTAGTACATCATCTGAGACACAAGTAAAGAGACCATTTGTCCCTCTAGCTACAGAAACTAAGCAGAGACCCAGTGGAATAACTGACCCCAGACCTATCCCGGTGCATATGTCGAATCGGAATGCACCATTTCAACGCCGACCAACATCGCTCAGCAATGAAAATGAGCCGCGCTCGAAAACAGCAACAAGCAGCCGAATTTTTTAAACTCATCAAGAAAGAACCCTTCTTATTGGTGACTCCATCATTAAGGGAATAAACCCCAGAGGATTGAAAAAGGAAATTAAACTCTGTGCCCAAAGTGGGGCCACTATACAGTACATATACGATGACATTTCCGTGTATGATCTGAAGTCGTTTTCAAACGTCATAATTAGTGTCGGCGGAAATGACTGCTCCAGCCGCGCGGACATCAACGCTTTTGAGGATAAGTACAACCAGCTTATCAACCTTATCAAAACCGCTAACAACAGTTGTGTGGTATACGTCTGCAAAGTAATACTAAGAGGAGATGTTGACGTTTCAGCATATAATCATTCCATTCAACGGCTTCCAGAACAATGGGTAGCATGTCAAGTGTATTGCATTCAGGACACTTTCAGCCTGTTTTTTGTACGAAACAGAGTACTTACCCGTCGATATTATTCCAGGGATGGGATTCACCTGTCTCATTCTGGAATTAAGAGACTCCTTGATGCGCTTAACAGAAATGTGAACATTGTTGGTAACTTTGATTTGTGTGTGTATAAAACAGCCAAACTTGATAATCAAAGGACTGTAAGACCTGGTACAAGCGGAATTTCAAAATTGCAATCTAAAGGTGGTAATGACTTTAAGAGTTTAAAAGGACGCAGTCGAGCTAGCAATCACTTCTGTTATGGGTGTTACATGACAGGCCACAGTGACATTGAATGTTGGTATGCCCATTAGGGACTGGGCACAATCGCCGACCGTAAAGTTGATAATCTGACATTGTTCCAACAACACAATCGGTTTCATATTTTTCAGCACATGTGCAGTGACTGTAATGCAATTCAATTTATTTGTCCTTCTCGTGCTGAACTTTTATTAGAGCCTGATTTGATTAGTAATCAAGTAAAAAACGTATATAATTATTCTGAAAACACCATGCCTAGCACCTGTATTAGTCCAAAGTCCTTGTCAAGGCAACTTAAAGTTAGTCCTGTGCCACAGATTAGTTCTAATGTTAATTCAGGTCATTCATCTGACACTTTTATTCATACACAAGATCATCCGCATTCTCTTAACTTGGGTAGTAAAGGTATAAATATCGGTCACCTAAATATACAAGGCATCTGTGGCGAAAATATGAGTAAATTTTCAGAACTAAAACGCTTACTAAATGCAAGAGAAAATTGCAATTTACATATTTTGGGATTAAGTGAGACATAGTTAAAAGATCGTAAGTCGACAGAAGTCTTCAAAGTTGATGGTTTTCAGACTCTGTTCAGATAAGATAATAACTCTAATGGCGGCGGAGGTCTAATTGTCTATGTAAGGAATGGCTTAAATGCCAAACGCAGAGAAGACTTAGAAACAAATAATATTCCATGTTTATGGCTAGAAATTACACCTATTAACTGTAAACCATTTTTAGTTGGAAACATTTATAGGCCGCCTGATTCAAAAGTTGAATTCAATGATAGGTTTGAAGAATTTATTGATAAGGTGATTGGTGAAAACAAAGAATATATCATGATGGGCGATTTCAACAAAAAATTTATAAAATATAGATACCAACATAGAATGGGGGAATTTTACAACTTCCTTAGGTCTTACTCAGCTAATTGACGAACCTACAAGAGTGACAACAGAATCACAAACTCTAATTGATCACACTTATACTAATACTTAGGAAAACATCCAAAGCGTTGCAGTGAAAAAAATATGTCTGAGTGATCACTTTGGTGTTTTCTGTACTCGAAAATCCCACTCTGTCGTAGGTAACAAGACACACCAAGTCATAAAATACAGGTCGTTCAAACATTTTGATGAGTTAAAATTTCTCCGTGACTTAAGTCGTGTTCCTTGGGAAATTATTCAGAACTTTGACAAAGTCGATGATATTTTATCGGTTTGGAGTGCCCTATTTTTAGAAATACTTGATAAACATGCCCCCATAAAAAGTCACAGAATAAAAAAGAAATACCAGCCTGACTGGCTAAATACTGAAATTTTAGATTACATGAAAGAAAGAAATAAATGTAGATTAAATGGTAACAATGATAGGTATAAGTTTTTGCGAAACAAAGTGTTAAATTTAATTGAGAAGGCTAAACAAGAGACTTATCAGCCTAAAATCGAAGACGGTAAATCAGACCCTAAGTCAATATGGAAACTTTTTAAGGAACTTGGAGCCAATGGGAAGGGAAATAACTCTGAATCCATTATAAACATCAAATTAGGTGAAAAATTGGTGACACACGAAGCTGATTTGACTCAACTTTTCAATTCTTACTTCGTCAATGTCGCTTCAAGTATTTAAGAGCCAACTGTGCATTCTGACTTCGAAGAACTACAAAATTATGTCGAATCTAAAGTCACAAGCAACACTGAATTTACCATTCCATTAACAAATGTAACTTTTGTAAAACAATTTCTAACCAATGTAAATGTGAAGAAATCAACTGGTCTAGATAATATAGGTCCAAGAGTTCTTACGATTGCAGCAAATGTTTTAGCACCTAGCCTTAATTTTATTGTGAATAAAAGCATACTCTCTGGTGAATTTCCATGTTCGTGGAAGGAAGCAAAAGTTAAACCCCTTTTTAAATCCGGTGCTAAAGATGATGTAAACAATTATCGGCCAATCTCTATTCTCCCTACTATATCAAAACTTATTGAAAAATGGATTGATAATCAATTTATGACATATTTGAATACTTATACTTTGCTTCATAAATCTCAAAGTGGTTTTCGTCCTAAACATTCTACAGAATCTGCACTTACTCTTATGGTTGATTCCTGGTTAAAGGCCATTAATGCCGGAAAACTTATCGGTTGTTTTTTGGTAGATTTCCGAAAGGCATTTGATCTGGTCGACCATAAAATTCTACTGAAAAAATTGCAGTGTTACAAGTGTAGTGAAAATTGTCTAAAATGGTTCGAGTCCTACCTAACAAACAGAACGCAATGCGTTTCATTAAATAATAACGTATCTGAACCTGAACATGTAACATGTGGTGTTCCTCAGGGTTCTATATTAGGACCTTTATTATTCTTACTTTTTATTAATGATTTGCCATTAGTGTTAAAGAAATCAGCAAATGTTGACCTATATGCAGATGACACCACTATTTATGATGTGCAATGTAATACAGATCAGCTTGAATCCAATCAACAATTTTCATTAAATGCACTTCATGTTTGGTGTATACAAAATGGCATGGTTTTAAATACCGAGAAAACAAATGTTATGTTGATTACTAGCAGACAGAGAAGAAGCAACTTACAAAATCCCAATTTATCTCTGAGATACAATGAAATTGACATCAAAATGACAACTATCAGCAAAACACTGGGTGTACAAGTTGATGAAAAATTGTTGTGGAATAATCAGCTTCTCCACGTTTCCAAAAAGGTATCTTCTTATTTATGGCTACTTGGCAAAATACGGCATTATTTATCCAAAGAGCATAGACTTATTTTATAATGCTTACATTTAGCCGCATCTAGAGTATTGCAGTACGGTTTGGTCTAATACGTCGAATAGCAATATAAGTAAAATAAATACATTACAAAGACGGGCTTGTAAATTAATCCTGTCGCAAACTTATAATGGTTTTCACGAAGCGCTTCAAAGTCTAGATATTCTGTCATTTGATCAAACTGTATTTCTTAACAAAGCTAAAATTATGTACAAAATTTATAACAATTTGGCACCAACCTATTTACAGGAGCTATTCCAAATGCGCGATGTGAATCTCGATAATACTGCGTCTAATTTAAGATCTGTGACTCACAAGAATTACTTATTGCGTCAACCAAAATGCAATTTATTCAAAGGTAGTTTATCATACTCAGGCGTTGTAGTTTGGAACAGCATCCCCAATGACATAAAAAATTCAAAATCACTGGACATTTATATAAAGAAGTGCACTGATTGGATTAAAGGTTAATAATCATTTTATAACATATACAATACTTAGGCCTCCGCCGTCAGTAATTCAGAACTTCGAATATGTATATTGTATTTGCTTTTTTTTATAATGAATCTCACTCTCTCTTTCTCTCTCTCACTCTCTCTCTCTCTCTCTCTTGCTTGTTGTCATGTTTTATGTATATGTTACATGCTATCCTTAATCAGTCATTGCTACTACATTTACGCATAAAACCATATGCCCTGGAATAGTTTTCTATTGGAATAGTGACACGAGATAAAGATACTTTTTTTCCTCTGTGAGAACGCTCTCAAATACACATGCCTATTCATCTAGCGGAGGCGGGCCCCCGTAGCACAGTTGATAGGAGAGTGGACTCTTAATCCATTATGTCTCTCACCGTTGTGGTTCGAGCCTCGCTCGGGTGAGATGTGGGAAACCCAAGTTCTGCTTACGGAAGGTCAGGTGCTTTTTTCCCCGGGTTCTACGGTTTACGCTCACTTTTGATGAACTCCGGTTTACGCTCACTTTTGATGAACGATAGGCTCGATATGAGTGAAATATTCTTGAAAGGGCCGTAAAACCTCGATCAAAAAAAAAAAAAAAAAAAAAAAAAAAAAAATCATCTAGTGGAGCTAGATGTCTGATTACCTTCGTTGTCTGGTCAATTTGCTTCCTGTCTGCGAGCAGGCAGTTGCTCCTTAGGCCTTTGCTGGTCGCATATACCATAAGTACCATTATCTCGTGCCCCACTCTATTTTAATCATTGTTTTAAATAACTTGATATATGTATTTGTATGTATGTAGTTTTGTTGAGGGCCCCAAGGAAGATTGGTAAAACCAATTCGGCTACCCTCGTAAAATAAAGAATTTACTTACTTACTTTACTTACTTACTAGTAACCAGCCTGACTTATTTCCGGTTGAGATCCATCTCTTCTTTTTCGCTGTAATTGCCCTCTAGTGTGATGCACTTAGACCAACGGTGTTTAAGTGCCATCAGCCCAGAACTGAAAAACTCAGGGTCCATTCCATGGACCCACTCCTCAACTGCCACTTCTTCATCAGACTGGAAATGCAGTCCACGGATATCGGATATCCTTTTTCAAGTTTGGGAATAGGAAGAAGTCGCTAGGAGCTAGGTCAGACGAATAGGCAGGATGTGGTATTAATTCAAACCCGTTTCGCTCTGCAGCATCCATTGCAACTTTGCAAATGTGGACTCTCGCGTTGTCCTGTTGCAGCAAAACACTTTTAGAGAGTTTACCTCGGCGTTTTTCACGGATGAGGATTCTCAGCTGGTCCAACAAGTTTGCATAATACACTCCAGTTATTGTACTTCTCTTGGGTAAAAAGTCCAAAATAATAACGCATTTTGCGTCCCAAAATACTGTGGCCATCAGCTTGCCAGCAGATGGTTGCGTCTTGAACTTCTTTGGCCTCGGGGAGCCAGGCCCTACCCACTGACGACTGAGCTTTATTCTCTGGCTCATAATAAGAAACCCAAGTCTCATCTACAGTCACCAGACGCAAAAGAAAATCATCTTTTGACTTAAAACGTTTCAACAAGACGCTGCATATTGATGCTCAGGTTGCCATTTGCTCATCGCAAAGGAATTTGGGGACCCAACGGGCTGTTAGCTTGCGCATACTAAACGATCATGTAAGATTGTTGAAATGCTACCATGTAAAATGCCTAATGCCTGTGCTATTTCTTCCACCTGAATTCGCCTATCAGAGTATACCAGATCTCGAACTTTCTTACCCATTTCTTCGTCAGTGGCATCCAGTGGGCGACCAGACCTGGCTTCATCTTCTAAAGACGTTCTACCGCGTTTGAATTCCCCTACCCAGAATTTAACCTAAGCATAAGATGGTGCAGAAGACCCATAAACATCGGCTAACTCGCCGTGTATTTCCTTGCCTGTTTAACCTTTTAAATACAAGTACCGACTTACAGCACGGTACTCAGCTTTAGATGAAAAGCATGCCTTTGTATCACTAGCCATGTTTGACATTCAATATTTTATTAAAGAATGATTCGATACGCGTGCAATTTTGTACCCATGTATAAAACATACATTGAAACAAAGCATGAAAATCGTGACCGTCTCGGTCCATCGGAAATGGGATAGGCTGGTTATTTATTGACACGCCCTCGTACATTTGGCGCCTACCGTAAATAACCCATAAGTGTGCATAAACATCTTGTCTCATTTCACGTGATTCTCGGACTCCTAGAAATTCAGGGACGAATTTCAATTGGAGGGGCAGAATGTTACCGGATATAGGTAAATAACACACGTATACTGCCTTGCAGTATAAGCCAGCTTTTATAGCAACGCGGTAGAGTGTTCGCTAGTCACGCAGACGGCCCGGGTTCGATCCCCAGTCGCGGCATTGGTGATTAGAATTTTTTGACCTGTTACATATAAGTGAAGATACCCAAGCAATGCCACAATCACGAAAACTGATTTTAACCCTCCCCGCAAGTAGCTTTCCTACTACCGGCTCCAAGGCTGTTCTTCTGTTGCAATTCTTTTTTTATTCATGCGTCACTAGTTTCATTGGTGACGTTTGTTTTGTCAGTCTTTGTTCCTTATCGCTACTTTCTTTGGTGCCTTAGGAAGGCTGTACTTTACGATTGTGGCATTTTCTGGGTATCTTCGCTTATACTTTAGTATTACCAATTTTACCTGCCATAATTATGATATTGTCTGATATTTTCGTTTGAATAAACTACTGTTTGACAGGCTTATTACGAGTAAATTGGATGCAGAGTTATTTTCTCCATTCTTTAATTATGTTATTTAAGAGATGTACGAAATTTAATTGTAATAGAGAACAGGTCCTATAGTCAATTTTAGTGGAGTACAAGGCGACCGGGACTCCAATATTCGTCCTTTAATACGTTCTTTGTTTCCAAAGGCAACCTTTATAGATCTTATTTCAGTTCACTGCAGCAGGTGTTAAGTGCCGTATCTGTATCATAGTGGCACTGTTTATTCTTGGTTTCCTTGAAACCCTTGCGTCAATGTTGGTATGCAACCCTGTAAGCTACAAACCTGTTGTATGAAGAAAATCTGTTCAGTTAAAACCTATACTCCGATTTGCGTCTTTTATGTGTTCTTTGTTTCCAACAGCAAAATTTTAAGATTTTTTTTTACGCAAAACTAAGTTTAAAAACAAAAAAAAAAAAAAAAAAAATAAGAAAAGAAAAGAAGAAGAAACGAAAGATAGAATAAGAACTCTGAAAACGTTACATACATGGCTTGGTCCAGCACTCATATCTCCAAAATTGTGTTGTACTGTGGTAGTGTAGTTAATAGTTATGTTAGTGTTTTTCTTCCTCTGGAATATACCTGGAAATAAGATACAATTATGACATTTCAATCTCTCCACAGCCTGTCTTTCTCTATCTCTCCGTTTTTATTTATTTGTGTGTGTGTGTGTGTGTGTGTGTGTGTGTGTGTGTGTGTTGGCATTTTCATATTCTTTATCAGAGAAATTTTCATACTCAGTTACATTTAGTAAGAAAGATTTTGCAATTGTTAGTAATTTGAGATTTATTAGCAGGACAAATTCTATGCTCAGCTGAGTCGAGCAAAATTCTATGCTCAGCTGAGTCGAGCACTGAAAAAGCAAAAAAAAAAAATGAAGTCTATTTCTCGACGCTCCGGGATTTAACTGATGGATTTCATTCGCTCCAGTATTCCGGTGGTGGTGTTTGACAACCCAGGGATCTCAATTTGTCTGAAAACGTTGTTTCTCTTGTCCTCACCTTTGCTGCATTATAGGTTTTATCTGTGAATTATCTGTTGCCCATAATGATTCATGGATCAGTTAGAAGGCAGCTACACGGACAGAACAAATATATGTTTTTATCAATATGGAAGCTGAGGGCGAGGGCTGAAGTCCCGTAAAGCTATCTGAAGCTCCCCACCCCACCCCACCCTACCCACTACCAAGGTAATACATTACTGACCGTTTCAAGGCGGTACATTTATTGTGGATTTTATTAATGTAGTGTTTTATTTTCTTACGTTTTTTTTCATTTAATAATTATGTAAGTTGATTATATCTTCAGTTAAGTTTTCACCTTTTTGAGAAAGAGTTGCTAACTCTTCTTGCCGTCTGCTCATTTTTAGCTCCTTTATTGTAATTGTCTGTCTTTCCCTATGGTGCTGGGATTTGCCACTTGATTTGATTATATCAGTTCCTCAGTTCTCGTTTTCATATTTATTAGCGAAAGAATTTCACGATCAGCTGAGCTGAGCACGAAAAAAAAAGTTTTATATTAGTTATATATTGTCGGTTATTGTTATACTCTGAATGCATCGGTCCTACCGCCAGTTTGCATTGCTACTGACTGCCTATAAAAGCCGGTACGAATACTGCTTTTCATCTGATGGTATTACTTCCTTTACAACTATATGGGTATCACTCTGTATCATCTATAAATTTATATGGAGATTTCAATTATAATATTTTCCGTAATCGCCTTAGAATTCGACTTTCTCCAATTATACTTAAAAAATGAAGAATCCATATAAAAGGAACAGTATGTACCCTAATATTTCTAAGTGCAATGCTAACAGTTGTGTCTGCTGCAATCATTTAATTTGACAGAAACAATTATTTTTTCAGTTAATCATAGACAATTTTCAGTTGTTAACAACTCTGATTTAGACTAAAATTCAGAGGAAGTATATATGTTCTGAGTTGCAGCGAAGAAGGTCGAGGAATGCAATATGTTGGACAGACCAAACGGGCTCTTAAAACTAGGTATAAGGAACAGCTATTTAAAATAAAAAAAAGCAAAGAATATTGATATTTTTCTTTATAAGCATTTCTGGAGAGCTGGTCATTTCTGATCATCTAGTAAATTAGAAGGGAAGGGCACTGGTTAGGAATCGATACAATTATCCCACACCTCCCATCAGAGACATCAAAGGGAAAGAAACACAAACACAAAATAATTAGACCCTAATGGAAACACCACTAGCAGAAAGCCAAACGGACAGTTATTTTCCCACAAAGTCGCCAAATGGCTATCCAAAACAAAAAGATGTAAGCGACAAACACATTCAAAGACGAACTATAACAAAAATAAACCAAGACAGATGAACCGCCTTGGAACGGTCAGTGAAAAGTATTTCACTGCGGGACTAAAATCGATTTTACGTGGCCACAATCCTCGCCCTTACTTCTGCCGCGGTTTAGACACATAATTTGTTTAGTCCGAATGAAGGCTTCCTAAAGTTTTGGTTCAATCTGTTGAAAAAATATACACGTCCAATTCTACCGAAAGATTGAAAAATATTTAAGCCGTGTACTTGAACGTTAATGGCTTGGGTACCATGACCACAACTATTTTAATGGATTAAGCGTTTACGACCCCCTTTTCCATTTTGATTTAATAGTAATATTTTACATGAAGGAAATATTTCTAAAATGCCGGATTTCAATGCTTTTTCCTTTTACATATTGAAAAACGAAACAAAAAATCCAATGGTAAGTGTGAAAATAGGAATTTTAACTGAAAACATTAAACTGCCTTAACTCGTTTCAATTTAAATATCCTCTTAAATTCTAGACGTCATTAAATGATTTCTAAACTAGATTCACTGTCAGTTTCTTCATTACGTAAGTTAGATAATGAGGTGAATAAATTTTATGATAGAAAACATGATATGCATAAAGCAGCTCTCCTTATTAGATGTTATACTCAACATGCTCTTCGTCCTTACATTGATTCTGAAATTAATATCATTAGACACCTCATCAAAGTTCTATTCATTAATAAAGGTATTGAATTCATAGATTTACCCAGTACATTTCGAGATAATAATGTTATATCATATATAGCTTCATATTTCAAAAAAGGTAAGAGAAAAGTCCAGGGAGTGTCACAATCACAAACCGCAGCCCTTTCCAGACCCCAAGAGGAAGAGGAAACCAATAAATCTAAACAAGCACAAACCGAACAAACGCACGAAAAGCACTAAGATTAGCTCTCTCTTCCCCAAGCGAGGTAATCGCAATACTAAAAGGACTGAAAAACACAAGAACAAAATGACACACGGAAAGACATACAACAAATCGCCTCGTAGAAAAAACCACAAAGCAACAAAGAGTAAGACTAACACCGGGACCACCGCCTTAGAACGGTCGTAAGAGCAAACCACCGGGGGGTTTAAAGGACTTTTGCAGCTAGCTAACTTCACCCGGGGTCCCGATGCTACTCTTAATACAGAAATACATAAAAATTCGGTTCGCATAAAGGCTCTCAACTCAGTCAATGCATCAAAGCGAAAACATAAAAATCAAATTAATCACTATAATAAACAAAGACGAGTACTCATGGCTAATTCTACTGTATGCCAGAGTAAATGAAAACCAATAGTTGAACCACGGCGGGCCAAGCCAGACATATTATCAAGCCCCAACCCACCGGTTAAAAACACGGAGTCTCCTATTATCTGTTATAAAAATAACAAACCTGTCCGTAATACTATACTTATTTCAATAAATTAGTTTCTGATCTTGATATTGAAACTTGCTCACCTTAAGACTGTAAAGATTCTAAATTTTGTTATCAACCAGCGGGTCATAGTTACTGGTAATTTGAAGATTATAACTGATTCACGAACCCGTTCAGTTGTTCAAAAGGACCTAAATATAGATTCTAAGACCACATTGACTTCAATAAATATTGGGAAACAATTGTTAGTGCTTTAAATAATTATTGTACGCGTTGGGGAAAACGAGAGTATGTCTAATGCATACTCTAATGCTTCACTCTATAATTGCACGACGGCGGTTTGGGCCTCAGACTCAATGACGGCCTCTTCGTAAAACTTTAACTAGTGGGTTGGGGCTTGACGATATGTCTTTAGCTTGGCCTGCCGTGGTTCAGCTATTGGTTTTCATTTACTCTGGCATACAGTAGAATTAGCAAATGAGTTCTCGTCTGTATTTATTATAGTGATTAATTTGAATTTTATGTTTTCGCTTTGATGCATTGGCTGAGTTGGGAGCCTTTATGCGAACCGAATTTTTATGAAACATCGGGACCCAGAGTGAAGTTGGCTGGCTGTAAAAGTGCTTTAACCACGACCCCGACCTCCCCTCCCCAACCCCCCCCCCCTTTCCGATTGTTTACTCTACTGATCGGTCTAAAGCGGTGGTCCCGGTGTTGGTCTTGTTACTTTGTGGTTTATTCTAAGAGGCGATTTGTTTTATGTCTTGCCTTTTGTCACTTCGTTCTTGTGTTTGTCAGTCCTTTTTGTATTGCGAGTTCCTCGCTTGGGAAAGAGAGAGCTACTCTTAGTGCTTTTAGTACGTTTGTTCGATTTGTCCTTGTTTGGATTTGTCGGTTTCCTCTTCCTCTTAGTGTCTGCTAAGGGCTACGGTTTGTGATTGTGGCACTCCCTCTCTTACCTTTTTAAAAAAAAAATTGGACATTAAAGATTTTTAAAATCATTGATGAACGTGTGTTGTTTTACTCTTATAATATTGGTCTTCTCCCTCCTAAACCTAAATTATATTTTCGATATTTAACACAAGGTATACAAGAATTTCATAGAAGGTATGTTTTGGCTGATAAAGCTGCTAATAATGTTGTTGTTGTGTGACGATTTCATTATATCAATACTCTAGTACAAAAACTTGGTAGTACCAAAACATATGAAGAGAGATCTATTGTTATTACCCATTCTATCGATATGACTGCTGTTTGCAGTGGGTATTAAAGAAACCCGAAAAAGGTAAGAGAAAAGTCCAGGGAGTGCCACAATCAGAAACCGCAGCCCTTCCCAGACCTCAAGAGGAAGAGGAAACCGACAAATCTATACAAGCACAAACCGACCAAACGTACGAAGACAGACTTCCTACGCTATATTGGTTACCGAAACTTCATAAACGACTTTATAAAGCACGTTTCTTTGCAAATTTTAGTTTATGTACGACCACTAGTTTGTCCAAACTGCTAATCTCCTTTGAGATTATTGAGCCCATCCTTGTTATTTTGAAAATCGAATACGGCTTAAGCCGGCGCTAGGGGGCGTATGTAGCCTCGCAAAATACAGTGTTGCATATAGAGACTCAATCAAACTGAGTGTCCGCTTTTCCTAATTTCCTAATTTTGTGTGTTCTTTGTTTTCAAAGGCAATCCTTTTTTACTTTTATTTTACTCTATTGTAGCTGATGAATTTGATTTTTATTTTTTCGTTTTAATGCATTGACTGAGTTGGGCGCCTTTATACGAACCGAATTTTTATATATTTTGGTATTAAGATTTGTAGGGTGAAGTTGGCTGGCCGTAAAAGTGCTTTAAAGCCTCCCCCAACCCTCCCGGTAGTTTATTCTACTGACCGCTCTAAGGCGGTGGTTCCGGTTTTGTCTTACTTTTTGTTGTTTAGTGGTTTATTCTACAAGGCGATTGTTTTAAGGTTTGCCTGGTATTGTATTGTTCTTGTGTGTTTTTAGTCCTTTGAGCATTGCGATTACTTTGCATGGGGAAGAGAGAGCTAATCTTAGTGCTTTTCGTACGTTTGTTAGATTTGCGCTTGTTTGGTTTTGTCTATTTCCTCTTCCTCTTTGTATCTGGGAAGGGCTGCGGCTTGTTAAAGTGTATTAAACCCCTGGTGGTTTAATCTACTGACCGTTCTAAGGCGGTGGTCCCGGTGTTAGTCTTGCTCTTTGTTACTTTGTGGTTTATTCTACGAGGCGATTTGATTATGTCTTACCTTGTGTATCAAATAGTTTGATATATATCCTATGTATTCGATGAGACGCTCATTAAGAAACGGTTTGGTGTATAGTAAGTACTCGTCGGTGAGACGTTCATTAACAAACAGTTCTGTGTATATTAAGTACTCGTCGGTGAGACGTTCATTAACAAACAGTTTGGTGTATAGCCTAAGTATTCGTCGGATGAATCATTCATTAACAACATTTGGATGTATATCCTAAGTAGTTCGTCGGCGAGACGTTCATTAACATCACGAAAACAATGCCTATACAATTTTGACGCTATTAAAATGACTTTTATATAGTAAAACTGGGGTTTACCTGGGTATACATTACCTTTTTATCTAAAATTTCAGTTTTTAGAGGTGAATTTTTCTGTTTATTTGAATAGGCGTGTTTTTGTGGTGCGAATATATTGGTGTATATTCTAGGTAGTCGTCGGTGAGACGTTGAATGAGGCTTTTAATTCAACTGCAAGATACCTTGACGATTTATTAAATATTAACAATATTTACTTTGACCAAATGGTGGACCGGATATACCCTACAGAACTCCAATTAGATAGAGCAAATTCTTCCGATACAGAGGCACCTTTTTTGGATTTGAATCTATGTATACCTAATGGTACAGTTTCCACCAAAATTTATGATAAACTGGACGATTTTGATTTTGATGTAGTCTATTTCCCTTTTTTGGATGGCGATGTCCCCCGGCGTACCTCATATGGGTATACATATCTCAACCTATAAGATTCGCCAGAGCTTCTTCAAATCTTAATGACTTTAACTACCGTAATAAAGCCCTTACTGCCAAACTTCTTAGGCAGGGCTATCGTTATTTTAAATTTCGTAAGACGTTTTCGAAATTTTATCGCAGACACAGTGCCTTGTTAGAAAAATATAGCATCAGTCTGAAAACACTTCTGCAACAAGGTATATCGGAACCCGAGTTTTACGATAGTGTACAGATTTAGAAAAATTCTAGGTAAATCTACCTTTTCGGAGCAATTCAGAAAACTTATTAACCGTTATAAAAGAATTGGCTATAGCCTGCATAATATGCGGCAGACTGCATGCCTAGTTGTCAACCCAATCATTGTTGGTGGCTATGCTTCACTCTAAAATTGCACGGCGGCGGTTCGGGCCTCAGACTCAATGAAAGCCTCTTCGTAAAACTTTAACTAAAGGGTTGGGGCTTGTCGATATTTTTTTGGCTTGGCCCGCCGATGTTCAACTATTGGTTTTCATTTACTCTGGCATACAGTAAAATTAGCCATGAGTACTCGTCTTTGTTTATTATAGTGATTAATTTGATTTTTATGTTTTCGCTTTGATGCATTGACTGATGGTTGGGGCTTGACGATATGTCTTTGGTTTGGCCCGCTGTGGTTCAACTATTTGTTTTCATTTACTCTGGCATACAGTAAAATTGGCCATGAGTACTCGTCTTTATTATAGTAATTAATTTGATTTTTATGTTTTTGCTTTGATACACTGACTGATTTGGGAGCCTTTATGCGGACCGAATTTTTATGTATTTCTGTATTAAGAATAGCATCGGGACCCAGGGTGAAGTTGGTTAGCTGTAAAAGCGCTTTAAACCCCACGGTGGTTTACTCTACTGGCCGTTCTAAGGCGGTGGTCCTCGTGTTAGTCTTACTCTTTGTTGCTTTGTGGTTTCCTCTTCCTTTTGGGGTCTGGGAAGGGCTGCGGTTTGTGATTGTGGCACTCCCTGGACTTTTCTCTTACCTTTTTTTTTATTCTACGAGGCGATTTGTTTTATGTCTTACCTTGTGTTATTTTGTTCTTGTGT
The DNA here is from genome assembly GCA_964016985.1 of Anodontia alba. Lineage (NCBI taxonomy): Eukaryota > Metazoa > Mollusca > Bivalvia > Lucinida > Lucinidae > Anodontia > Anodontia alba. The sequence continues at coordinate 119,695 of OZ024823.1, forward strand.
TTTTCAGTCCTTTTAGCATTGCGATTACCTCGCTTTGGGAAGAGAGAGCTAATCTTAGTGCTTTTCGTACGTTTTTTTCGATTTGTGCTTGTTTGGCCTTGTCGGTTTCCTCTTCCTCTTGGTGTCTGGGAAGGGCTGCGGTTTGTGATTGTGGCACTCCCTGGACTTTTCTCTTACCGTTTTTAAAACTTTGGGGCCAGTACTTTTAGTTATGTAGCTTTTTCTTTATGAAGCTTAAGATGACCACTATGATATGGTAAACGTCTTTTATATCTTATTTGATCTTTTAAAATCTATTTTTCACTAATGCAAAAGAATTAAACTTAAGTTGTATCTTTTCGTACATGTTCAGACTGCAAATTACGAGATTTAGCCTGTCTAATTGATCATAAAGTTATCAAGTTTATCCCTTACAATAGTCATTGAGGGACAATAGAAAAGCTGTAATAAGCTTTCTATGGAGTGTTTATTTAATGTTTAGTACAGGAGAAATATAGTTTTTATTGGACTTAATTGATGTGTAACTGCCTCCACAAAAGGATTTTAAGTGAAATGCTGCGACGAGAAACAAAATGTCCTAACTAGGATCATTACCATGCTAAACTAAGTGGACGTCATAAGTCATCACACTGAGAACTAATCAGTCCCCTTTAAGATATACAAAACAGTTTCATACAATAAAACTAGAGGACAACGCTCATCGACCTTACATTTACATTAAAGCACGTGTATGAGTGTCAATGCAAAATGAGAAAATACACAAAATAATTTTTAATACTGAATTAGGCGTTCGAGTGAAATTAGTTATTTTAACAAATAGCGAACTGGATGGATTGTAATGAAAGCGTACTTACATCTACAAATACAAATGAGACCGACAATTACACCTATCACTACAAAGCCTCCTGCAAGTGTCATTACAATACCCCAAACGGGTAATATGGACTCCTGTTGTTGTTCTCCCTTTCGTGTTACCGTTTGGTTTCCTGAAATATATATACATAAGACATATTATTCATTTAAATGTACCCTTTCAGTCCGGAAGACCAAAACAGATGCACATGCAAACAGTGTAGGTCCAGTTGAGACGGCTAGTAACGATCCGTGTCATCAGGATCTACATGTTTTCCATTGTTTATGATTTTAGATTTAAACCCATATGTACATCAATCGACATATCCAAAATCCAAGGACGAACGTGTCCAAAAATGGTAAAAAAAAAAATCCAGGGAGTGCCACATTTACAAGCCGCAGAGAAAGACGAAACAGACAAAACCAAACAAGTGCAAATCAAACAAATGTACGAAAACCTCTACGATTAGCATTCTCTACCCCAAGCGAGGTAATCGCAATTCTAAAAGGACTGAAAAACACAAGAAAACTAATACCATCTGGCAAGACTTAAAACAAATCGCCTCGTAGAATATACAAGTAAGACTAACACTGCGACCACCGCCATAGAATGGTCAGTAGAATAAACCACGGGGCAGTGGGGGCGGGGGGTGGGGGGGAGGAGGAGGAGGTGTGGGGTGGTGATTAAAGCACAGCTAGTGAACCACTCAAGGTCACGATGCTACTCTACAGTAATACATATAAATTCGGTTCCCATAAAGACTCTCGACTCAGTCAATGCATCAAAGCGAAAACATAAAAATCAAATCAATCACTAAGATAAACAAAGACGAGTACTCATGGCTAATTCTACTGTGTGCTAGAGTAAATAAAAACAATAGTTGAATAAGAGGCACTGTGTCTGCGATACAATTTCGAAAACGTCTTACGAAATTTAAAATAACGATAGCCCTGCCTAGGAAGTTTGGCAGTAAGGGCGTTTTTACGACAGTTAAAGTCACTAGGATTTGAAGACGCTCTTGCAAATCTAATAAGTTGAGATATGTATAGCCCATATGAGGTACGCCGGGGGATATCGCCATCCAGAAAAAGGAAATTGACTACATCAAAATCAAAATCGTCCCGTTTATCATCAATTTTGGTGGAAACTGTACCGTTAGATATACATTGATTCAAATGCAAAAAAGGTGCCTCGGTATCGGAGGGATTAGCTCTATTTAATTGAAGTTCAGTAGGGTATATGCTCAGTGGTGAAAGGGTTAAACTGTGTTTTACTGATTTGTTTATCATTAGATGCCAAAATGTCTTTCACTTGAAACAGCAATTAATATCCTCAACATCCTTCTAACGCCATATACACCCGAATTGTTAATTGGACAGCCACCAAAACGAAATTATAAAATAGTAAAGATGTCCAAGAGATGGCACAATTACGGAACATAGCCTACCAGTGTCACAAAGACAAAGTAAACAAACTATGAGGTATAGTACATATGAGGTTAGTGACAAAACAAAACTAAAGGTTGTCATTGGAAACAACAATCAATTTAAAAATAAAAGAACAAAAAGCATAAAAAATACAACTATATGTCCCAATGAGTTAATCACAATGCTAGACATGACACACCAAACACAACAACAAAAATCGAACAAACGTACGAAAAGCACTAAGATTAGCTCTCTCTTCCCCAAGCGAGGTAATCGCAATGCTGAAAGGACTGAAACCCACAAGAACAAAATAACACAAGGTAGGGCATAAAACAAATTGCCTCGTAGAATAAACCACAAAGCAACAAAGAGTATGACTAACACCGGGACCACCGCCTTAGAACGGTCAGTAGAGTAAAACACCGGGGGGAAGGGGGCCGCAGGGGGGCGGGATTAAAGCACTTTTACAGCTAGCCAACTTCACTCTTGGTTCCGATACTACTCTTAATACAGAAATACATAAAAATTCGGTTCGCATACAGGCTCCCAACTCAGTCAATGTATCAAAGCGAAAACATAAAAATCAAATTAATCACTTTAAGTAACAAAGACAGTACTCATGGTTAATTCTACTGTATGCCAGAGTAAATGAAAACCAAAAGTTGAACCACGGCGGGCCAAGTCAAAGACATATCGTCAAGCCCCACCCACTGGTTAAAGTTTTACGAAGAGGCCGTCATTTAGTCTGAGGCCCGAACCGCCGTCTAGCAATTAAAGAATAGCCATCAACAATGATTGGGTTGATAACTAGGTATGCAGTCTGCCGCATAATTTCCAGGCTATAGCCAATTCTTTTATAACGGTTAATAAGTTTTCTGAATTGCTCCGAAAAGTTAGATTTTCCTACAATTTTTCTAAATCTGTACACTAATTCACCATAAAATTCTGGTTCCGATATACTTTGTTGCAGAAGTGTTTTCAGACTGACGCTATATTTTTCTACCAATTCACTGAAAGGAAATCGGGATGAGGGCTCTTGACAAACACCTCAGAAACTCACAACCAGAACTAAGGGTTACCCCTAGTCTACTAGAATCACTGTTGGCCTGATCTAAAGCATATTATCATGCATAAATCCTCTGATGAAAAGTTTATAATGTCTGATCCACGTGCAAGTATAGGGGAAGGGCTCTTAACCATGATTAGATTAAAACTAAAGGTGCAGTCTGTCGCATAAATCTGCTATAGCCTATCATTTTATGACGGATTTTAAGTTTTAATTCTTCAAAAAAGTGTATTTCCAAATAAGTTTAATAAATTTTGAAAATGCTTTACATAGTTTGAAATACCGATATCCTTGTGCGAATACTTTAGCAGTCAAGATTTCATTGAAATTCCATATATCAACAGCATCGTGCTTATTGATTTACCTAGTTTATATTAGGATAACGCTGTCGGTTCTTCTATCCTAGTTTTTTTTTTCAAATTGGACGACAATGAATTTGAAATTGTATTTTTCCATGATTGGACTGTTACGCCCCAGGCGGCCGTCGCACCGAGGGTGACTTCCAATTTGATCAAGCTCAGAATTGGGCGATGCCCAACTGTACCATTACACAGAAGACTACAACGTAGTTAGAATTTTATAAAAAAAAATTACATATTTATAATTATTTACAATTACTATTTACAACAAATATAATAACACAGACATTAACATAAACCGAACAAACGTACGAAAAGCACAGATTAGCTCTCTCTTCCCCAAGCGAGGTAATCGCAATACTAAAAGGACTGAAAAACACAAGAACAAAATGACACACGGAAAGCCAAACAACAAATCGCCTCGTAGAATAAACCACAAAAAAGTAAGAGAAAAGTCCAGGGAGTGCCACAATCACAAACCGCAGCCCTTCCCAGACCCCAAGAGGAAGAGGAAACCGACAAATCTAAACAAGCACAAACCGAACAAACGCACGAAAAGCACTAAGATTAGCTCTCTCTTCCCCAAGCGAGGTAATCGCAATACTAAAAGGACTGAAAAACACAAGAACAAAATGACAAACGGAAAGACATACAACAAATCGCCTCGTAGAATAAACCACAATGCAACAAGGAGTATGACTAACACCGGGACCACCGCCTTAGAACGGTCGGTAGAGCAAACCACCGGGGGGGTTTAAAGCATTTTAACAGCTAGCTAACTTCACCCTGGGTCCCGATGCTACTCTAAATACGTAAATACATAAACATTCGGTTCGCATAAAGGCTCCTAACTCAGTCAATGCATCAAAGCGAAAACATAAAAATCAAATTTATCACTATAATAAACAAAGACGAGTACTCATGGCTAATTCTACTGTAAGCCAGAGTAAATGAAAACCAATAGTTGAACCACGGCGGGCCAAGCCAAAGACATATCGTCAAGCCCCAACCCACTGGTTAAAGTTTTACGAAGAGGCCGTCATTGAGTCTGAGGCCCGAACCGCCGTCGTGCAATTAAAGAGTGAAGCATAGCCATCAACAATGATTGGGTTGACAACTAGGCATGCAGTCTGCCGCATAATATCCAGGCTATAGCCAATTCTTTTATAACGTTAATAAGTTTTCTGAATTGCTCCGAAAAGTTAGATTTTCCTACAATTTTTCTAAATCTGTACACTAAGTCACCGTAAAATTTGGGTTCCGATATATCTTGTTGCAGAAGTGTTTTCAGACTGACACTATATTTTTCTAACAAGGCACTGTGTCTGCGATAAAATTTCGAAAACGCCTTACGAAATTTAAAATAACGATAACCCTGCCTAAGAAGTTTGGCAGTAAGGGCTTTATTACGGACGGTAGTTAAAGTCATTACGATTTGAAGAAGCTCTGCCGAATCTTATAAGTTGAGAAATGTATACCCCATATGAGGTACGCCGGGGGACATCGCCATCCAGAAAAGGGAAATTGACTATATCAAAATCAAAATCGTCCCGTTTATCATAAATTTTGGTGGAAACTGTACCATTAGATATACATAGATTCAAATCCAAAAACTGTGCCTCGGTATCGGAAGAATTTGCTCTATTTAATTGGAGTTCTGTAGGGTATATCCGGGCCACCATTTGGTCAAAGTAAATATTGTCAATATTTAATAAATCGTCAAGGTATCTTGAAGTTGAATTAAAAGCCTCAATAATGTCAGCCTGATTTTCACGTGAGAGAGACTTCATGAAATCTCTCTCATAACAAAAAAGAAACAAATCTGCAACAAGAGGAGCACAATTAGTTCCCATCGGAATACCAATAGTTTGTCTATAAAGTTTAGTTCCAAATCTAATAAAAATATTATCCAAAAGATAAACAAGGGCATCACAGACTTTTTGACATGACCATAAATAATGATTATTATATACATCAGAAGTGAAAAAAAGCACATTCTTCTTTGCAAGCCAAACATTGGGTATTCTCCCTAATAAACGTTCGTATGTAGACAATTTAGAAGCCTGAAAGTTTTTAGATTTAAATTTATTGAGAACATCATTAGAATTTTTAATTGACCAAAAATAGTTAATTCCGTCCCTTTCGTAAACAGTATCATAGTATCTAATCCAATGTTTTTTAACAGCAGTAAGGCATGAAGTTAGCAGTTTGGACAAAACAGTAGTCGTACAAGAACTAGAATTAGCAATGAAACGTGCTTTATAAGGTCGTTTATGAAGTTTCGGTAACCAATATAACGTAGGAACTCTGTCTTGCTTTTCTTTAATACTCACTGCAAACTTAGCAGTAATATCGATAGAATGGGTATTGACAATAGATCTCTCGACAGTAGAAATCCGCTCATATGTTCTGGTACTACCAAGTTCTTGTTTTAGAGTATTGATATAATAAAGTCGTCACACAACAACATTATTAGCAGCTTTATCAGCTGGAGCCAAAACGTACTTCCTATGAAATTCTTGGATACCTTGTTTCAAATATCGAAAAGATCATTTAGGCTTAGGAGGGAGAAGATCAAGGTTATTAAAGTAAAATAACACACGTTCATCAATGATCTTAAAAATCTTAAATTTCCAATTATTTAAAGCATTAGACTCAACATGCTCTCGACCCGCTGGTTGATAACAAAGTTTAGAATCTTTACAATCTCAAGAATCAGGAGAACTGGTTTCAATATCAAGATCAGAAACTAATTTATTGAAATTAAGTATAGTATTACGGATAGGTTTGTTATATTTATAACAAATAATAGGAGATTCCGTGTTTTCGAAATATGAAGGTATAGCTGATATAACATTATTATCTCGAAATAAGCTAGGTAAATCTATGAATTCAATACCTTTATTAATAAATGAAATTTTGATAAAGTGTCTAATGTGGTTGATTTCAGAATCAATGTAAGGACGAAGAGCATGTTGAGTATAACATCTAGTAAGGAGAGCTGCTTCATACAAATTATGTTTTCTATCATAAAATTTATTCGCCTCATCATCTAACTTACGTAATGAAGAAACAGACAGTGAAGCTAGTTTAGAAAGCATTTGATGACGTCCAGAATTTAAGAGAATATTTAAATCAAAAAGAGATAAAACAGTTTTATGTTTTCGTTTAAAATTGCCATTTTTGCGCTTACCATGGGATCGTTTATTACGTTTTTTAATATCTAAAAGGGAAAAAGCATCGAAATCCGGCATTTTAGAAATATTTCCTTCATGGTAAATATTATCATTAAATCCAAGTGGAAAAGGGGTTTGTAAACGTTTAATCCATTTAAGTTCAAGTTCATGTCTTAAAATATTTTTTAATCTTTCGGTAGAATTGGACGTGTATAATTTTTTCAACAGGTTGAACCAAAACTTTACTAGATGATCATGAATGACCAGTGCTCCGGAAATGTTGATAAAGAAACGTATCAATTTTCTTTGCTTTTTTGATTTTAAGCAAATGTTCCTTAAACCTTGTTTTAAGGGCCCGTTTGGTCTGTCCAACACACTGCATTCCTCAGCCTCCTTCGCTGCAAGTGAGAACATATATAAAATCCTCTGATTTTCAGTCTAAATCAGAGTTGTTTACAACTGAAAATTGTCTATGATTAATTGAGGAAATTATAGTTGACCGACAAATTAAATGATTGCAGCAGTTGCAACTCTTGGCATTGCACTTAGAAATATTAGGGTACATACTGTTCCTTTTATACGGATTCTTATATTTTAGAAGTATAGGAGATTTAATTGTAGAAAGTCTAATTCTAAGGTGATTACTGAAAATATTATAATTGGAAGCGCCATATAAATTTATAGATGATACACAGTGAAGTTGAAACGTTAACAGTAGGTAACAGAGAGTTAAATCTAGAAGTAGAATGGGGAATCTGTAAAGAAGAAGCAGAATGTAGCCTAATAGGAGAAATAGAAATTTTTAATCTGTTAGTGATACTCATATAGTTATATAGGAAGTAATACCATTAGATAAAAAGCAGTATTCGTACCGGCTATTATAGGCATAAGGAGCGATGCAAACAGGCGGTAGGACCGATACATACAGAGTATAGCAACAACCGACAATACATAACTAAGTCTAATAGAAGTCCAAAGAAACGTAAAGTAAGAAATTGTTATAAACCGGACACGAATACCGGTAAATATCTAACCTTCAATGAGGTATAAATTAGAATCATGGGGGAGAGGAATACGAAAGGTGATTGTAAAGTGGCACTTGAAATAATAACACCATTAAATGAATGTACGGGGAGACTTTCTAGGGTCTCCACACGGCACAAACACAAAAGGCGTGGTATGCGAAAAAAGTAAGAGAAAAGTCCAGGGAGTGCCACAATCACAAACCGCAGCCCTTCCCAGACCCCAAGAGGAATAGGAAACCGACAAATCTAAACAAGCACAAACTGAACAAACGTACGAAAAGCACTAAGCTTAGCTCTCTCTTCCCCAAGCGAGGTAATTGCAATACTAAAAGGACTGAAAAACACAAGAACAAAATGACACACGGAAAGACATACAACAAATCGCCTCGTAGGATTAACCACAAAGCAACAAGGAGTAAGACTAACACCGGGACCACCGCCTTAGAACGGTCGGTAGAGCAAACCACCGGGGGGTTTAAAGCACTTTTACAGCTAGCTAACTTCACCCTGGGTCCCTATGCTACTCTTAATACATAAATACATAAAAATTCGGTTAGCATAAAGGCTCCCAACTCAGTCAATGCATCAAAGCGAAAACATAAAAATCAAAGTAATCACTATAATAAACAAAGACGAGTACTCATGGCTAAATCTACTGTAAGCCAGAGTAAATAAAAACCAATAGTTGAACCACGGCGGGCCAAGCCAAAGACATATCCTCAAGCCCCAACTCACTGGTTAAAGTTTTACGAAGAGGCCATCATTGAGTCTGAGGCCCGAACCGCCGTCGTGCAATTAAAAAGTGAAGCACAGCCATCAACAATGATTGGGTTGACAACTAGGCATGCAGTCTGCCGCATAATATCCAGGCTATAGCAACAAAGCAACAAATCCAGGCTATAGCACAAAGCAACCAGGAGTAAGACTAACACCGGGACCACCGCCTTAGAACGGTCGGTAGAGCAAACCACCGGGGGGGGGGGGTGGGGGTTTAAAGCACTTTTACAGCTAGCTAACTTTACCCTGGGTCCCGATGCTACAAAGAGTAAGACAAAGCAACAAAGAGTAAGATTACCACCGGGACCACCGCCTTAGAACGGTCAGTAGACCCTTGTTTGGCGGTCCCGGCTCAAGACTGGATGGAGTCTACGTACTGCACCTCATATTGAAGTCAATTGTCCTTGGAAGGACATGGAAGAACACAACTAAAAATATAAAAAAACGCAGACTAAGGACTTGTTCTATAAAAACCTATATGAAGCCTGCTACGTTTCTACTCCTTATTCTACAATGAAGCACGTCACCGTATAGAGCGCTGTGGTGCAGTGGTAAAGCGTAGGACTCGAGATCGAGAGGTACCGGGTTCGATCCCCACTAACAGCAAGTGTTGTTTCCTTGAGCAAGAGACTTTATCCACATTGCTTAGTACTGGTTTCTACCCAGGAAAAAAGAGGGCCACATGGAAGATTAGTACTAGATTACTAAATGTGTTACCCTCTATAAATAAAGTCGATTATTATTATTATTATTATTAGAGTGAGTGACGTCATTGACATGCGGCTTAATATCCGATTCCATGATAGACCCATCTCTGACGTCGACCTCTTTCCCTATTCATCACATCGACGCGGTCGACGGTGAGCGCCTGCTGACCGTCGGCAACGTCGTCTGCTCAGCACAAACTCTCTTTTTATACATAGACAACTGATTACAATGTATGAATGATAATCAGGGACATGACGTTCCAAATGTCGCTACCCTAAATGTCACTGACATTACAAATGTCAAACACCTCCGACTTCCGTATAATGATCAGAGGGAGAGTAACTGGATCTACTCCGACTATTATTAAGTCGGTGCCCTGATCAGACGAAATCGGAACACTTAAAATATTATACCACATTAATTTCAATGCATTTTCCTCCTATCTTGTAAGTGATTATGCGGGCGGAATAAAACAAATTTACAACAATTTCTAAAAATTATTAAATTATCTATTAAACTTAGAAAGAGAGAGAAAAAAACTTTGCGTATGTATGTGGGTGTGTGCATGTCCGTATGCTCGTGCGTATGTTTGCGTATTGCGTATGCGTATGTAAAGCCTAAATGTCTGGCCTACGCGATTCTTATGGTATCGCGCATTTTACAATGGCTATTCCGATCCTGCACTGTTTTTTATTTTGTGTAAACAAAATCAATCCTTGCGCCTGCTACTTCAAAAATACTGGTCAGTTCGCACATGCCAGCGCGGCCTGTTCAGCGTTCCCGATAGCAGTTACAATTCTCGCCACCTGAGAAATTCCGACCATACTGAACAACCTAGCGCAGCCTGCTTAGCATCCTATAAATAAGTCAGGTAACATATGCAGAATCGGACTAGCGTGAACTGCAATATATAGTTTATAGGTTTACTATTAAGACATGGACGTTTTCCTGCTTTTGAAATAAAATAATATTAATATAAATTAAGCACTCACCGAACTGTCCAATTATAACACTTATGGATCTTTTGCTTTGTCTAGTTGTCCTTCGAATTGGACTGTATCGGCGAGTTTATATAAAGTAAGGCTACCCTTACCAAAATACAGGGTTTCTGGCAATATATTGCAGCAATTTTACGGCGATATTGCTGCAATACTGCCGGAACCCATTCTGGCAGTATCGCGGCAATATTGCAGCAATACTGGATGTCGTATGCAAATAAGTTTATCGCAATATTGCCAGAAATAACCCGTTCTGGCAATACTGACGGAACTTCCAACAATATTGCGGCAGTATTGCGGCAATACTGCCAGAACCATATTCCGGCAATATTGCAGCAGTACTGCTAGAAGTTCTGGCAATAATATACCTCTTTGGATTGTGGCACTTCCTGACTTAAATAATTTCTGTTTTTTTTTTGCTGTTATGATTTCCAGTTTCACTGATTTGATGAATAAACAAAAATAGCATTTTCTTTTTTGGGGACAAGCCTAGATTTTATTCATCATTCCCCATTGGTTATAGATAAACAGGAACATTACTGAAAAAATACTGTTCTATGGGTTTTAAGGTGGGTGGGGAATTAATTACAATTAAGTTTTATAGTTTAAATGACTCTACATTCTGCAGTCTACATTTTAAAGTCACATACAGTAACTTGATTAAATAGACCCTATGAACAGTCATAAAAGAATTTATCAAAATTACCTACTGCAGCTAACTTAGGGTGTGAATTTAATCCAAAGATAACACAAAGAAATGAAAAGCATTACAAGCATGCTTCCAACTTTCCCTCCAATTTTGAATTTACAGGAAACAGGAAATGAGTCAGCAAAACTGAGCATGTGCATTGTTTCCGGCAACAATTCGTTGCCAAAACAAGTTGTGGCAATAATTTGTTGCCAGAAATCAGGTTGTTGTGGCAATAAAATGTTGCAGCAAATATTGCCAGAACATGTGTGATTATTGTCGCAATTGTGGCAATATTGCAGCTTTTGGAACCTGGCATTTCTGGCAACATATATATATATTGCGGCAGTATTGCGGCAACGCTGCCGCAATAATGCCGCAACATTTTCATTTTGGTAAGGTTTACTCTTGCCACGTATCAGTTGCATGATATGTGCGGGATTTTGCAAACATTATGCGATTTTCTCGCTTTTTGCGTTTCGCAACTAGTTTAGCCTTATGAAGGTTGCGTAAATTATATTTCACGTTACTAATACTAACTGTAAGAAAAAACTGGGATTTACAGGGGTATACATTATTTTTCATATTTTTGCTCAAAAACATAGATTGTGGGTACTCGTTAGAACCGCCTCGCCGAGACGGTTCTAACGAGTACCCACCATCTATGTTTAAGTAGAAATATGAAAAATATCAGAATTTTTTATCTGAAAATTTTCAGTTTTGGGAGATGAAATTTTCTGTATATTTTAATAGGCGTGTTTTCGTAATGTATGCTAAGTTCAAACTCCTATTATGGTTGTGCTAAGCTAAACTGTGTATGTTATTTCAGTTGTCTAAATAGAAAGGAAAGCAATGACCAGTAATCGATACAATTACCTAACACCTCACGTCCGACACCAAAGGGAAAGAAGGTTGCACCAAAAGCAACGGCACCTCAACCAAAAGAGTGCAAGCAGCAAGCAAAATGACAGCCTCCTTCCCAAACCTTTGCCTAACGACTATCCAAAATGAAATGTCACCAGGACACACAAGCAAAGACACACAATGACAGAGACAGCAAACCGCAGCAGAAGCACCACTCCGGAACAGCCCGCAAAACATCCACCGCGCGGCCACATCCCCCGTCCCCAATTCCGCTGTGGCACACACGACACGTGCTCTGCCCACGCGATGGGCCCAACCCGCCAGTTCGCACCCCGGAGAACACAAAAAATCAAAAGAATACAGAGACGAAACAACGATGAAGACTCGACGGCAAGAAATAACTGAAATGCTGCAGCAAAAGAGTACCAACAGTCGGCCTCCGGTGATCTCGACCAGAGCCTGGGTGCTCTACCGTTCATTTGGAAATGCTTTATGTTACATTGCATTTGTGAAATACATACTAAATATCTCATGCATTAGTTATCTAGTGCGACATCACTAAGCCGACGCTACAGACTCTGTTGGCAGCCAAGCAATGCAGTAATACTAAAAAACTTTCGATTTCAAGAAAACTGTCTGTCACTGTGACATTCTGCTCCTCTATGGAAATATTTTTATAAACAGAATAAAAATTTTGGGCTCTCTATCCTATCTAACAATTTGCATGGCGATTTTAGAAGACAATGACAGATTCTAGAAGACGTCATCCTTGCAAATAACACACACACACACACACACACACACACACACACACACACACACACACACACACACACACAAATGAAAATTGCTGAAAATACTTGATTTTATTTTTGATAGATTAGCTGTTTTATGCTAATCGGGCACAACATCTACATCATTCAGCACTTAGGCCTCCATTGCACGAGAAGACCAATTTCTGTTGTCCTATTTTGATATCTGATAGAGTTAAAACCTCATGTACAGTGTATAGAGACTGAATAAAGTAGGGAAAACAGAGTACAGTACCTGGTCTAGGAACTGATCCTGGCAGTTTCTGAACTACGATCGTAGAGTAAGGGCGACTCTGGGCAGTGGTAGGCTTAGGATCATATATATGCGTAGAAAGACTGGAACAAACACAAAACATAAACGCATTTGATTATCCTGTTTAAATACCTTTACAGTCAGTAACAATTCAAATAAAGATACCACTCAAGATAGGTTAGCGGTTGAGGAAATTCTGTTTTCTACTTTAATTTTGCTTTGTACAAAACATCAATTTACCTGTAAATAAATTTTAGATTATAGGTCATGAATGACGGATGTTTGTTTTACTGAGCATATAGGTCACAGCAAACAGGTTATTTGTCCAGCACGAGGACTCAGACAGAAATCCTGTTTAAAGTCAAACAATAATGTATAATGCAAAATAATGTGTGTAAATATGAAACCGACTTATAGATAGAGGATGTCATTGGGGATTTACTTCTAATCCTTGTTAATGTCTATGCTTCACTCGTTAATTGCACGACGGCGAATCGGGCCTCAGACTCAATGATGGCCTCTTCGTAAAATTTTAACCATGGTTGGGGCTTATAATTAGCCATGAGTACTTGTCTTTGTTTATCATTGTGATTAATTTTATTTTTATGTTTTCGCTTTGATGCATTGACTGAGTTGGGAGCCTTTATGCGAACCAAAATTTTATGTATTTCTGTCTTAAGAGTAGCATCGGGACCCAGGGTGAAGTTGGCTAGCTGTAAAAGTGCTTTAACCCACACCCACCCCACAAAGTGATTTATTCTACTGATCGTTCTCGCTTGAGGAAGAGAGAGAGCTAATCTTAGTTGTTTTCGTACGTTTGTTCGATTTGCGCTTGTTTGGTTTTGTCTTTTTCCTCTTCCTCTTGGTGTCTGGGAAGGACTGCGGTTTGTGATTGTGGCACTCCCTGGACTTCTCCCTTACCCTTATTTGACGATATGTCTTTGGTTTGGCCCGCCGTGGTTCAATTAATAGTTTTCATTTACTCTGGCATACAGTAGAATTAGCCATGTGTACTCCTTTGCTTATTATAGTGATTAAATTGATTTTTATATTTTCGCTTTCATGCATTGACTGAGTTGGGCGCCTTTATGCGAACCGAACTTTTATGTATTTCTGAATTCAGTTGCATCGGGACCCAGGGTGGTTGGCTAGCTGTAAAAATGCTTTAACCCACCCCCTACCCCCTCCCACAGTGGTTGGCAATAAAAGTGGTGTAAGTCTTACTCCTTGTTGCTTTGTGGTTTATTCTACGAGGCGATTTGTTGTATGTCTTTCCGTGTGTCATTTTGTTCTTGTGTTTTTCAGTCCTTTTATTGTTGCGATTTCCTCGCTTGGGAAAGAGAGAGCTAATCTTAGTGCTTTTCGTACGTTTGTGCGGTTTGTGCTTGTTTAGATTTGTTGGTTTCCTCTTCCTCTTGGGGTCTGGGAAGGGCTGCGGTTTGTGATTGTGGCACTCCCTGGACTTTTCCTTTACTTTCTTTGCATACCACGCCTGTTGTGTTTGTGCCGTGTGGAGACCCTAGAAAGTCTCCCCGTACATTCATTAAATGGTGTTATTATTTCAAGTGCCAGAGTTTGCACTTTACAATCACCTTTCGTATTCCTCTCCCCCATGATTCTAATTTATACCTCCATGAAGGTTAGATATCTAGCGGTATTCGTATCCCGTTTATAACAATTTCTTACTTTACGTTTCCTTGGACTTGCATTAGACTTAGTTATGTATTGTCGGTTGTTGCTATACTCTGTATGCATCGGTCCTACCGCCTGTTTGCAACGCTACTTATGTCTATAATAGCCGGTACGAATACTGCTTTTTATCTAATGGTATTACTTCCTATACAACTATATGAGTATCACTAACAGATTAAAAATTTCTATTTCTCCTATTAGGCTACATTCTGCTTCTTCTTTACAGATTCCAAGTTCTACTGCTAGACTCTCTATTACCTACTATTAACGTTTCACCTTTGAAACTTCACTCTGTATCATGTATAAATTTATATGGCGCTTCCAATTATAATATTTTCAGTAATCACCTTAGAATTAGACTTTCTACAATTAAATCTCCTATACTTCTAAAATATAAGAATCCGTATAAAAGGAACAGTATATACTAATATTTCTAAGTGCAATGCCAAGGGTTGCAACTGCTGCAATCATTTAATTTGTCGGTCAACTATAATTTCCTCAATTAATCATAGACAATTTTCAGTTGTAAACAACTCTGATTTAGACTGAAAATCAGAGGATGTTATATATGTTCTCCTTGCAGCGAAGGAGGCTGAGGAATGCAGTATGTTGGACAGACCAAACGGGCCCATAAAACAAGGTTTAAGGAACATTTGCTTAAAATCAAAAAAGCAAAGAAAATTGATACGTTTCTTTATCAACATTTCCGGGGCACTGGTCATTCATGATCATCTAGTAAAGTTTTGGTTCAACCTGTTGAAAAAATTATACACAAGTCCAATTCTACCGAAAGATTAAAAAATATTTTAAGACATGAACTTGAACTTAAATGGATTAAACGTTTACAAACCCCTTTTCCACGTGGATTTAATGATAATATTTACCATGGTGGAAGTATTTCTAAAATGTCGGATTTCGATGCTTTTTCCCTTTTAGATATTAAAAAACGTAATAAACGACCCCATGGTAAGCGCAAAAATGGCAATTTTAAACGAAAACATAAAACTGTTTTATCTCTTTTTGATCTAAATATTCTCTTAAATTCTGGACGTCATCAAATGCTTTCTAAACTAGCTTCACTGTCTGTTTCTTCATTACGTAAGTTAGATGATGAGGCGAATAAATTTTATGATAGAAAACATAATTTGTATGAAGCAGCTCTCCTTACTAGATGTTATACTCAACATTCTCTTCGTCCTTACATTGATTCTGAAATTAACCACATTAGACACTTTATCAAAATTCCATTCATTAATAAAAGTATTGAATTCATAGATTTACCTAGCATATTTCGAGATAATAATGTTATATCAGCTATACCTTCATATTTCGAAAACACGGAATCTCCTATTATTTGTTATAAATATAACAAACCTATCCGTAATACTATACTTAATTTCAATAAATTAGTTTCTGATCTTGATATTGAAACTTGTTCCCCTGATTCTTGAGATTGTAAAGATTCTAAATTTTGTTATCAACCAGCGGGTCATATTGTCACTGGTAACTTGAAGATTATAACTGATTCACGAATCTGTTCAGTTATTTCAAAAGGACCTAAATATAGAATCCCAGACCACATTGATTTCAATAAATGTCGGGAAACAAATGCCAGTGCTTTAAATGATTATTGTACGCCTTGGTGTAAACGAGAGCATGTTGAGTCTAATGCTTTAAATAATTGGAAATTAAAGATTTTTAAGATCATTGATGAACGTATGTTATTTTACTCTAATAACCTTGATCTTCTCCCTCTTAAGCCTAAATTATCTTTTCGATATTTGAAACAAGGTATCCAAGAATTTCATAGGAAGTATGTTTTGGCTCCAGCTGATAAAGCTGCTAATAATGTTGTTGTTGTGTGACGACTTTATTATATCAATACTCTAAAACAAGAACTTGGTAGTACCAAAACATATAAACGGATTTCTACTGTGAAGAGATCTATTGTCAATACCCATTCTATCGATATTACTGCTAAGTTTGCAGTGAGTATTAAAGAAAAGCAAGACAGAGTTCCTACGTTATATTGGTTACCGAAACTTCATAAACGACCTTATAAAGCACGTTTCATTGCTAATTCTAGTTCTTGTACGACTACTGTTTTGTCCAAACTGCTAACTTCATGCCTTACTGCTGTTAAAAAACATTGGATTAGATACTATGATACTGTTTACGAAAGGGACGGAATTAACTACTTTTGGTCAATTAAAAATTCTAATGATGTTCTCAATAAATTTAAATCTAAAAACTTTCAGGCTTCTAAATTGTCTACATATGATTTTTCTACACTGTATACTACGTTACCTCATCATCTTATAAAAGATAAACTTATTGATTTAATTAACCGAACGTTTATTAGGGAGAATACCCAATATTTGGCTTGCAACGAAGAATGTGCTTTTTTTCACTTCTGATGTATATAATAATCATAAATTATGGTCATGTCAAAAAGTCTGTGATGCCCTTGTTTATCTTTTGGATAATATTTTTATTAGATTTGGAACTAAACTTTATAGACAAACTATTGGTATTCCGATGGGGACTAATTGTGCTCCTCTTGTTGCAGATTTGTTTCTTTTTTGTTATGAGAGAGATTTCATGAAGTCTCTCTCACGTGAAAATCAGGCTGACATTATTGAGGCTTTTAATTCAACTTCAAGATACCTTGACGATTTATTAAATATTGACAATATTTACTTTGACCAAATGGTGGACCGGATATACCCTACAGAACTCCAATTTAATAGAGCAAATTCTTCCGATACCGAGGCACCTTTTTCGGATTTGAATCTATGTATATCTAATGGTTCAGTTTCCACCAAAATTTATGATAAACGGGACGATTTTGATTTTGATATAGTCAATTTCCCTTTTCTGGATGGCGATGTCCCCCGGCGTACCTCATATGGGGTATACATTTCTCAACTTATAAGATTCAGCAGAGCTTCTTCAAATCTTAATGACTAACTACCGTAATAAAGCACTTACTGCCAAACTTCTTAGGCAGGGCTATCGTTATTTTAAATTTCGTAAGGCGTTTTCGAAATTTTATCGCAGACACAGTGCCTTGTTAGAAAAATATAGTGTCAGTCTGAAAACACTTCTGCAACAAGGTATATCGGAACCCGAATTTTACGGTGACTTAGTGTACTGATTTAGAAAAATTGTAGGAAAATCTAACTTTTCGGAGCAATTCAGAAAACTTATTAACCGTTATAAAAGAATTGGCTATAGCCTGAATATTATGCGGCAGACTGCATGCCTAGTTGTAAACCCAATCATTGTTGATGGCTATGCTTCACTCTTTAATTGCACGACGGCGGTTCGGGCCTCAGACTCAATGACGGCCTCTTCGTAAAACTTTCACCAGTGGGTTGGGGCTTGACGATATGTCTTTGGCTTGGCCCGCCGTGGTTCAACTATTTTTTTTTATTTACTCTGGCTTACAGTAGAATTAGCCATGAGTACTCGTCTTTGTTTATTATAGTGATAAATTTGATTTTTATGTTTTCGCTTTGGTACATTGACTGAGTTGGAAGCCTTTATGCGAACCGAATTTGTATGTATTTATGTATTAAGAGTAGCATCGGGACCCAGGATGAAGTTAGCTAGTTGTAAAAGTGCTTTAAACCCCCCAGTAGTTTTTTTTCTACTGACCGTTCTAAGGCGGTGGTCCTGGTGCTGTTCTTACTCGTTGTAGCTCTTTTTGTTTGTTTATTTTTCTGTATCTGTTGTGATGCTAGCATTGTGGTCACCGTCTTCAATAGCTGCTCACTTTGCTTTCTGTTTTATTAGTTGTTTTGTAATGCTAGCATTTTGGTAACCATCAACAGCTGCTTATTTTGCTTTCTGTTTTAATTGTTGTGATTAAGAGTAGTATCGGGACCCAGGGTGAAGTTGGCTAACTGTAAAAGTGCTTTAAACCCCCCGGTGGTTTGCTCTACAGACCGTTCTAAGGCGGTGGTCCCGGTGTTAGTCTTACTCCTTGTTGCTTTGTGGTTTATTCTACGAGGCGATTTGTTGTATGTCTTTCCGTGTGTCATTTTGTTCTTGTGTTTTTCAGTCCTTTTAGATTTGCGATTACCTCGCTTTGGGAAGAGAGAGCTAATCTTAGTGCTTTTCGTACGTCTGTTCGGTTTGTGCTTGTTTAGATTTGTCGATTTCCTCTTCCTCTTGGGGTCTGAGAAGGGCTGCGGTTTGTGATTGTGGCACTCCCTGGACTTTTCTCTTACTTTTTTACTGTACTGACCGTTCTAAGGCGGTGGTCCCGGTGTTAGTTTACCCTTAGTTGCTTTTTGGTTTAATCTACGATGCGATTTGATGTTATGTCTTACCGTTTGTTATTTTGTTCTTGTAATTTTAGTCCTTTTAGCATTGCGATTACCTCCCTGTGGGAAGAGAGAGCTAATCTCAGTGCTTTTTGTACATTTGTTCGATTTGCGCTTGTTTGGTTTTGTCTGTTTTCTCTTCCTCTTGGTGTCTGGGAAGGGCTGCGGTTGTGATTGTGGCACTTCCTGAACGTTTCTCTTACCTATTTTCCACTTACTGTAACAGTCATAGTGACAGAAATACAAATAATAATACTACTATTGCAATGTTTTCCAAATCATCCAAGAAATTAATCCATGGAACAATTAGTAACAGAGATAAAGGGATAACCGACGTTAAATAGATTATTTCCATTAGAATAATTTATTGATCAGTAAAGTTCAAATAAAAATACAATATCTGTACATACGCAGTTTGTCTCTGCTGAATAATGCAGTCAAAATTATTCTGAGGTAATCGAGCTTCCTTGCACACGGGTACACATCTGCCATCTGAAATCAAAATATTGCGTTGAAGAATCTTGACCAAGACCACCATTTAACCCTTTCAACCCTGCGTTGCTAAACTCTTCTTTCTTTGCTTTTGGACAATTTTTTTTTGTTGCAGATGAGAGTGTCATTCGTAAATCAAAAACCGAATGGCAAACATTGAAGAAGCAGATGAGACGATCAGATGAGACGGCTCGTGGTGAACCGTCTCATCTGGTTCTACACTGTTTGCAATAGTATATGTTTCGATCTATAGGGTTGAAAAGAGTTAAACCGTAAGACATTACGTACACCTATTCGCATATTTGCATTCAAGAGCTTTGTGTGACCAGCCTGTGGTCGTCATCGTTTGTAGGGACCTTCGATGTATGAATCGTTACAGAAAAGATAATACACCCAATTATTGCGGGGATTTTGACTGTCTTGCTGGGGAAGTGAGAGCTGGCTACTTTGCTTTTGTGAGGCTGCTTATGTACTTTCTATGTCGGTTTACTCTTCCTCCGGTTATCAGTGGGCGTAAAAATGTGTATTTCCACTAACCCGACCAACCCTTTATCAGTAAAAATGTAAAAAAAAGTAAAGCACTGACCCTCAATAAAATACCTGTATTTTCATACAATAACAGGCCCGACCCTGTTCTTTTCTGGACGAAAATGAAAATACAAAAATAAAATCAGTTTCTCCTACCTACCGACAAATCAAAATAAGCACAAATCGAACAAACGTACGAAAAGCACTAACATGAGCTCTCTCTTCCCCAAGCCAGGTAATCGCAATGCTAAAAGGACTGAAAAAGCACAAAAACAAAATGACACAAGGTAGGAGATAAAACAAATCTCCTCGTAGAATAAATCACAAAGCAGCAAAGAGTAAGACTTACACGGGGACCACCGCATTAGAACGATCAGTAAGAGTTAACCACCGGGGGTGGGGGAGGGGTTTAAAACACTTTTACAGCTAGCCAACTTCAGCCTGGGTCCCGATGCTACTCCTAGTACAGAAATACATAAAACTTCGGTTCGCATAAAGGCTCCCAACCCAGTCAATGCATCAAAGCGAAAACATAAAAATCAAATTAATCACTAAAATAAACAAAGACGAGCACTCATGGCTAATTCTACTGTATACCAGAGTAAATCAAAACCAATAGTTGAACAACGGCGGGCCAAGCCAAAGACATATCGTCAAGTTATTTCAAATAAGCACTCGAGTGGATGTCTGCTATTTCCTAAAGCGATCTGCCCAGATGTAAAATGTCCAAGAAAAATATAAATAAAGTTACCCAAGAAAGGTCACAATAACAAAGCACTCTCTGAAGCATTACAAGAAGAAGAGCTGAAAAGGTAATACCGCACTTACCTTAAATGTTCAAACACCGTAACTCATATAGTTCTAGTCCTGACATTTTAAGTAGTCCATTCCACTACTTAATGACGTGTCTAAATTTTGCTGGATGAATGCAAAATTGTTTAGACCCTGAACAGATGTGTTCTATGACATTAATTTGGGTCTATATTATGTGATCAGGCCTGTGTATGCGAATGTATTTTTTAAAGTATCTGTTACAAAATAAAATGATGTTTATTGTTCTATACATGTTAGTCTTAGTGTGGTTTGTTTTTCAATTGGCATTGTGGCTGTTCGCTTCAGTGTATATAATTATTATTATTATTATTATTATTATGTGTCATTGTTTTATATCTGTGTTTGGAAAACAAAGCACTATTTGTATTTGAACTATTACTTTGTTTCATTATAGTATTTGTATAAGGAAGAGGACCTCTTTGCAGACAGACTGTATTTTTGAGCTGAATCTGCACTAAGAGTGATGTTTCGCATGACTAAAACTGGTTTATGCTTAGCCCTCTCAAGTTAGTTCTGCAGTTGTTCCGTTCCAAGGCGCAAGTTCCGTTATTTTTCAGTATTTTGTTCCTTGGTTGTTGTAAATGTGCTGTTTTGTTTGATTCTTTCCTGATTCTTTCAGAGCCTTAGGAGGGCTGTGATTCGATGGTAACTCATAGCTCTAAATAGGGTGTTTTGGGTTTTTCTTCAGCCGATAAGTACTGATGTTTTTCTTACTTCTCCACAGAAACATATGTTGTAGCTCCAGATAAGGTGCTTGTTCAGCCGAACAGTAGTGGTATTCTTTTACTTCTCCGCAGAAACATATGTTGTGAGTACTAATCAGAAGCGCCTCACCAAAACATATGTTTTCATGGAAAGATAAGAAAAAATGTTATGTGGATACCCCTGCTTATCTGAAGCTATGGGAACTTTTCTTTTGACGAATTTCTGCAATTTTCACAATATTGTTACAGAACATGAATAATAAATAAAAACATGAAACAATAATTCCCAGCCATCATCGTGTTGCTGGCAGATAACTGTCAAAAATTGATGAAATTTACCCGTTAATAATCCCAAACCAGATCTCTAAATTATCAATGCACATGTAAAAATCCATTGAGATTTACTTAAGTTATTGTCCTGAAACAAAACCACGGACTTTGTAAAAATTGACGAAATTTGCCCATTAGCGATTCCAAACCAGATCTTTACCATAATAATGCACATACCAAGTTAGGTAAAAAATAATTGATATTCACTCAAGTTATTGTCCGGAAATGAAAATACAGACGTATCGCGAGCAGATAACTCTGTCAAAAATTGACGAAATTTGCCCATTAGCGATCCTAAACCAGATGTCTACAATATCAATGCACATACCAAGTTGGATAAAAAATCTATTAATATTTACTCTAAGTTATTATCCGGAAACAAAAATAAAGACGTATCGCGGGCAGATAATTCTGTCAAAAATTGACAAAATTTGCCCATTAGCAATCCATACCAGATCTTTACAATATCAGTGCACATATAGTTTGGTAAACATCCACTGGTATATATTCGTTATCGCCCGAAAACGAAAAAAAAGACGTCGTGTGGGCAGATGTCCGAATTGACGAAATTTGCCCATTAGCAATTACAAACCAGATTTCTGCAATGTCAACGCACATACCAAGAACATCCATTGACATTTACTCAAGTTATCGTCCGGAAACGAAAATACGGACGGACGTACCACAGAATGACGGACAAACAGACACACACACGGAAGACCAACGTGATACCACAATATCCCACCATTTTCGTGTGGCGGGGTATAAAAGACAGTAAAGAAAAGCCAAAAATATATTTTTTTTATAAAAAACTTTCAAAAATTCAATTTACTATAGAAATTGTATATCTCAGACGCATTTTTGCCGTAAAATTGATTTTACATTAAATATTTGAAAACAAAGTGCAGAAACAGAAAAAACAAATGGTTCCTAATAATATATGGTCAGTCATAACAAAATATTTTCATTTTGTATTAAACGCCATGCAAACAATTTAGAATAAAAAACACCATACAAAAAAAAAATGTCGAAAGTAATTCATATTTGAAAGAACTGCACTTACCGTTTTTTTTTTTTTTTTTTTTTTTTTTTTTTTGAGTTCTGGAAAGCATTTATGTTATCTTACCAGATAAAAGATCTCCCACAGGACACAGATGACGTGCGAACACGCATACACATTGCTGGTAGGAGGGTTTACAAAACAGTGTTTTTTGTTTTGATACCCATCCGTTCATATGGTCACAGTAATACACTGCCGGATCCGTTCTGTTGCCAGGTAGATACAATATAAGGTGCATCGTCGCAGTTACCGGCTTATGGTAGTGACTCCGACATTCGTCCATTGATTCTGGAGAATATCTATCTTGTGGATTAAACCTGTCAATTGGACAGTCTTTGCACACTAATCGAACAATGTTATCTTTGATACTGGGTTCGGCGAATGTCCCTGAAAGAAATCAAAGCACTGAACGTATTGGCTGGGTTGGTTGCGCCATGAAGTGTATCATAGTGAACATTTTCGCATATCTGACCACGAAACACAGTCTTAGCTATGCACCGAGGAAAGAACAGATGAGGAAAAATATTGACATGACACAACAACATAGCTGCACAGATCGACATATAAAGAACTGCAAAGAAGAACCGCCTTGGAACGGTTATTTGTAAATTTTGGATGGTCCTGTTTGGGCTACATATAAATCTACCTATTTCACATATGCAATATGCTAAAGCATTAAAAAGAGCAAACGTACAGTGAAACCTCGTTGCAACGACACACTAAAGATTATGCCATAAAAACAAATTCGCTGTTGTAAAGAATCCATAATGTGTAAAATGATTTGTATGTAAGGCCTTATTTCCTCATATAACATATGTTTCGGATGTTTGTTGGAATCGCCTCAGTGATTCAAGTCCAACAAATATCCAAAACAAAAGTTTTTTGAAGTATTAAATACAATATTCTTGCATAATTTTTTTTATTAACTGTCACCTCTTGAGCGAAGATTTTGTGTCAGTCAAATTATCATTATAACGAATTTGGTCGTGTTATCAAGTGTCGGTATAAAGGGAAATAATTGAATATAAAATTGGGTAACATGAGTGGTATATTGAAAAATAGAAAGTCACACAGTCCACACACCGTATGGTCAGTGCCTTCACATTTTACTTGTAGATTCGGTAGTGTCCAGGATTTCTATGATCAGCTGACGGCTTCATGGTCGTCGTTCTGTGCATACCGGTATGCGTTAATGTCTTTTTAAGTAACGTTGCTCAAATATCATTTCTTTTTCCATTGATCACATATTTCCATCATCATCGTATCTTTCCATAGAAGATGTGCCCCTTTATACAGAACTAATATACAAACGATCTCTCTATATATTTTATTTCATATTAACCTTTATCATTTCAAGGCTCAGATTGAATGTGCCTAAATTTCTAATATAAAATACGACATTTAGTTAGAAAGATTCAATATTTAGTCACGACAATTATCAAACACGCGGAACTTTACTCAGGGATACAAAACAAAATAAACTGGTGTCAACAATTAAGATTCTATTGGAGACATCATGACCTTATGATAACCTTATAATCCTATAATGAGGCTGTTTCCAGATTTATATCTGATGTGTTTGCCATAGACAAGCCATAATCATACTTTCTAAACCCAGGACATTAACTCCCATATTTTCCTAAAGCTCTGTTTAGGCTGATAGGCATTGTGGGCGAAGCATGCTTACCAAGCCATCACGAAAACATACCTATATAATTTTGACCCCCCTTAAACCCCACTTTTATATAGTAAAACTGGGGTTTACAGGGGTATACATTATTTTTCTTATTTCTGCTCAAAAACATAGATTGTGGGTAGTTAGAACCGCCTCGCCGAGGAGGTTCTAACGATACCCCACAATAAATGTTTTGAACAGATATACGAAAAATATCAAAGTTTTTATCTGAAAATTTTTCTTTTTTGGTTGTAAATTTTTCAATGTATTGAATAGGCGTGTTTTCGTAATGCAATGCTTACTTTCCATGGTCGCCTGATTACACCCTATTTATTTTGGGTTCGTGTTTATGCCTATCTGAAAATTCCTAATTTTGTTTTGGTGTATATCGATTTTACGATTTTTCGAAATACGTTCATGGTATATTTACCTCAGAATCATTTTATGTTTAATGTTTGTGCACAAAACTATATTCAAGTCGTCTTACGAACGTAACGCATAATTTCTCTGCATTTTGTTTCATAACACCAAACATAGAATGCAACATAATGATTTATATAAACCTGTTAAATGAAGACAGCAAAGAAGAACATTATCAAGGCACACAAAAGAAAATAACGGCATACGTTTACATGTACAGAGAACTATTAACGTCATCAGTTTGCCTTCCATTCATTCCTAAACCAACTATTTGGCCAAGAAAAGCCCTCAAGAAGACACATTATTTGAGCCGGGTCTCAGCATTTCCTACAAGATTGCAAGTGCGCCCATCGAAGGCTCAGTTTAGTGCAGGCTTATCAGAGTTTTCGCTGTCTGAACTGAACTGTCTTCAGTTTCCGTCTTAAGACGCTTTGGCACTTTGGCTACCCACAGAGTGCCACACGCCCAACTCAGCCAACTATCCCTACCCCCACACACCCAACCCAGCCAACTATCCCTGCCCACAGATTGCCACACGCCAAACCCAGCCAACTGTCTCTGCTAATAACCACTTGTTTTCTTGCAGCCTTTATTGCAGCCTATGGCAAGCTGATCCTTCTGTAGTCTACGAGAAGTGTATTATGATGTATATGTTTTAATATTTTCTTTTGTTATCCCAAGAAAAGCTAATTCTTCCCTTTTACAGTACCCGTTATTAGAAAGGAGGTAAACGAATTTGATAGTTTTTCTCTTTGTAAGTGTATACATTCCCCTCAAGGTTGCTGCACATGACCGCACGAACATATTACAAGAGGCCCACGGGCAACGGCTTACTCACCCGAGTAAAATGGCCATTCCATATAAGCAGATGTTATGCAACATTTGTCAGTTATGTCATTGCAACTAATGAAAGGATCATCCTTTTGAGCAGTTCCTGGTTTTGAAGAAGATTGTACTTTTTATTATTATTTTTAGCACATATGAGCGTGACAGTCAAAGGAACGTGAACATTTCAACAAAATCTCATTTCATGAAATTTGGTGTAAATTGACCAAAGAGACGTTGTTCAACAATATCATGATTTGATACATGTATACAGCACCGGGGCAGGGGAAGACAACGCTTGCAGAAAAAAAAATGATAGTAGCTTAACTCTTTTGTTGCTTCTATCATATATTATAAGTGTTAGACAGATCAGCTTTTTTGTCTTTGTGTGTATGTGTGTGTGTGTGTCTGTATGTGTGTGTGTTCATTGCTCTTAAGGGTCATTCATTTGTATAATTTATTTATCTTCGCCAGAAGTTGCCAAACTTTCATCTTCATTGAATAAGTAAAAAATGATGGGAGATTTTAGTTTCATGTTGCCACTCCTATCTTTGCTACACGTCCTGTCTCTTTACAAATCCAGACAAGAGACACACTCAACAGTATCTTCTTTCAAAAACACATAAAAAGGATAGAAAATCATCACATGCACATAACCGCCAAATATGATTTACATTACTTCACTGGTTATGGATAAAATGTAATTTAACCATTTTCCCATTATAAGCATATGGGAGCTTTCTGTTGTCATGGCAACCAAACAAAGAGGTAGATTACCGTGATGTTGGCTATTTTAATCGGCCTTACCAAAGCCACATTTGTACCAAATTAGAGTTATACTTCTGTACTGGTTTTTGAGGAGTTGTCATTAAAAAAATATATAAATAAAATAAAATTCAATGTTGCCATGGTAACCACACAAAATTGTCACTGGTCATAAAACACATAAACTGGGTAGACAATTATCAAAAAATCATAACTGCCAAATATGGCTTATATCACTGTACTGATTATTGAGAAAAAGCAATTCAACTATTTTCCCATGATAAGTCTATGAGAGATTTCTGTTGCCATGGCAACTAAACCAAGAAGCAGATCACCATAATTTTAGTTATTTTAAAATTCCACTATCCGAGCAACATTCTTATCAAATTAGGGTCCAGTCGCTTCAATGGCTTTGGAAGAGTTATCGATTGAAAATGTTAACGGACGCCGTAGCTCATCCTGAGCATAGCTCAAGTGAGCTAAAAAGGGGAAGAAAATCAAATTGTATTGGCTGCGCCTTGCGAAAGTTGTCTTCTGGCATAAGTGGATACAGAAGCGGACACCGAAGGCCCGGTCTAATTGGGCCTTCTCTGTCCGCTAACATAATTATTGGATACTACAGAATGTATGAACTGAGAGCAAAGGCCCGCCCGGACGATACATTGCGCATGTGCAGGATGATCTTAATCTGCGATTTGCTAATGTTTGAAAAAATGTTTTGGCTTGAATCGGACCAAATACATCCTATAGTAGAATATTTAATAGAATTATCGGAAATAAATCGGGCGCAGCTTTTTCTACAAGAATGCATTGCGCCAGCGAGGACTCGGATCACTATGCAGTTGATTTAAGTCTTCGTTGAGTGCACATGCAATTTGATAGGAAATACTGTGCCATGTATTTAGTCAAATGACAATGAAATACCTTTAGGACACCAATAAGGAATATAGTAGAAATCAACGAATTTCTTCTCTATCGGATCATGGCCACAGTGATAAATGTATCCAGGTGGCGGTGGGGGAAAACACATCTTCCTGGTTTCTTTTAATGCATTAGTGTCCGGACACTTGTTAAGAGGTTTGCAGACGTCGGCATCTATTTGACTTGTCAATATGTCTGCGTAAGGAGGAAAGACGGTTCCAGTGCTCGTCTCAAATTCCGTTCTTGGAGCAATTTTATATGGAAATCCAACTAGTTTAAACAGAAGAACATCGCAAAACACAAATACCACTACACGTCTCAAAAATGGCAACTTCAACTGACCCATCTCTCCTGCTGAAATATATAAGATTGTAAAATAAATAAAATAATTTTTATAATCGTACATTCATGCATTTAAAACGCATGCCCTCTTCAATTCATAATTTGGTACAGTAAATCAACACCAATACGAAATAATCTTTATCATGTATTAACATAAACGTTTCGCCACCACGGCTTCTTTAGGATGTATTCTAACACTGGTCGCCTATATACGCAATGAATAATCCCGGTGATATATCGATCGACTAGTCATGGAGATCACGTCACTGGATATCACGTTACATGATCGGGGAGGCGGGGCTATATTTGCTTTGTTTTGGCTATTCCTATTTACACCGGCGTACAATATACATTACTACGTAATGCGAAATACATTCATTCATTCATTCATTGGTATCCGTCTTCAATGTCGTTTACTCTACCTCATACATTTTTGTCCGGTACTCAGTGGTTACCCTCGAGTAAACAAAAATACTATGAGCCAGCAGCGTTCTTTATCTGAGCAATTTATCTAAGAAGACAATGGCTAAAGAAATTCCTATTGGGGCTAATCTAGTATTGCGCAAAAGCGATGAGGACTGGCGCCTAGTGTCCTACTGGGACAATGAAGTTCCACAATTCTGCAGGCAGTATGTAATTCAGAACAAGCACTCTGGAGCCACCAGAAGAGCATTTAAGCATGAACTGTTTGAGAAAGGCACAAGTACATATCAGGAGCTATCTGACTTTTTCGAAGAGCAGGTATCCCAAGAAATGCAAGATGATTTTCTAAACAACTCAGATGCTCATGAAACAGAGTCAGATATCAAAGCACTGCTTTCTCTGCAATACACAATGCCCAAGTCCACAACCATGGAGTCTACAACTGCTGAGCCTCCAAGGAAATGATTCAAGGATGTTAGCAATGAAGATGTAGAAAACCTTGCTTCTAAAACAACAGAGGCAACAACAAATAGACAAATCAAATGGGCAATAAAATTGTTGAAAGGTGAATAGGTCCTTCTTAAAATTCACTGAAACACCTTCCGACCCCGACACCGCCCCCACCCACCACACACACATCCTGTCAAAAGGAATGTCTGTCAACCCCCATGCACAGGACCCAGTACATGTTTACAAATGCTGTATGGCTCCCATTATCTCAAACTGTAAGGGACTGCAAATTTTGGTTGCAATTAACAGTAGTTTGAGATAAAAGGAGTTGAAACCTATATGAACATGTAACTGAATTAAAACAACAATATTCATAATTTAGTTTGACTTAAGCATCAGTAAATCTGAGAAATCAGTGTTTGAAGTTGAGTAACTAATGTAGATAATTTTTTACGCATATTGTAAAATTAGATCGGTACTGCAGTGATCAGTATCGATCTGGATAAGGCCACAGCCAACCTGTTTAGTAGGGCTACAAAAGAATGTGAAATTGTTACTGCCCCAATGATAGGTTTTTGGGTACTGCCCAGACAAGGCTGTTCTAACAAGTGTCAACCAAGCTGTCAAGGAGCAGAAATGAAAATGTATACCCCTGTAAAGCCCCGTTTTGTGTGTATAAAGTGGTGTTTACAGGGGTGATGGTATACAGTTTAACCTCAAAATCTCTAAAAATGACGTCAACGCAGTAGCTTATTGCATCACATTGTTCCACAGTGATGTACTGCAGATAGATTATATAAAGTCGATCCTCAATAGCTTGAACACCGATGGCTTGTTTACCATGGCTTATATGAACGTCTTTTAGTCCCTATCAAATTCTTTTAATAGCTTAAGAAAACAAGCATGTAGGCAAATTTCTTATTTTATCATAAAATTGTATGTTGTGTGTACTCATTAGAATTGCATAGAGGCAAGTCTAATGAGTACATTCAACATACCATTATTTTGTAGATCTAAAAGATTTCCCTCAATTATCGTCATTTGCATCCTGGCCTGGCGACATGACTGACCCTCAGTGGCTCAAATTATCTATATCTCAAACAAATTCCCATTGTCCCAAAGATGTTCCAGCCATTGAGGTTCGACTAGTTCCTTTCCATTGTACATAACTGCATCAAATGACAGACTTAATCAACTGAAAGAATAACAATAAACTTGTTACACATTATCACAGTAGAAATGTCTTTCTAGTCTAGTCAGATGATGATTCTAATATATGAACCACACACTGAGTAAAATATCCATGTCTGCTGACAATTCCGTTTTTGTGGCTATACAAATTTATTCTTTCCAAGTCTGAAATCCCATTTCCTGGGTGCATGTATTCTGATGCATTTGCAGTCATTCATATTCTGAAGTCAAATCTGAGCTGGTACAATTAAATTACAGACCTAGATATGAAAAGCACACATGTAATGAGCTGCTTATATTCCTCCACATTATAACACCTGTTGTTTAGTTGTGGATCTTGATATCCTGTGCTGAAAGGTCTGCAAATAATCCTTATCAAGGTTTTTCTTCATAAACATCTTTGATTTCTTTTCCAAGAAGTAGAATCATTTCTTGATAATGTTTCTGTGATTTTTTCCCATTTAATTCACTAAGCCAACAAAAGTAGTTGCGGTCATGGTACCAAAGCCGTAATCCAAAATCATAAATCCATAAACGAATGACGAATCAGAATGTTCAGACCAACAGACATGGACCCCAGAACAAAGGGTGTAATCAGGCGTCCGCGGATAGTAAGCATTACTTGGTAAGCAAGCTTCGCCCACCATGCCCATGGGCCTGAACGAAGGAAATATCGGTAGAAGCGTATGTCCGGGATTTGGGAAGTCTATTTATGGCGCGTCACTGGCAAAAACATCAGAAACAATTCTGGAAACTGCCACATTGTATGGATTGACTAGATCATGATGTCTCCCATAGAACTTCTTAAGTGTTGCTACCAGTTTGGTTTTTTGATACCCCTGGCTCAACAACTTTTGAGTGAGCACTTTCCCACGCTCCATGAAGTCCTGATAATTTGAACAAGTTCTGGCATAACGGATTAACTGTGAAACGTAAACGCCGTATGCTGGTGCAGAAGGGATATTACTGCTCAGGAAAGGAAAGTTAACGATGGGAAAATTGAAGTCATCCCGTTTGTCGTAAAGCCTAGTAGTAAGCTTTTCATTGTCGATGTAGAGATAACAATCCAAGTATGAGGAGGAGGCTGAAGTCTCCGTTGTTTCCTTTATTTCAAGTTCACGTGGGTAGATGAATTCTAAATACTCTGCAAATTTTGTGTTTTTCAGAGACAATACATCATCTATATATCTGTAGGTGAAATTGAATTGTTGTGCGAGGTGTTTCTTGCCTGCTTGGAGGAGACTTTGTACAAACTCCGCCTCATACGAGTATAAAAACAAGTCGGCAAGTAACGGTGCACAATTAGTACCCATCGGTATGCCAAAACATATATAATAATGATTATTGCTGAGAGTGATTTTTTTTTTGTTCAGTACATCACTGTTGGGAGGTTGAACTCTCAAGGGGATATATCATGATTATGGTGACATGAATGTTAAATGGGTGTTATACATAGAGTACATTTAACCAATATAATAAATGCAATATCCCTTTTATTATACTTGAGAAATAGATGTCTTCGTGAAAACTTTTGAAGTGCTACAGGACGGCTGTCAGTCAGACAGAAATTTTCTATTGGACAGAGGGAAAATCTACAGGACAGACAAATTTTGGATTCAACTGATAACAACTTAGGATTAGAAAATACAATTTCATTGTATAGATGATGCTGTTTTAGTGCCTTTTTAATACCAAAAAACATAAGGCAAAAGCAAATGAATTAAAAAAAAATATTAAAATTAAAATTTGGTGATTGAAAAGTGTTGCAGGACAGCTATCAGACAGGCAGAAAATTTTTGCATGACAAAACAAAAATTTGCCTGTTTTGTCAGACAGTCCTGCAGTTTCGGGAAGACTGAGATCAGCTGTAGCAGTGATTTGTTGAGTAATAAATCATTGTTTTGAGGTCAGTTGTAAAGAAGATCAAATCAAGAGCGTGGAGCACGAGTGATATACTTACAACACTCCAAACAGTGATTTATTACTCAACAAATCACTGCCAGAGCTGATCTATTTCAATTCGACCACATGGAAAATGACGTAAAAGTAATTGTATCTATCAGATTCTTCCAATTTTCTGCCATCGAATAAAGAAATCCCGCCAACAGTTACACTAACGTTTACACGCATTTCTTATTTTTGACACAAGAAAAATGATGTTTCACCATCTAACATTGAAACGAAGACTGCTGTCAGCAGAAGGAACGGTGCCAGATAGCGTCACGAGCTTCAGGCCTGTGATTTGTTGCTGAATAAATCACTGAATTTAATCATTGACTATGTAGGCAAGGTGTGTTAGAATGATCTCTTATGAATGTTTTGTGCCTTTTTCGGTTGTTTTAAAGCCTACCTCACCTTCCACAAAACAGAAAAAACATTTCAATCAGAATTTTTATGGGTGCAAGCAATTTTTTGTGTAACTTCACAGATTGCAAGACTTCAAAGAATGAATCAAAATATCAATAGCACTGGTGAGTAGACTGTCTCTGAGTATATGGACTAAGATTCTTTTGTTTCACCCTAAAAATGAGGTATTTAAGCAACAGTGTAAACCCTGATCAGACACCATGTTCTGGGGAGACTGAGTTTGGTACACTGTTTGACAATATCCCAGCACATGAGCCAAGTTAATATTTGACATCATGCTGGGCCAAGTCAATATTTTACATCATGCTTTTTACACAGTGCTCTTATGTCACAAAGACAGTAGCAAAGCAATTTTCTACAAATAACCGTTACGTCCATTTCCTACAAATCAGCGAAAGTTAGTGGGCATTCTAACACTCCTCGCCTATATAGCCAATGGTTTAATTCAGTGATTTATTCTGCAACAAATCACTGGGCAGCAACGTGTGATGCTGTCTGGCGTCATTCTGATGCCATTCTGCTGATGTCAGTCTTCGTTTACATTATATTAGACGGTGTAACGTTCTTTTTCTTGCTTCAGCAACTTAAGAAATGCATGTAAACAACAGCGTTACAATCAAAACTGTTCGAGGGGTTTCTTTATGCAAGGGAAAAAGTTGGAAGAATCGGTAGGATACAATTACTTTTTCGTCGTTTTCTGCGTTAGAACCAAAATAGATCCGCTCTTGTGCATGATTTGTTGAGTAATAAATCACAGTTTGTCGGTCAGTTGTAAGTAGATAAATGACTCTCGCTCTGCACTCGTGATTTGATCTACTTTACAACTGACCTCCAAACAAGTGATTTATTACCCAACAAATCACTGCTATTTCTTAATCAACAAAGAAAAGGTATGATGCTAGCTAAGCATTCAGTGAAGAGTACATCATGCTAGTGATACATCCATTTACGAATGACTTTCCACCAGCGATATGTTGGAAAACAAATCACTGTTAGCAAGAATCTATTTCCTAATTATCTAACCTCTCACATCCTCAGCACTATGCATCATATTTGTTTTTGTTCCGGAATGGATGACTGAAAATGTACCCCTTCATGTTGAGCAGCTGAGTGAACTTAATCCTGAGGAATTGGACACTTTCTGGCAAAATTCTATGCGTCCCTGCAGACAAAGAAAGGAACCGAGTACTCAAATTCAGCTCTTACTGGCCTGAGGGCAGGAATAAACCGTTTCTTTACACAGCCACCTTACAACAGAGAGTTTAACATTATGAAGGACAGATCATTTAAAAAATCTAACAATGTGCTTAGTGGAATAATCAAAGAGATGAAATGGGCTGGCAAAGATACAAATGAGAACAAAGAGCCCATTTCACAGTCTCATCTCTAAAAGCTCAAAACCTCTGGCCTATTCTCCACTGAAACTACCCAAACAATTCAGAATAAAGTTGTTTTTTTTTTGATGTTATAAGCCACTTTGGAAGAAAGGGGAGAGAAGGCTTACGCTCTCTTCACCCATCTTCTCTCAAGTGTGTTAATGATAGTGATGGGCATCGTTATGTTGCTATGGCATATAACGAATCAGACAAAACCCATCACGGAGTTGACAGTAAAGAAAAATCAAAAGCACCATGAATGTATGAAACAAAGGAAGAATCATGTCCTGTAAAGGCTTTTGAAAAGTATCTTTCTAAATTAAATCCAGAAAAAAATGATGTATTTTTCCAAAAGCCCCTTGTGAAATTCCACAAAGATGCTCCGACATGTACAGCAAAATACCAGTAGGAATTAATCAGCTCTACAACTTTATGCTTCGACTTTCTGCTGAAGCTGGTCTGAGCAAAAGATACACTAATCATTGTATTAGAGCTATGGTAGCATCCACCCTTTCTGATGCTGGGGTCAGCAACTTGGGTATAATGTCTGTAACTGGCCAAAGGAATGTTCAGTCGCTTAATTCCTACATCAAGCCATCTGACAATGAGAGACGCGCCATCAGTTGCATTTTGTCTCGTTCATCTATTTCAGAAGTGTCAATTTCACGTCCCCAAAATCAATATTATTATACCTGTAACAATCCAGGTTCCTTGGGTACCCCACCCGGCCTGAAAACGAACACAATAATCTGAGTCAATTCAATTCTCAAAGCAACTCAAAGTCAAGCTCATTCAGCGCAATATTACAGGTGGTAATGTAACTGTTAATATCTACAAAGTCTAAACTATTGACAGTTCCCTTATGCTGAAGATTCCAGAGTTTTTTTTCTTTTTTTTTTGTTTTTTTTTTTTTTACACGTTTGATTGTCAATCGTTGTTGTTACTGTTGTTCAAAGTGGCGCATCGACCTACATCGTCGAATCGCTAATTCGTTGCATTAATCCAGGTTAAATGGCCATTCAATGTATACTTCTATATCAGCTATTTTAATTTCGATATTTTACTTGCAGATTCATGATATAATTAGTCCTGAAGTCCTGAATTAAATAACGCAGTATCATTTTCTATTTGTATGTCTTTTGCACGTATGTGTACATGGGTGTAAATAGAATGGAACAGCCTCCATTCATTGGTCAATTCCGGTCATATGAATAAATACGCCGAATCGTTACCTGTCAATCAAACGAGAATTGAGTTAAAGAGTCCGTTTTTAAAAATGAGTTTACAGTGTTAGAATCGAAATAGATTCTGCTAACAGTGATTTGTTGTTCAATATATCACTGTTGGGAGGTCAGTCGTAAGTGGATATATCACGAGCGCGAAGCGCTCGTGATATATCCATTTACGACTGACCTCCCACTACTGATATATTGAACGACAAATCACTGTTAGCAAGAATCTATTTCTTAAATAAACAATAGATATAGATGACGTCGCGCACGAAAAGGTAACGTGATGCGGTGCGCCACGCCAGCTACGTCACACAAAAAATAAAAAATAGCGGCAATGTACAATAAAGCAAGTTATTCGGGGCACAGCAATTTCCACAGTACACAAGTATGCGACGAGTGCATCCGCGCAGCCAGATAAAAGTCATCACCGGCCGCATAAAGGATATATATGATCTCAGCCTTCCATAGAGCGCACAGCTAAGACACAGATCAGACCGCGCGGATGCGCAAGCTGATCCGAGCCTTAGCCGGGCGCGCATGCAAAATTAACGAACAGCCGCGTACCGGATAAATACCACAGGTCCGGGCACAGCAGACATCCAGGAGGAAGTAATACCGGCCAACAAAATAAAAGATTCAGGCTGCGTAACTGCGTAGGCTAACCAGTTATTAAACTGTCAGCAAGGAGACCAAGATACCAATATGTCGCAGAGTATAGACTCAACCAGGCTGCGCTACCGCGCAGACTGAAAAGGCATAGACACGGACCAGCATCCAGGGGGCCAGCTGTACCAGACAAAAAAGCAGACAGACAAAATAATGGATCAAAATTGATGCAAATTATTTCTATAGCGCATTTTCTCTCTCTCTCTCTCTCTCTCTCTCTCTCTCTCTCTCTCTCTCTCTCTCTCTCTTCAATTCAAGAAATACGTAGCACTTACTTTCGTTAACGATAATAAACAATACTCAGCATAACATGTTGAAACTCCTTAGATGCTACCTTTTAAATATATTTGAAAGAACAAAATGAGCTGCGACGTTTCTGACGTTGCCGTCCATTCTGATTTTCAAACGTATTTCAAACTTAGCAGCAGAGGCTCTTCAACATATTATAATATGCTTGGTAATTTTGGTAATCCAGGAAAAGACACCATAATGGAGCACAGGCCCCGAGGTAATAAAACTTTTTTCATGCTCAACTCAGCTGAGCATGAAACTTTCTCTGCTAATACATTCAAAATGTCAACAATAGTTGGTAGTTTCATTTTTATTAGCAGGGAACTGTTCATGCTCAGCTATGGTTAGCAAGAAAAAATGTAATTGTAAGTAATTTGCTCAGTTTAGCATGAAAAAAGTTTTATAACCTCGGGCTCACGTTTGAATTACATATGATGACAACTAACCCTGGTCCTGCTCAGCCTGGATATACCCTGCCTTTGAAAACAGCGTTGATCCAGATCAGTTGGCTTATATCGCCTTAGAACGTATCAATAGCAAAATTGTTAACCTTTCATCCCTGAGTTTCTGTATTTGACTCTTCTGTCTTCAAATATGTTCAGAACCATTGTCCAAATAGGAGTGTCAGACATAAATCAAAACACAATGGCAAACAGTGTTGATCCTGATGAGAGCTCATTATGAGATTACTTTTGGTCTGCAGGGCTGGAAGCGTTAAAACCGGTTTTAAAGTCTCCAATATTGTTCTAGCCACACATGAATATTCATTTCCCACCTATCAGAGGATCAAAAAAAAAAGAAAAGAAAACAAACATAATGATTAACTTCTGGGCACAGGTGTCCAACTGAGTCAGGACTGTTGATTGGTACGAAAAAGAAGCATGGGTTAGTTATTTTGCGTAGGCAGACTGTGATTGGTTAATAACATAGAAGATATATTTATACTCTAATTTGGAAACAATGTAGTTTGTGTAATTTTATAAATGTTTCAAAGAAATAAGTATTTCTGTTTTTTGTTTGAAAGAGCTAAACACAGGTTTTGATATTTCATAATTTTCGTTTATGATATCTGTCGATTTAGAAAGTGCAAGATTCATCCTCCAAATAATCTCATAAAGTATCGTGATGGCGTTTTTATTTATTTATTTTCTTTTCATTTTTTTTTTTTTTTTTTTTTTTTTTTTTTCGTATGGTTTTTAAATTAAAACAAAGTTTGAACGTTAAACCATACCTTGCGAAGAACGCTTAACCACTAAAATGATAAAACGTGGGGAATTATATATGGATCTGTGAAAATAGTTAGTACCTGTTCCCTGATAGTAAGTTAGGTAAATCAGAGAAAGCAACATGCAACACGCAAAAGTTAACTGATGAGCACAAGTAAATGAAGAACATTGTCTCCATTCTCATTTGTATGTCCCCGCCTGCCGAAAGGCGGAGCATATAGCGTTTCGCCGCGATGGTTCGTAACCAGAGTCTAAACATTTAAGTTTACATTCAAATTAACATTGACAATTATGTCCGCGTTTCTTTTAGGAACATTATGCTAGGAAATTGAAATTTAGTATGCTACTTACCCAGATCTAAATCTTTAACTCTGTGCTAGAACTGCCTGTGCCGCATGCCTTTGGATGGGGCTAGGGCGGTCCAAAGTGCGGGGTTATTTGTGTACTTTAGACATATGTCTAGGATATCTTATTGTTATATTTAATTTTTGCATTTATTTTTCATTTATTTTATGGGTATTTTGTTTTGATTTATCCACGCACAAACATACGTTCTGAAGTTCATACGCTTAACAAGCATAAACGCACATATACACACAATATGAATATTATATAGTCGTCAAGAGAAAAGTTCTCCATATCATAAGAAAAAGCAAAATTACAATTTTGGATAAAAAAAAAAGCCTAGTCAGGTCGAGTTCTTTCTCTGCTGTCTATTCTCGGCCGTGCTGCCATCTCCTCATGCAAAGATCACAGGGCACGCATTATACGTGGACAGTTAAAACTTTATATCAACTTATCAACCTAGCGTCCCATAAAAAGGGCTTTGTCGACCAATGTAGAGAAGGCGGCGTTTGATCAGAATCTACACTGTTAGCATTAAATGCAAGCATTTTTTTCACAGAACATAATACTAATGAAACTATTCAGACATCCCTTCTATTGGATATGGACCAATCCATAGAATTGAGGTAGAAGTCGGCATAAGTCCTTATCGGGAAAATACCAACTTTGAAACCTGTGTACCTAGAATGTTTAAATTTTATGCATTTAGTGGCCTTCCCACATCTAAGAAATGCTGAAAATTTGAAATTGATATCTTAAGTAATTCCGGGGTTATGGACGTCCAAAATATATATACAACATGTAATAAAATGTTGTAAAAGTACCTAGGTGGGTACTAATAAGCACATTTCTCTTACTTAATCGTACAGTGTTGCTGTATAAATAGTATAGTAGGGCTGTAATAATAAGGTCAAATTTGCAATGTTTACTTTGTTTATGGAAATATAAATCTTTTTCTCTCAAATGACCTTATTTCGAAATGTTAGATTTTAAACAGCTCTATCATCCTAACCCAATTAGATGTTTAATTCTAATTTTCAGGACTTTCTAGTCTTATCAACTGCTGTCAAGTGATAGAAAACCCTTAATGCAAAGCTTTTTTAATTCGCACTTTCCGGATTAGGCCTTTTAGCATCACAAACTGAAGAACCACACAAAAGTACCGTACTCTGCAAACGGAATCACATAAACCGATGCATTTCTTGATACAACTGGAATTCTGAATACCTTGTTTGGTCATTCTTGCACTCCTGAACACACTAGTCCTGATAAAGTTTTAGTTGTATTAAACTAAATATAAAATAATAATAATCATAAAACATACATACCAAAATGTACGTCCGTTCAATGCAAGTGTCAAAATAGTAACATGATCGGATTTACCAATTCTAAAAGTAGACACTCTATTTGTAATCAAGCCTGTAAATAGTACATACCCGTTGTATACATAATAAGTAATCAGGAAGTAAAACACATAGTCTGATTTTGCCTTTACCCCTTTCAACCCAGTAGACATGTACAGACACATATGCAAACAATTTAGATCGAAATGAGACGGCATATACTAAGACAGCTCATCAGGATCTACACTGCCCGTCGTTCTGTTTTGATGTTTGACTGAACCCCTTATTTGGAAGAATTGTACTGACCAGATTCAGTGATGGAAGAGTCCTTTCAGAAACTCAAGAATGAAAGGGTTAACACGATACATGCAAAATAGTGGAATGTAAATGCTAAATGCTTAAGTACTGTTGAATATGTGGGTCATCAAAATATATTTCTAACATTTTTTTTTGGTCGACAAACTGTGTTACTATAGTTACTAGTTATTTTGATACAATACAATACTATATTCAATGCAGCAAATATATTTCAGAAAGTGTTTACAATATACACCCAAAGTATTGTACACGTCATTCATTAGCAAACAGTATGGTATATGTCCTAAGTATTCGGCGAGAGATTCGTTAGCAAACCGTTTGGTATATATCATAAGAATTCGGCGGCGAGACATTCATTGGCAAACAGTTTGGTATATATCCTAAGTATTCGGCGAGACATTCATCAGCAGTTTGACATATATCCTAAATATTCAGTGTGACATTCATTAGCAAACTGCTTAGTAGAAATCCTAAATATTCGGTGTGGCGTCCGTTAGCAAACATGTTGATATATATTCTAAGTATTCGTAAAAACGTTCATTAGCAAACAGTTCATTAGCAAACTAAAATTTATGATAAACGGGACGATTTTGATTTTGATATTTTCAATTTCCCTCTTCTGGATGCTGATGCCCCCGGCGTACCTCATATGGGGTATACATATCTCAGCTTATTAGATTCGCCAGAGCTTCTTCAAATCTTAGTGACTTTAACTACCGTAATAAAGCCCTTACTGCCAAACTTCTTAGGCAGGGCTATCGTTATTTTAAACTTCGTAAGGCGTTTTCGAAATTTTATCGCAGACACAGTGCCTTGGTAGAAAAATATAGCGTCAGTCTGAAAACACTTCTGCAACAAGGTATATCGGAACCAGAATTTTACGGTGACTTAATGTACAGATTTAGTAAAATTGTAGGAAAATCTAACTTTTCGGAGCAATTCAGAAAACTTATTAACCGTTATAAAAAATGACTGCATGCCTAGTTGTCAACCGAATCATTGATGATGGTTATGCTTTACTCTTTAATTGCACGACGGCGGTTCGAGCCTCAGACTCAATGACGGCCTCTTCGTAAAACTTTGACTGGTGGGTTGGTGCTTGACGATATGTCTTTGGCTTGGCCCTCCGTGGTTCAACTACTGGTTTTCATTTACTCTGGCATACAGTAGAATTAGCCATGAATACTCGTCTTTGTTTTTTATAGTGATTAATTTGATTTTTGTGTATGTGAACCGAATTTTTATGTGTTTCTGTATTAGGGTCCCGACAATCGGGACCCAGGGTGAAGTTGGTTAGCTGTAAAAGTTCCGTTAAACCCCCCGGTAGTTTATTCTACCGGCCGTTCTAAGGCGGTGATCCTGGTGTTGTTCTTACTCTTTGTAACTGCGTGATTCGCGCGTTGCTTTCTGTTTTTTTTTGTTGTTGTTTTTTCTATATGTGTTGTGATGCTAGCATTGTGGTTATCGTCTTCAATAGCTGCCCACTTTGCTTTCTGTTTTACTAGTTGTGTTGTGGTGCTAGCATTTTGGTCACCTTCAACAGCTGCCCGTTTTGATTTCTGTTTTAATAGTTGTGGTTAAGAGTGGCATCGGGACCCAGGATGGAGTGGCTGGGTTGGGGAGGGGGCTGCGCTTTGTGACTGTGGCGCTCCCTGGGCTTTCCTCTTACCTTTTTTTTTTTTTTTTTTTTTTTTTCCTTTGGTTTATATTTAAAGTATTCATCGTGACATTCATTAGCAACCTGTTTAATATATATCCTTAGTATTTGGCGTGTTGTCCGTTAGAAACAGGATGATACGAGGTATATAGCCTTAGTATTCGGCGTGACAGTCTTTCTTTTATTTTTTTTTTATTTTTATTATTTAATTTTTTTTTGTTTGTTTTTTTTTTTTTTCAACTGGAGTCATAGATTTAAATTATGTCTGAACTGAAGTAGCGTGCCATGATTCTAGGAAAAGGGACCTGACTAATGCTTTGTTTAGTTGTTATATAAGTACTTTGTATTAGAATTTGTTTTTTTATCCTTCCATGCGGTGAAAAGGCCAACCTGATCATAACATGGAATTCCTGTGAAGAACAAAGTATAAAGTCAAAGGGATCTGAAATGGCTGAACTAGTAGCTACTATTTACGCTTTGTATGCTGGGTAAATATTGCAGCAGACGACATCTTAAAATATATTTCTTATTTTTTCCAGAAAATAGGATTTGATATTACATGCAAATTGTCTCCTAAGGAGCCAATTTGCATGAAATGTCAAAGCTTATCATCTGGGAAAAAAAAACAAATATTGTCAATTTGTCGTCTGCTAAATTATCTCAGAGAGCTGTATATAAAGGCTTTATTTCTTTATCGGTATAATAAACAGCAAGAGGCATTCCTTTTGACTGACCTTTTCACTCTTGAGTTTCTGATGTGGCCTCTTCCATCTTTGAATTTGGGCGTGTCCACTGTCGCAAGTTAGGGGTCATTCTATAATCAAAAGCATAATGGCAAACAGTGTAGACTGGTCAGATGGCTCGTGATGAGCCATCTCATCAGGATCTACACTGCATAGGTAACTGTGTTGGTCTGCAGGGCTGAAAGAATTGTACATATCGTCGATCAGAGTTCTCTCAACGGCAGCTGCAATAGATCTCAACGGGCACCATTGGCTGCAATGCCTACCAAGGCCACAGACAATGAGTCTGTAGCTTTTAGTCGCAGACATACGCGCTAAATTTAAATCACAATCACTTAAACTGAAAATACAAAGTTTCAGCTATTTATAGACTTGTTATATGATTTGTTTCAAAAACAAAAATAGTCAGATTCATTTGGCTGAATGACTGTAGTGGCACTGACCATATGAATCTACCGCAATGTTTCGCTTCCTTGTAATAGCTGTTTATCTTAATGACATGATCAAAAGCCTAGTGAAGCTATTCTACCTGTGGAGTGCAAACAGAGTTGTTAGCAGAATTCTCACGAAAATAACCACGAGGACAACCAATGGTTACCGAAGGGTACGATGGGCTATCGAGGGCACTGTCGGCATTCGGAGAAAGGAATCTGAAGACACCAGTAGCAATTTTGCTGACGGTACATGTATTTGGAATGAATGGTCAACAGTCATTTATAACAAATAAAAGTGTTTATGTGAATACAGAAATAATGAAATGATAATCTTAAGTTACCGTAATAACCCTAAGTGTTGGGACAGATAGTAGTACGCGACGTCTGATCAGGGTCCACACTATTTGCCTTACACACAGCAATATTTTAG
Source organism: Anodontia alba (assembly GCA_964016985.1). NCBI lineage: Eukaryota > Metazoa > Mollusca > Bivalvia > Lucinida > Lucinidae > Anodontia > Anodontia alba. The sequence continues at coordinate 162,112 of OZ024823.1, forward strand.
ACACATTTGTTTGTTTGTGTTGAAGTTTTACGGCCCAGTCAACCCAATAGGGTCATGTCGAGCGCGGTCAGTTTACCTAACCACACGTTTACTGGGCAGGCTTAGTCCTCTAAGCGGTTAACCAGTATTGTGCACATTCTTTCACCAGAAACTGACAACTGCCCTTCTTGAATCAGCGGAAGGGAGAGAATGACCGCAGAAAATATTTCATGATCAATCTCCACGAAAGAATGTTGCCGACCTCGGTGGGGGTTGAACCCGCGACCTCCTGGTCTCCAGTCGGACGGCGCATCCAACTGAGCCACCGAGGCCGGCTTTAGACACATCAAGAGGTAGATTAATTAACTATTTAATTTATTAGGACAAGTATTGTAAGAAGATAAGGTGCCCCAATACTTAGGTCCAAAGAGTACCAACAACCTATGTATTGAGCAGAAATATGAAAACTGACAGAGTTTTATCTGAAAATTTTCAGTTTTTGGAGGTGAAATTTTCTATTTGAATAGGCGTGTTTTCGTAATGGTCCGCATGAAGAAACTTTGCAAATTTAGCTACCTAAACTGCGCCAAGTAAAGATGATTGATTATTAAATGAGCAGCATCATCAGAAAATATATCTTCGGATATATGCGCCAAGTAAAGATTCTGATTAGACTGTACGAATGTGCAGGCTAATCTGAATCTTCGCCGGGCTCATATATCCGAAGATATGTGTACTGACGATGCGGCTCATATAATAAATTGTCATCTATCTGTATATATATAATATAATTGCGAACAAGCAAACACAAGTGGCTCCCTTTCAGGCGTGAATGAATAGCAAAGGATCTGGTCGGGCTGTGTATCCGCACCGTCCTATCAGGGCCTTGGCTGCTCGACGGTACATTCTTCAGTAACCAATGATGCTGAAAGAGGACAGTGAAGGTCCAAAACAGACTACACGGATATACAGTCTGGACCGCATTCTCATTATCCACAGGATAAGCTGAAGACATAATTTAACATTCACCACTCTCTGGGCTAACTCAACAGACGACAAATTGACGATATTTTTCTTTTTTCTTTGTTTTTCCAGAAAACAGGATTTGATAGTTCATGCATATTATCCCCATGGGAGACAAATTGCATAAAATGTCAAATCCTGTTTCCTTGGAAAAAATAAGAAACATAATTCAAAATTTCGTCTGCTGAAAATTTAGCCCAGAGTGCTCGCTAAGCGTTAGTGGACTAAATTAACCTTTACCACCAACTCTATGAGCGAATTCAGCAGACGACAAATTGTCGATAGTACTTTTTTTTTTTTTTTTTTTTTTTTTTTTAATTTTTGGAGATTTGACATTTCATGCAAATTGCTACTCGAATGATAGTGGAAATAAACTTGGTTTAAACATATTTTATTCTGATTTTCATTTGACACGCAACAAACATTATACGCAAGAACAAAGTTCAAAGGATTGGAATGAAAGACATACATGTATGTGTTCTAGGCAAAGTAAGAATCGGTACAATTCCGGAATTGTCCCGCGCAAAGTAAATTTCTCACTTTGTCGGGCGAAGTAGGAATTCTTACTTTGCGCAAGACGATTCCAGAATTTCTCCTGCGCAAAGCAGGAATCGGGACAAAGTGAGAATATCTACCATTGTACATGTATTTGTAATTAGTCTTTCTTATGGCAGTAAATCATACTTTTTTTAAACCTCTTTCGCGTTTTGAAAATATAATAAAAGGATTAGATTTTTCTTCTCGGCGTATTTCCATTCTCCAGCATTGTTTTTGTTTAAACAGTTGCCGACCAGTCCACCATTGTGAAATGGAAGACAAATCAGTCATCTGTAGTTTTCAACCATGTTTTCCAGTCAAGGTGTTTGGTCATCATCGAAGCTTACTTTTCTGCTTAGTATCGTTAAAAGATTATGATTAATGATTGTGGCTCTATAGTGTGATTACCAATCAAAACGCATGTTTGCATTCAACATTATGCCGTCAGCATTACGTTAATGCGCTTATGCAAAATATTATGTCTGCTCAAAACTTAATTACGGGTAACCTTTAGAACTGCCTCATTGTCAAAGGTTTCTAAGATTATCCCAAATTTATAACAAACATTGACTGCGGGTTCTCATGGAGGCGGTTTATTGCGAGTGCCCACAAACTATGTTTTAGAGGAGAAAAAAAAATACTATACACCAATTTTTTCTGTACATGAAGCTTAGTTTGCCGGGGCTTCAATGAATGGACTTGTTAACGGGATGGAACGCCATGGTTAAACAAACACAGAAAGAATGAAAGAATGAAAGAAGGTTAACAGAAAGGAACGAAGGAAGAAAGGAAGTAGAAATTGGATTCTACCAATATATAGTGTGGGGGAGTTTATTCCGTCCAAAATGCGCAAAATTTATTTATTTTTTATCGTTTTCAATTTATGCAGATAAAGTTCATATTATCCAACGCACGATGCTTATTCATATTATCCAACGCACGATGCTTATTCATATTATCCAACGCACGATGCTTATTCATATTATCCAACGCACGATGCGTAACTTTAAACGTGAAACAGCAGTTGAGATATCTGCAAACATACTGTAAGGACCCTGATCAGATGACGCTATTTGCGGCGTCCGTTCTAGGTCTACACTGTTTGTCTACGTCCAAACATTGGACTGTGCTGGTATTTATTTGGTACAGGTTGACATTTCTGCAAGCAAACTATGGAACCCTGATCAGACTCCGCTAACTGCGGCGTTCGCTCTGGGTCTACACTATTTGCCTACGTCCAGAAAATGGACTGTAGGATTATATTGGTTAGGTTCAAGTTGATATTTCTGCAAGCGAATTGTGGAGACCCTGATCAGACGTCGCTAACTGTGGCGCCCACTCTGGGTCTACATTATTTGCCTACGTCCAAAACGAAAATTGGACTGGGCTTATTTTGGTTAGATACAAGTTGATATTTCTACAAGCAAACTGTGTAGACCCTGATCATATGCCGCTATCTGGGTCTACATTATCTGTCCCCCCAGAAAAGGACTCTGTACTAAGTGCGGCGTCCGCTCTGGGTTTACATTGTTTGCCACGACCAAAAATTGGACCTACTTATATTGATTAGGTAAATTGATTATTATTATTCCATGTAGTTAATTAATTAGACTGATTTGCCTTTCTCGCGTCCTTGTCCTTTCCGAATTCTTTAATGGCATAGGTCAACAATTAAAGCAAAACAATACATAAATCATGTCCTCTGAAGTATGCCGACCGCTGAGTTCTATCCACCTATCTATCTATCTATCTATCTATCTATCTATCTATCTATCTATCTACCTATCTGTCCGTCTGTCTGTCTACGTAAGCAAGAAAGACAGAAGAAATGAAAAAAAAATACATTCGTCACGATGGTACATTCTGTTTCTAGAATTATGTGTGTTGCCTGTGAGGAAGAATTAAAAAAATGTAGGGGCGTTGTTAGTTGGTAGAAGGCTGCATATCCTGTTTTTATCAATTGAAACTAATTCTCGTTCCATCTTTCCCTTAAACCAACCTACTAGTTTAATATATTCTCACTTTGTCCAAACTATTCCCACTTTGCGCAGACACATTTACCTTATCGATCAACAACAATATCTCCTGTGCAATTCTAGAATTGTCCTATACAATTCTGGAATTGGCGGACAAAGTAAGAATTCTTACTTTGCGCAAGACAATTCCGGAATTGTACCGATTCTTACTTTGCGCTGAACATATGCTTTTATGATCGATCCCGTTCCCGAAATACGCCTTTACACTTTACACACCACATCAGTGTCAGATAATACTCAAACACATCATATATATTGAACTTTCTTCTGTAAATGGATATAAAAAAAAATAAAACAAACTTACTACAGGTAAATTAAGTAGTACTAATACAATAGTATATGTTTATGGTTCTCTATTTCTTTCTTCATTTTATACACTAATGTATTGTGGTAAACTGTGTGAAGTATATTATAATAGTATATGCCTATTGTTTTCTATTTCTTTCTCCAGTTTATCAGTTTATACGCTAATAAAATGGAGTAAATAATCAGAAGTGCAAAGTGATCTCGAACGAACGTTTTGCCCTGGACCCTCGTATATATATATATATATATATATATATATATATATATATATATATATATATATATATATATATATATATATATATATATATTATTGCTTCCATCAGCCAGCACCTTGAAAGCCTTACAAGGAGCCTACCATCACAGTGAAAGGTCAACGACTGCAAGTGGTAGACAAGTTCACCTACCTTGGAAGCATATTGTCTAGAGTTGTGCACATTGATGATGAAGGCAATGCTAGAATTGCCAAAGCTAGTGCAGCATTTGGCCGGCTACGTGGAAGTATTTGAGACCGAAGTGGAATCAGACTTGATACAAAGCTGAAAGTACATAGATCGGTAGTGCTGCCAACACTATTATACGCATGCGAAACGTGGACAGTTTACCAACGGCATGCCAAAAGACTGAACCACTTCCATACAAGCTTAGAAAACTTCTAAAGATCAAGTGGCAAGACAGGATTCCAGACACAGAAGTGCTGAAAAGGGCAGGGATGCAGAGTGTACATACTCTTCTGAAATTGGCATAGTTAAGATGGACAGGCCATGTTACCAGAATGCCTGATGAAAGTTTGCCAAAGAAAATCCTCTATGGAGAACTTTAAGTAGGAAAACGCTCTCATGGTGGTCAGAAGAAGCGATACAAGGACACCCTCAAAGCCTCCCTCAAAGACTTCAACAATCCAATAGAGTCATGGGAACAGATTGCACAGGATCGTACAAAATGGCGAGGCCTCATAAAAAGGGGAGCTGGTGAATACGAAGCGAAAAAAATCAGCGAATCCGAGCAGAAACGTGCACAGCGGAAAGTCAGAGCTTAGGCATCACCAACAGAGCTTTCTTCCTAAGACCTCTCTTGTTCTATCTGCAACAGGCAGTTTAAGGTAAGATTGGTCTCATCAGCCATCTTTGAACACACAAATAATAACACATCACACAGATGATTAGGATTGGCCATTCTCAGTAATGACAGACGAACGAACGAATTGCTTCAATCAAGAAAACACGTCTATATAGTTTTGACCTCCTTAAACCCCTCTTTAATACAATAAAACTGGGGTTTACAGAGGTATATGTCATTTTTTCTTATTTCTGCACAAAACACAGAATTGTGATTACCCGTTAGAACCGCCTCGCCGAGGCGGTTCTAGCCGGTACTCACAATCTATGTTTTGGGCAGAGATATGAAAACTAGCAGAAATTTTTCAACTTAAAGTTTTCATTTTTTGGTGGTAAAATTCTCAATATATTTGAATAGGCGTTTTTTCGTAATGTTTTACTGGAAACTACTATGAGACCCGCAATGTCAGAAAACGTACATGTACGCCTAACGATCATTCAAGTTAACCTGCGTCCGCACTATCCGATCAGAGTTTTCGTTGTTCACAAGAAGAAGCTTTGCATCCTTGACAAAAGCGCAGGATGATCTGCATCTTCGCTGGACGCATATTTTCTGACGTTACAGATCATAACATTGCGTATCGCAATTAACAATATTAAGTGTCTACTCACGGACGTACTTTACCCAAGTTTCTCACAAACATATCACGAAAACACGTCTGTATAATTTTGCCCCTCTTAAAACCCCACTTTTATACAGTAAAAGCTGGGGTGTACAGGGGCATATATTATTTTTCTTATTTCTGCTCTAAAATATAGATTGTGGTACTCGTTACAACCGCTTCGCCGAGGAGGTTCTAACGAATACATACAATCTATGTTTTGAGCAGAAATATGAAAAATAATATATTTTTATCTGACATTTTTTCTTCTTTGGTTGCAAAATTTTCAATACATTTGAACAGGCCTGTTTTTGTAATGAACTAGACCTTAGCAAAAAGTGCAGGGTCTGTACTGTTTGCCACTCATGTAGCGGTTGTAGACACATCAATGGCTAGTGCAATCGTCATGTGTTAGGACAAGCATGGTAAGAATTTGAAGAATTAGAGTAAATAAGGTATAAAAGAGCATTTTTATGGGCCAAAGAATTACTTACTTTTCGCATGTTGTTCGTTTTGTATAGAAATCGCTTTTTAACTTTATCGGTTATACAAAATAAAACAAATCATGTCAGCAAAAATATACAACCTATGGCGGTATCAAAACTTTTTGTACTAAATCTGTCTTAGAACTAAACCTGTATAGATTTTGTTGTAATTTATGACCCACCTGAGGACATAAGCTCTACATACGCAAAATTACTACGGAAACTGCCGAAGAATGACGAAAAATCTACCTGTGAACCTGTGAAACACCTTGAAACTCTCACCACTTTGACGACTAGACTTATATCCATGTATTCTCTTATCGCCTCGGTAGCGCAGTAGACAGCGCGTCAGTCTCATAATCATATCTTAGAATGGAGTTATCTGAAGGTCGTGAGTTCGATCCTCACCCGGGGCATTTTTTTTTTTTGTTTGTCTCTAGTTCGATCCCCACTAAACTTTCCCTGTTTAATTACATGATCTCAGGTTTGCAAAACATAAACAGCAAGAAAATAACCTAACAATTATAAGTAAGTAATTTATTCATGCAATAAGCCATTTGGCCCATGACCACATATACAAATTTCAACATACATGATATGCAGGATAGCGGATATACATTATACACAGTAAATTTCCATGATAATCAATACCAATGTATTCGGGAGAGGTGCAATTTTAAACTTTGAATAGTATAATCTATTTATGCCGAGTGGACTCCTCTACCTTAATTCTTCGGACCTGTTCACCTCCAACAAAAGGGGTGTCTGGTTAGGTTATATTATTAACACTATATTTTATAGCAATTCCTGTATTAAATGCAAAGGATGTAGACCCTGATTAGACGCCGTTCTATGGCGTCCGATCCGTGTCCATACTGTTTGTTTGGTAATAACTTTAGTTCACTCCATCCATACTGAATTCGGCATACACATAGAAATAGCAGTTTGAAATGCTTGCGTGAGATTGACAATACATGATACTTTTCTCTCTCTCTCTCTCTCTATCTTTTTGTTAATGGCTGAAAATTATATGCCTGTGTACATGCATGCATTCACCTGCATACATATATTCATACGAAATTTTGATACATTCAAAAGTTGTAGCTTTCAGCTTGAGAACATAGACTGATTGGCAAGTGATACGGTCTCATCCACACCGACAAGATGTTGTGTCAGCCCATGAACTCATTTTTTTTTTTCATTGCAAACTTCAGAAATTTTGATACGTTCAAAATAACGACTTTTGACTTTTTTTTTTTTTACATTACATCATCAAACTCACTCATACATTTCAGATCATCAAACCACAAGCGGGCAGCCGATCCCGATTGTAACAGCCGGAATATCGGTCATTATGATCGTTATTACCTGAGAAATTTCGTGAAACCAGTGAGGAATGACCTCGTGCAGATATAACAGTCCATGCTATCTGTAACCGCCCCGTGCAACTTGAAGCGATTAATACGGTCTGCTTTAATAACAATTATAAAGAGTAGTATAATATCATGAGCAAAATTCAGACAATTATATACATTAAACAATACAGCATGCATGATAACGTCGTAGCATACACAAAATGCACAAATTGGTATCACTTTAGGGTTCGGGTTAAATTTGATTTTGTTTTATTAGTTCATGGAGGACACCTTATAATTTTTCTTCCTAATATATTGTTGGATTATAAGATATACGTTTATTTATTTTGTCACACCCTTCCATCGCTAACTGCGACAGAATCATACAAATAAAATACTGAAATTAGTTAATAATTCAGTGAGTATCAGACGATAATGAGCTTCTATATTGTATTTTGCTGCCTAGCAACCAGGCATGTTCCAAATGACGATGGTCTAAATTAATGATCCATATGCTTTAATGCAATTATATGAAATCTGAAAGTAAATATGCATTGATAAGACTGTCGAATGAAAAATAATGCATCATTTATTTGCCCTTCCCCTATAAAAATGGGGCCTAAATGGCGATTTTCGCGAGTTACGATATTGGTGTACGCAAAGCCTCGTAGCATAAAACCTAGTCATGATAACAACATTTTTTGTACCTGTGCATGCAGTAGCTATGTCCAGGTTTAGCACAATAAGTAAGGCTTTATCTCGAAATACATTGTGTGCTATGAATCCATTGTCATTAATTCTTGAATGACCCTCGTAATATCGGAATGTTTGGATATAGCCAAAAGGAAAATAATGGTCTTAGCTGTGCATGGTTTATGTGTGTGTTACAATTGTAATAGTTCGGTTCTAAGAGTGATGACCTAAGGTAGCTGTTTCGCAGAAATCACTTTCAGTGATCCATATATAAAACACGACGTTCATTGGTCTCAATAACGTTGGAACATTGTTGAGGATGAGTCTTACTCTTGAACTTGAATCGACGTAGCGTCAACATTGTGTGCCTAGTAAGCTAGCTTAGGTCAATGATATGTTAGTGTTCAGTTAGCGACGTTTGTTAAGAGACTAAGTTGGAAATACGCTTAAGTGGGAAAAGATAACGACTATATTAGAAAACTTATATCAAGCGCTTAAGTTGGAAGAAACGATTAAATGGGAAAAACGACTAAGTTGGAAAAATCAATAGCTGTAGTGGGCAGCATTGTTTTATATACAAACAACCGTCCTTTTAGGTATTGGTGGTCGTTGATTTTAACACAAAATGCAATGGCGTCTTCCACCTGGTGTAGAATTTTATAATTTCTTGCATGTCTAGCTTGCGCTTTGTAAACGAGGTCTTGAAATTAATGTAATTGTAGGCCTAAGTTTATCAGTATTTACATGCTAACTGTCTTTTATTATTATAATGTATTCTGTTCATGCGTGTGTGTGTGTGTGTGTGTGTGTGTGTGTGTGTGTGTGTGTGTGTGTGTGTGTGTGTATTTCACGTTGCGTATATACTATAAATTTTAGGTCATCGGTCGCAACAACTCAGTGCACTATCAATTACATTATAGTTACATGCATCACGACTATGAAGGCTCAAAGAAGTCAACATTTTTGTGTACCGATACTTATCCGTCAGCACCTCTTCAGGAAACAGGCAATGGAACGCCATGACTGTCTTATATGGCGCAAACGAACATTTCTATTGTCCCGGAAAATCGATTAAACCGTAAATCGTGTCGGTTAACCCTGAAACCATTTTTCGGTTAACTCGGAAAATATAGTTTAATAGCCTCAGCCAATCTGCTTAGCACTGTATCACTGTTGTCTGTAAAACGTTACATTTGAACAGGTTCGCAAACGTGTCCAGTTGTCTCAAGTCTCACTGTTTATGAGCTCCTTACCTTCAAGAGAAAATGTTCTTTAAAACACACTTTAGAAAACACTGCTTTTAGAAGGAAATATGTTTGCACGACTAATTTGGATAACTTCAGCTACTTCTCTGATCAACATACATTTACTACTTTACTTCGAAACGGAAACTACTGGATTCATAGAAAGGCACGCATGTACACACATAGAAGTAAATCCTATATAGTGCTCTTAGTCCTCTGTATACTCTACAGTTCAGTACAGTCCCAGTTCTAGTCCTCCGTACACTCTACAGTCCTTTACAGCTACATAACACATTTAAGTTACTGCTTCTATATAGTTGTTAACAGAATCGGTGTAGCAATATCTAGGGTAGATGGAGCTCTCAAGCCCTGGTCGGCAATCCATCTAGGAGTTGGCAACTCCAAACAAAAACCTGCATACCTGGATTTGCCTGTTCTAGTTATGTAAAGTCTGCTTCGGCAGCTGGGGCGAAAGAAATCATTACTATGATTCAACGGCCCAAATGGCGATGCAGTAGCATGTTGTGGAGCATGGGGAGCATGACAAGGCACAAAAGAAGTCATGGTCATCCACTGCATCCGGGCTTAGCTCCAGATGTCCTGACAGTGTCTTGCCTCTGGATCCATCTAGGTCAGGATGAGAGAGTGATGTTGACTCTGCGCGCCTTTCCCTCACTATAATCCAATTCACAGCGCATGTCATCTTAATCAGAACACACATTCACAGCAAGCACATATATGCAAATCATACAAAAGCCCTGTCGCGATGGGCGAGCGGCGAAACAGCAGGTGAGGAAACACTGGAAATTGTAGTTGCGGACCTGCACACAGGCGGCCTTTATGCGAACCGAATTTTTATGTATTTCTGTATTAAGAGTAGCATCGGGACCCAGGGTGAAGTTAGCTAGCTGCAAAAGTCCTTTAAACCCCCCGGTGGTTTGCTCTACCGACCGTTCTAAGGCGGTGGTCCCGGTGTTAGTCTTATTCTTTGTTGCTTTGTGTTTTTTTTTCTACGAGGCGATTTTTTGTATGTCTTTCCGTGTGTCATTTTGTTCTTGTGTTTTTCAGTCCTTTTAGTATTGCGATTACCTCGCTTGGGGAAGAGAGAGCTAATCTTAGTGCTTTTCGTACGTTTGTTCGGTTTGTGCTTGTTTAGATTTGTCGGTTTCCTCTTCCTCTTGGGGTCTGGGAAGGGCTGCGGTTTGTGATTGTGGCACTCCCTGGACTTTTCTCTTACCTTTTTTGGTTCTATATGGTTGCTTTCCTTAAGAGCGAAGCAGTATGGGGAATTCGGCAGCCGAACTGAGCGACTGAGCAGACCTTTTTAGGATCGCACTGCTTACCCCCGTAGCATGGGGAAGGGGCTAGAAAAGGTGCCCTAAACAAGTGTGTGCTTCAAAACTCCTGGCTGGTTAACCGCGATCAGCGGGAATCCCACTTAGCGGTCAAACAAGAAAAAAGAAGATGAAGGTGATACCTCTTACCATCGGCGCTTCGAATGTGCGCACCCTAATGGACAGTTCTAGTTCTGACAGACCTGAGCGAAGAACAGTCTAGTTGGTAGAGAACTTGACCGATGCAAAGTTGAGATTGCAGCTCTGAGTGAGACTCGCCTTGCAGAAGAAGGGCTTTTAAAAGAAGTTGGTGCTGGCTACACTTTCGTCTGGAGTGGACGCAAGAAAGAAGAGCGGCGTGAAGCAGGAGTAGGATTGGCCATCAAGTCACACCTCGTCAGCAAGCTTTCAGGACTTCCCAAAGGCATAAATGACCGCCTGATGACGCTGAGACTTCCCTTATCTGGCAAGAGGCATGCAACAATTGTAAGTGCCTATGCACCCACAATGACCAACCCAGATGAGGTTAATGACAAGTTCTATGATGATTTGGATTCTGTGATTTCTGCAGCACCCCGGACAGACAAACTCATCCTCGTCGGGGACTTCAATGTCAGAGTGGACACAGACCACCAGACCTGGGAAGGAGTGACTGAATCTGAAGGTGTAAGGAAGTGCAACAGCAATGGACTCCTCCTTTTAAGGAAGTGTGCAGAGCATAAATTACTGATCACCAACACAGTCTTCCGTCTACCAACTCGCAGAAAGACAGCATGGATGCACCCTCGCTCCAAACACTGGCATCTCATTGGCTTTGTCAAAGTGCGAAGGAAGGACAGACAGGATGTCAGAGTGACTAAAACTATGTGTGGTGCAGACTGTTGGACAGATCACAGGCTTGTTGTCAGCAAACTCAACCTGCGCATTCAGCCTGTACGACGACCACAAAGCAAGAAGGTGCCAAAGAAATCCAAGCTGAAACAAGACAGCAAGAGGCAAGCATTCGTCAACGATCTCTGCAGCTGTTTAGATGCACTGGAACACAGTTCAGAAGATGTAGATGAGAGCTGGACAGTCTTCAGAGACACCGTTCACTCTTCAGCAATGGATTCCCTAGGACCAGTATATCGCAAACACCAAGATTGGTTTGATGAGACTGACAAAGAAATTCAGGGACTCCTTGAAGAGAAACACCAAAAACACAAGGCTTACCTCAGAAATACCAGCTCAGTATCCAGCAAGACTGCCTATCGAACATATGCAAGACAATTCAGACGAGGCTTAGAGACATGCAAGACTCCTTGCTGAGAAAAAAGGCTGATGAAATCCCGTCCTTTGCAGTCAGAAAGGACATGAAAAAGTTCTTTGATGCACTCAAGACAGTATATGGTCCCCAGAGCTCAGGAACCACCTCACTCCTTAGTGCAGATGGAACTAGTCTTCTGACTTATAAAGAAGCTATCTTGAAAAGATGGGCTGAACACTTTGATGGTGTCCTTAATCGGCCATCATCTATCAATGATGAAGCTATCACCACAGGTGGAATAAAATCCGCCGCTTGATGAGCTCCCAACCGTCTCTGAAACAGTGAAAGCAATAAAACTCCTGTCATCTGGCAAGGCTCCAGGATCAGATGCAATACCTGCAGAGATCTACAAAGCAGGAGGTCCTCCAGTTGCAGAGAAACTGACAGAGTTATTTTACATTATGTGGAAAAAAGAAGCCATCCCTCAAGAATTCAAGGATGCAACAATTACCCACCTCTTCAAAAGGAAAGGGAATCCTCAAGTCTGTGACAATCATCGAGGCATCTATATTGTCAGTTGCTGGGAAGATTCGTGCTAGGGTCCTACTGAACCGATTGAATGAACACCTGGAACAGTCAGGGCTTCTACCAGAAAGCCAGTGTGGATTTAGGAAACAGAGGAACAATAGACATGATCTTCACAGCACGACAGCTTCAACAAAAATGCCAGGAACAGAACGTGGACCTCTATATGACCTTTGTCGACCTTACCAAAGCATTTGACACAGTCAGTCGTGAGGGACTTTGGAAAATTATGGCAAAGTTTGGTTGTCCTGCCAAATTCATAGCAATGGTGCGGCAGTTCCATGATGGTATGCTTGCAAGGGTCCAAAATGATGGCGAGTTTTCTGATCCATTTCCTGTGACAAATGGAGTAAAGCAAGGCTGTGTACTAGATTCAACACTGTTCAGCATGATGTTTTCTGCCATGCTTACAGATGCTTTCCAGAATGGTGACAATGGTATACCTATCAGGTATTGCTTTGATGGGAAACTTTCCAACCTAAGAAGGTTGCAAGCTCAATCTAAGGTGCAGACAGAGGTGCTGGACGAGTTCCTCTTTGCTGATGACATGGCAGGGTGCTCCAACAGAAGAAAAAATGCAAAAATGTGTGGATCAAGTATCTGATTTCTGTGACAGCTATGATCTCACAATCAGCATCAAAAATACTGAGGTAGTATATCAGCCAGCACCTGGAAAGCCTTACAAGGAGCCTACCAATCCTCCATATACTCTCTACTATAGACAAAGTACCAGTCCTCAATATACTCTAAGTCAACTACAGATCCAGTACCAGTCCTTCATACACACTCTAGTCCATGATAGGCACAGTACCAGTCTTCCGGATACACTACAACCCACTGGAAACCCAATACCAGTCCTCCGTATTCTCCATAGTCAACTACACACCATGTTCTAGTCCTCCATATACTCTACAGTTCACTATAGAACCTGTTCCAGTCATCCGTATACGTTACAGTCCACTACAGACCAAGTTACAGTCCTTATACTCTACAGTCCACAACAAACCAAAAAAGGTAAGGGAAAAATTCCTGGGAGTACCACAATCACACACCGCAGCCCTTCCCAGACGCCAAGAGGAAGAGAAAACCGACAAAACCAAACAAGTGCAAATCGAACAAACGTACGAAAAGCACTAAGATTAGCTCTCTTTTCCCCAAGCGAGGTAATCGCAATGCTAAAAGGACTGTAAAACACAAGAAAAAAATAACACTAGGTAAGACATAAGTGTTTGCAGTGTTGCAAACTTCATTATTGCTTATGAAGAGTCTCAATTAAACCGAGACTCTCATTTTCTTATCCGTAGTGTGTTTTTTTTTTTTTTTTGTTTCCAATGGCAATCTTTTTGACGTTTATTATAAAAACCAGTCGCCTCGAAGAATAAACCACAAAGCAACAACGAATAAGACTAACATCGGGACAACCGCCTTAGAACGGTCAGTAGAGTAAACCACACGGGGGTAGGGGATGCGGAGTGGGGGTTAAAGCACTTTTACAGCTAGCCAACTTCACCCTTGGTCCCGATGCTACTCTTAATACAGAAATACATAAAAATTTGGTTTGCATAAACGCTCCAAACTCAGTCAATGCATCAAAGCAAAAATATAAAAATCAAATTACTCACTATAATAAACAAAGACGAGTACTCATGGCTAATTCTACTGTATGCCAGAGTAAATGAAAACCAGTAGTTGAACCACGGAGGGCCAAGCCAAAGACATATCGTCAAGCACCAACCCACCAGTCAAAGTTTTACGAAGAGGCCGTCATTGAGTCCGAGGCCCGAACCGTCGTCGTGAAATTAAAGAGTGAAGCATAGCCATCATCAATGATTGGGTTGACAACTAGATATGCAGTCTGCCGCATGATATCCACGCTATAGCCAAGTTACAGCCCTCCCTAAAATCTACATTCCACTACAGACCCAGTATCAGTCCACCGTATACTCTGCAGTCCACCACAGACACAGTATCAGTCCTCCATATATACACTCCCCTTCAGACCCAGATAAGTCCTCTATAATCTACAGTCCACTACAGACCCGATACCGGTCCTCCGTATAATCTGCAGTAGACAACAGACCAAGTGCCAGATTTCAGTCCACTACAGACCTAGTACCAGTTCTGTGTATATCCTGCAGTCCATCACAGACACAATACTAGTCGTCCATATACTCTAGTCCCTTACAGACCCTTACAGTCCTCCTTACACTCTATCAGAAAGACTAGTATTGGGGCAGTAACGGACTGTATCTGATCAGTAGTACTGGTATAGGGGCTGTAGTGGACTGTATCAGTGAGAATGGTACTAGGACAGTACTGGGCTGTAGCGTATCAACAAAATTGTTACTGGGACAGTATCATATCAGTAGGACTGATACTGGGGCAGTGATGAACAGTATCGTATCAGTAGGGTTGGTAATTGGACAGTAGTCGACTGTAGGGCATAAATACGACTGGTACTGGGACAGTATATGACTGTAGGTTATCACTAGGACTGGTACTGGAGCCAAAGTACTAGTACGGGGTGGTGGACTGTATCATATCTTTAGGGTTGGTACTGGGGCAGAAGTGGACTTTGCCGTACTCGTATCAATAGGACTATTACGAGTACTGGAGCAGTTGTGTCTGTAGCGTATCAGTAGTACTAGTAGTGGGGCCGTTGTGTACTTTTGCATATCAGTAGTACTGGTACTGGGGCGGTAGTGGACTGTCGAATCAACAGATCTGGTATTGAGACAGTGATGAACTGTAGGGTATCAGAAAGACAAGTACTGAGGCACTAGAGGACTGTATCGTATCAAAAGGTTTGGTACTGAAACAGTGGCGTACGAGTATTAGAAGGACGGATACTGGGACAGTAATAAACGTATCGATAGGTCTGGTACTGGGACAGTGGTTAATTATATGGTATCAGTAGGACAGGTATTGGTGCACTAATTGACTGTGAGGCATAAATATGACTGGTACCCGTGCATAAAAGGACTATAGAGTATCAGTAGAACTAGTACTAGGACAGTAGTGGACTGTAAGATATCAGCAGGACAGATACTGGGACAAGAGTAGACTATAGGGTTTCAGAAGGACTGGTACTGGAGAAATAGTGGACATCATACCAGAAAAACTGGTACTTAGAAAGTAGAGCACTATGTCCTATCAGTAAGACTGGTACTGGGGCAGTATTTGACTGTAGGGTAACAGTACAGCTCGTACTGGGGCAGTAGTGGACTGTATTGTATCAACAGGACTAGTACTTTGGCAGCAGTGAATTGTAGGGTATCAGTAGGATTGGTACTGGGGCAGTAGAGGACTGTAGTATATCAATAGGACTGGTACTGGGGCAGAGATCGGCTGTAGGGTATCAGTAGGACTGGTACTAGGGCAGTATAGGACTATGTCGTATCAATTAGTGGAACTGGGGCAGTGGTGGATTGAAGGTTTTTTGTCAGACTGGAACTGGGTCAGTAGGGAATAGCGACGTATCATAAGGACTGGTAATGGGGCAATAGAGTAATGTAGTGTATTAGTAGAACAGATACTGGGGATATAGTGTACTGTTTGGTATCAATAAGACTGGTATTCGTAGTAGTGGACTGTCCGGTATGAGTAGGACTGATTCCTGGCCAGCAGTGGACTGACATATAAAAAGCGAATAAGTAGGACTGGTACTGGGGCAGAAGTGTACTGCATCGTATCAATAGGACTTTTAATGGGGCAGTAGTGGACTTTAGTGTGTCAGTAGGACGGGTACTGGGGCAGCTGAGGACAGTGATTTATCAATAAGACTGGTACTGGGGCAAAAATGTACTGTAGCATATAAGTAGTAGTTCTGGGGCAGTAGTGTACTGAGTCGTATCAATAGGACTGGTATTAGGGCAATAGTGGATTGAAGAATATAACAAGGATTGGTACTGGGGTAGTAGTGGACTGCAGGGTATCAGTTGAACTGGTATTGGGGTAGGAGCGGACTGTATCGTATCAGTTTGAATGATCCATGGCAATGGTAGACTGTATCATATCGGTAGGACTAGTACTGGGACAGTAGCGGACTATGTTGTTTCAGTATAACTGGTACTGGAGCATAAATGGGCTGTATTATATCAGTAAGACTGATTCTGGGACAACAGTGGGCTGTGTCGTATTAGGAGGACTGGTCAATGGCAGTGGTACACTGTATCATATCAGTAGAACTAGTACTGGGACAGTACAGGACTGTGTTGTATCAGTAGAGCTGGTAATAGAGCATTTGTGGACTGTCATATCAGTTAGTGGTACTTGGACAGTAGTGGACTGTGTAGTATCAGGAGGACTGGTAATGGGACAGTAGTATACCGTGTCGTATTAATATGACTGATACTGGGTAATAATGTACTGTAACATATATGGTACTGGGACAGTAGTGTAATGTGTCATATCAAAAGGACTGGTACTGGGGCGGTTGTGGACTGTAGTTGTGCACTGTAGGGTATCAATAGGACTGATACTTGGACAGGGGTAGACTTATGGTATCAGTACGATTGGTACTTGTGCACTAGGGGACTAAGTCATATTAGTAGGACTGGTACACCGGCAGTAGTAGTTTGTAGGGTATCAGTAGCTCGTACTAGGGCAGAAGTATCAATAGTAATCTGGTACTGGGACAAAAGCGGA
Organism: Anodontia alba; assembly: GCA_964016985.1. Classification (NCBI taxonomy): domain Eukaryota; kingdom Metazoa; phylum Mollusca; class Bivalvia; order Lucinida; family Lucinidae; genus Anodontia; species Anodontia alba. The sequence goes on from OZ024823.1 coordinate 179,302, forward strand.
CTGTGTAGTATCAGTAGGACTGGTACTAGGGCATTAGTGGACTGAGCACATCAAACTGACTGGTACTGTGACAGTAGTCATATCAGTAGGACTGGAAATTCGATAATAGTGGACTGTAGTGTATCACTAAGACTTGTAATGGGGCAGTAGTGGAATGTGTTGTATCGATAGGTCTGGTACTGGGGCAGTAGTGGACTGTAGAGTATCAAAACGACTGGTCTGGTACTGGGGCAGAGGTGGACTGTAGGGTATCAGTAGGACTGGTACTGGGACAGTAGTGGACTGTGTCGTATCCACTTTACTAGTACTAGGCCAGTAGTGATCTTTTGTTATATAAGTATAAGTAGTACTGGTCCTTGTGCAGTAGTTTCCTGTGTCGTATTAATAGGATTGGTACTGGGACAGTAGTGAACTGTGACTCGTATAAATAGGGCTAACAGTGCTGCAGTAGTGTGCTGCAGCTTATAAGAGTACTGGTTCTAGGGCAATAGTGTTCTGTGTCATATGAATAGGACTATTACTGGGTCAGTAATGGAATATCACTAGGGCTGGTACTGGATCAGCAGTGGACTGTGGCGTATAAATAGGGCTGATAGGGCTGCAGTAGTGTGCTGCAGCTTAAAAGAAATACTGGTACTGGGGCAATAGTGAACTGTGTCATATGAATAGGACTATTACTGGGTCAGTAGTGGACTGAAGGGTATCAGTAGGGCTGGTACTGGGGCACTAGTGGATTTTGATGTATTAATAAGACAGGTACTGGGGCAAAGATGTAGTGTAGCGTTTAAGTAGGATTAGTACTTGAGCAGTAGTGCATTGTGTCATATGAATGTGATCAATCATATCACTGGAGCAGCAGTGGATTGTAGACTATAATTGGGGCAGTAGTGGACTGTTGAATATCACTAGAACTGGTATCAGTAAGGTATCAGTAGGACTGCTATAGGGCAGTTGTCTGGATTTGGGGCAGTAGTGGACTGTTTCATATGAGCAGGACTTGTACTGGGAAAGAAGTGGACTGTGGTATCATTAGGACTGGTACTGGGCAGTGGCAGACTGTATCATATCAGTAGGACTAGTACCGCGACAGAGATTGACTGTCTCGTATCATTAGGACTGGTACTGGGGCATTGGTGGACTATATCATTTTAACTTCATAATACATTAACCTATAGATAATGTGCTATTCTCTTCTGTTTTCACACCTTCCACAGAAAAAACGACCTTTCAGTCGTTAATTAAAGTCTTAAACCAGAAGGTACCTTAGGCAGTTACCTGTGTGACGTAACTCTTCCCGCTCAATTGACCACGTGTTAGTTTCTTTTCTGTGGACAAAGAAATTCAACAAGGATTATTTACCTGTGATAGAAATTTGGATTATTTCTTTCCTCACGAATAAATTTCTGTATCCTTGTGTTTCTTTTGTTTATTTATCACTCCTTCCACTTTCTGAGTTATTATTTAAAATTTTCAATTTTCGATTTCATGTATTTTTTGACTGGTCTTTTTCCACATGTGTTTTCGCGACTCTCGCTATTCGGCACAACGCTCGTGCGCGATCGGTTCGATAGTCGTGTTTATATATGCAGAATTGTTTTGTTCTTTTCGTTCCAGGTTATTCAGCAATTACGATATGTTTTTCCTGGACTTTTATTTGCAGAGATCTTCAGTTGGCTAAAGATTCTCATGGTGGAGAAGCTGATTGTAAAGAACTTGTCAACCCTTGATGGGTTATAAGACAATTCTTTACTGATGGGAGCCCCACCCCATATGGCTATACTGCCGGGGTAAGACCCATCAAGGTGACATCTTTGGGTACTTAGTATCCGATAAAGTCTAAGTCCACCAGTCACCAGTCTTCGGTCATCCAGTCACCAGTCAACCAGGCACCAGTCAATCAGCTTCACCAGTCACCAGTCAACAAGGTGCCAGTCAACCAGTTACCAGTCACCAGTCATCAAGGTGCCAGTCAACCAGGCACCAGTCACCAGTCACAAGTCAACCAGTCACCAGTCAACCAGTCACCAGTCACCAGTCAACTAGTCTCCAGTCAATAATTTAATTATTTTCTGGAAAGACTTAGTTTTTGACATATTTCACCGGACAAAATAGTCACGTATACTAACTTCCGGTCATTATGTCTAATTATTAAAAATTTTTCACCGGGCAAAGTATCAGTAATATTTCTGATACTTATACCCGGTCATATTATTATATTATTTCTGATTTTTCACCAGGCAAACTTTTACAGAAAGTGTCTGGTCAATTTTTGCCTAATAATTAATTATCATCGGGAAAAAGTTTCGAATACTTGTGCCCGCTCAGTTTTTCATATATAATCTCATTTTTTTCATCGGACTAGAGTTATGAATACTACTATCCGATCAATTTGTCAAATTACTTGTAACTTTACCGGGCAACAGTTACGAATACTAGTGCCCGGTCATTATGTCGGGTAACTAGTGTCAAAATAGTGATCACTAATTCCCGAACAATCTATTATCGTTCATAGAGCTCCATTCATGTTTAAGTCAATGGATATAGGTTATTAAGTGAAATACATAGTAACTTTTCATACATAAAATTCTGTACAGTCTTTCCCGAATCAGACTAGAATCTTTAATATTCCATTGACTTATTATAGGAGTGTAATTCCATTAATATTTTAAATTAACTTATGTTTTATCTCTTTTATCCGCTAGAAAGAGTTAAACTTCCGACTATAACAAAATTTTTACCGGGCAGCAGTTCGTAGACTAGTGCCAGGTCATTCAAATTATGTTTAATCGCTTTCATTCGCTAGAAAGCGGTTAAATTCCGGCTCTAACGAAAATTTCATCGGGAGGCACTTCGTAGAGTAGTGCCAGGTCATTCTAACGAAATTCCACCGGGCAGTAGTTTCGTAGATTTTGTGTCGGATTACTAGTGTCCGAGTAGTAGTCACTAGTACTCGCTCAACATATATTTATTTATTAACCACTATAGACATGTATAGTCTTGGGTTATAGGTTATTGAATGACAGCGATGGGTTCTAATACCTAGTAGCCACTTATATTGTTGAATTCTGTCCAGTCACTTTTGAACTTGACTTAAATTCTATATATATATTTATTATTGAAAATGAATTAAGAATTATCGGTTACGATCAAATTTGCAATTCATTCACTAAGTGTAGAAGATACTTCCAGCTATAATTATATCTCTTTTATTCGCTACAAAGAGATTAACTTCTTACATATTCACCTTATTTGGCTCTAGGGCAAAAGTGAACTATAAAACTATCGTTATTTATAAGAAGAAAAATATACACGAAATCTAAAAATTTTTCTTCTTTCCTCCCTTGTTTTCTTCTACATGCTCCGATATGTAATCAGCATGTTATCTAAGGAGTAAATTGACAAGAAAGTAGCAATCGATCTTTTCTACTTTCTATTAATTTTTCATTCTTAAGGTATCGGAAATTTACACCAACCAGATAAATAAATTAACAGTTTTATTTATTTATTCGCTACCTCTCTAGATTACTACGATTTAAAATTCTAGTTGAGGTACATATTTTCCTTTTGCCGTTTCTACATGGAAAATAGTTGATCCGATAAGCTATTATTCTATTTTATACTATCTTTTGATTGACTTTATAAGAGTCTAGGTCAGTCGTGCTCTGTCTAAACTCTGCTATAAAATAATAAATAAGAAGAAAATCTTATATTTAGGCATAGATATAATTCGATACGTTCTTTACTTTGCCTGTTTTATTTTTTCTTCTGGATCATTTAAGACTACGATAGCAATATACCAGATATTTTTGCCTCAGTAAGAATCTATTACGCCGAAGATTCTTCATATTGGAATAATAATTTTATTACGATTATAATTTCTAGACCAAATTAATCCTCGTATATTATAGGTCTACTTTATCTTATTGAGGAATAGTTTTGCTTCGACTAGCTCTATACCTCTAATATTTTATTTGTAACTAGAGTCCATGTCAATCAAAATCTTCTTGCACTTTGGTATTGACAATGGATACATATTTAGTAAAGGCATTAATTATTCAGTACGTGACAGATTATTATTGCCTAAATTAGATATTATATACAATCCTTTCCTTTTGATATTTTTTTATTGACTTTGTAACTATTCAGAAACTGCCAAAGTCAATCATTTCCTTCCTCTAAACTTACCGAAGCTCTAGATTATGTTGATATATATTTTTGATATATGCTTAGAGGTTAATTAACGAGAGTTTACCTCATAATAGCAGATATTATTATATTCATATTAATCAATCTATAGTCTAGGCTTAGACAAAAGGGAAAACATCCTTAATTACGAGCCGGTAAAGAATTAAGACACACTTAATTATCTCTTTACCCCTTCTTTATGTTTACATTCGTTAAAGGGATCATAGTAATTCTCGCTAAGAGTTCAAGTTCAGTTTGCGAATAATGCAAAGATTAATATCTTGATTTCCAGTCCGCATCAAAATGGTCTATATATATATAGATAAATATCTTTTCCGAAACTGGATATTTATTTATTTTTCCACACAATAAGTCATTTCAAGACGTTTCGATGATTTTGAAATGCACTGCTTCAATTTATAATATAGAATATGTTTATATTAACTTCACAACTTAGTAAGTGCTGCACCTATGTTCCTGGTCAGATCTTACTTTTGTGATACGTTTTTGAACATACTGAAAGTTTCTCCGATTATACATTCGGTAAATAAACTTTCGAGTAGCATTTATACTTTTAAACATTCAGATTATTTGATAATAGTTGGGGATAATATATTATACCGATATTTATATATCTATCTTCATTATTTATCTTTCTCATCTTACTTTTAAGTTAGATTGACCTTCTCGCTACGTTCCAGGTTTAAATCTAGCTAACATTGTGGACCAGTCACTTGTTTATTTCCTAAACAATATTTTAACATTTTTCTCAGTATTCAGAGCATAACGACTTCATGAATACTTGGAAATAATTCAATTCTACGCTTGTTAAACTAAGCCTAAAACAAGCCCTAGTTTATTAGAACGGATATTATCCTTCGATTCAGTTCATGGAGAAACATCCTTTTAGATCCCATTATATCTATTTCAATCATACAAAATTCTAATGACTAAGTACTCTTTTTCTGCGTACGAATACAGAATATCGAGTCACTGTTGCTGCATATTGGTTAAAGATTAAACAAATTTTATCTTAAACCTATATGACGTTAAATTAATTATTATCTCTTTCATATACATGTTTTACCCTTCCGTCAGGGATCGTGGTAATAATATTATTTTATTACTCTCTATGGTTTACGCATAGATCTCGAGAGTATATATATATGTATATATATTTTCTTCCTGAATTCATTTACGAGTATGTAATTTGATATTTCAGGAATTACCAATTATGCAGACATAGATTTTATTCTATTAATATTCAATTCTAAAAATTTGATTGAATATTTATCTATAAAATTTCTGGGCAGTAATTTTATAGCGAGTTATATGTTTAATAATTCCTTGCTTAATAAATAGTTACGCTTAACCTTTTATTTATAGCAGGAATTTTGTTCCGTAGTATAATTTTAATTTAGTATTCATATATTTCTTACTATTCTTAAATATGCGTATAGAATAGTAATAGTATCTCTTAACTTATAAATTAAGTGTTTTTTGAGATTATTAATCAATATTATTGTATAATCTTTCTTCAGAGATTATCACACTATTACTTTTTCTTTGAGTCCTTCTCTTTTTATGAACATTTTGATTCGTCATTTCAAAGTGGATTTTTTAACATTTCTTGATTTCCATGATTATTTACTCAGGAGTACTTTTCATGGCATTCTTCTGGTATAGAAAGATTCTATCCAGCTTATTTATTAATGCTTTATCTTATCAATACGGTAAGATTTAGCCATACTATGACCGTCTTACAGTTAGCTGCGATCAACCTTATTCTTATCTCTCTTATTCTCTGTCAAACTAGTAAGTTATGATGTTGACAGTTTTCTTCTTTATTATTTTGTCAGGACATCAAACGCTTTTATATGTCTATGACAAAACTAATTATCAATGGTTTAGGTTGTTTTTTCTTCCCAGCAGTTTTATGCAAACTCTGTATTATTTTATTGCTTGACTAAAAATTCGTAATACAATTAGTCTAGCAATAGTTTTAACCATTATGTTTGTCTATATCTTTTTTCTTCTGATGGATAACTTAGTTATAGTTATGTTAACCCCATCTACTTTTATTATCTCCCCTTCTTTAATTTGATCAAAGGGAATTAATTATACATTATGGTTATTTTAAGTCTGTGTCTGTTCATCGGAAACTGTCCTGTCGCTCCAATTAACAGAACCTAATTAGTTTATAATTCTAATAGCTTAGACTATTACAATTACATAGCTTCACATATCTAGAATTTTATCCAAAATATCTACACATGTCAGTTATCTATAGGAAACTCCACCGAGTAGACTTTTCCTTATTTATTCAAGACCCTACATAGACTACTTACAGTGTATGGTCTTGGCTTTTTGTTTTACAAATTTTGTTTTGAAAATATTTCTATATTCCTAGCTTACTTTGCGATGGAATATTATGTTATGTCTCAATGACTCCTTTTTATTTTTGAAGCCAATTGTTGTTTCCCAAAAAGAAAAAAAAAAGGGGGGGGGGGGGGGCAATGTTAGGTCTCTGAGACTTAAGAACTGGCTTTCTCTAGAGTCTACTATTATATATAAGGTTGTTAGATCATGACACCTTAAAGATATGCTTTTTTGTGAATCTAGATCATTCTTTCTATTAAATATAGAATTAGAATGTATCTGATTCCTTAGAGTTTCCTGAGTCTTAACCAGAAGTGGTGAGATATTATTGGTGTTAGTATTAGGAGAGCACCTCCCTCCTATTCTCCTATTCTGCAAATTCTAGCACATTATCTATAGGTTAATGTATTATGTAGTTAAAATGAAGTTTTTTAAAGTAAAACATATTTTAACGAGTAATACTTAACCTATAGATAATCAATTATCTCCCTCCGCCCATCCTCGCTTATCTCTCCTAATTGTGTCTATTGTTTTACAAATAAAAGAAACTGACATGTGGTCAATTGAGCGGGAAGAGTTACGTCACACAGGTAACTGCCTAAGGGACCTTCTGGTCTAAGACTTTAATTAACGACTGAAAGGTCGTTTTTTCTGTGGAAGGTGTGAAAACAGAAGAGAATAGCACATTATCTATAGGTTAAGTATTACTCGTTAAAATATGTTTTACTTTTAAAAAACTTCATATTAATAAGAATGGTACTGGTACAGTAGTGCACTTTGTAGTATCAGTAGGACTGGCAATGTGAAAGTAGTGTGCATCAATAGAACTGGTACTGAGGTTGTAATGTACTGTACCGTATACGTAGGGCTGGTACAGGGGCAGTATTGTATTGTGTCATATCAATAGGACTGGTATTGTCGTATCAAGAAGACTGCTACTGGGGCAATAGTGGTATGTGTCAGTTCCGTAGGAATGGTACTGGGGCTGTATCATATCAGTAGGACTGATACTGCGACAGTTGTTGACTGTGTCGTATCAGTTGGACTGATACTTGGACAGTATGCCACACAGGTCACTTCATGACAAATTATTATTTTACTTAAATTTAGGTTGTGTCTATTTAACAATCTGTGATACGCTACCTTAAAGTGTAAAGTGAAAGTAACCTTCAGCTACATAAGGGAAACCCCGGATTCCTTAATGTAGTATTTTACTCGTATGTAAATAGCACCGTCCTATGTATGGAAGCGTATTGGTACCCCCCATATATTTTTCTCGTGGCAATATTTTTGTCATAAAAATGCAAAAATATCGAGTTTTTACTATATACTGTTTTCCATAAAAGTTAGATAAAAACAATATTTTCAAGTGTTCATTATTTCATTTTAATTTTATTTCGTTATAGATATTCTCGTAATTATATAAAACGACAACAGTATGTGGTAATCTGTATTGTTTGAATATTTTGCACTGCACATTACAACATATGTTTTACGAAACAACGCTATGTTTTTTTGCGGAACTGAAGTTAAAGATCTTGATATCTGTATTGTTTAATCGCCATACGACTATCAAAAATAAAAAGCGGAACACTGACATTATTTGTCAATCAAAGGAGGATACCAGGGGGACCAAATGCTTAGTGTCGGCGAGAAATTCATTCAAGTGTCCAAAATACCCGAAGTAATTTAAGCGGGTATATTTGTTGTAGCTCAGCTCCTTTAAATCGTTTGTCTCTTCGTCAGTATCAAGTTTTAGCCGGTGTAACAGTCTTGCCCCACCTCATCCCACCCGGGAAGCTTGTCCCCCGGGAGCAAAATAATCCGGGGTATCTTGCCCCCTTCCTTAGGCAGCTTGCCCCCACCCAGGAAAACCTCGCAAATTCAATTCAAAACAACATTTATTTTTTATAACAAATTTATAACGCTCAATTATCAGAACAGTACTAATGTATGTTTTTCATTATTTTTTTTTTCTCTTAATAGGAAAAGGTTGGGGCTAAGATACTGTAGCCTAAGCATTCCTCCCAAACTCAAAAGTTCTTGCAGACACAGTTTAGAAAGCTATTTCGTCACTTTTAATAGAATTTCCAACTGAACCGGTCATAAGAGAAATTACAGTGTTTGATATTACCAATCTTTCTTCTTACAGGAAGGGACAGGGTAAAGATACACTGGCCTGGGCAGCTTCTCCTCCCCCCCCTGCCCCCCCCCCCCCCCCCCCCCACCTATGGAAAATTGGCAAACTCAGATCAGGAAGCTTATTCGATCATTTTAAACATAATTTTCTAATGCATAGACATAAGAAGTTAGTAAGACCGGCTTTTACCTAATTTTCTCTTTTCGGGATGGAGTTAGGCTAAAGTTCTGTACTATGATCCGAGGAGTTTGCTTCCAGGCTCAGAAAATCTTGCAAACAAAGTTAAGAAAATAATGGTTATCTTTTTAAAACAATTGCTCATTTAACAAGTCATTTGAATATTTCTGTTATTTACTTTTGTTCTATCTTTCTTCACATAGTAAAGGGTGGGGGATGAGGCACCTTGGGCCTGGGAGCTTGCCTCCCATGGGGTGAAGATACCCAGGCCTTGGCAGCTTGCCCCCCCCCCCCCCGCCTCCCCCCCCCCCCACACACACACCTCCCCCACCCCACCCCGCTCACACACACACACATGGAAACTCGACAAGCTCAGATCAGATTTTTTTTCATCATTTTAAACATGAATTTCTAAAGTATAGTCATTGCAATTGTAATAATACCTGCTTTTACCAACTTTTCTCTTTACGGGAAGGTGTTAAGGTAAAATAAACTGTGGCCCGAGAAATTTGCTCCCAACCTCAGAATGTCTTTAAACAAAGTTCAGAAAATTATTTTTATCTTTTTTAAAAGAATTTCCCATTCAACAAGTCATTTGAATATGTCTATTATTTACTTTTATCTATCCTTTTTCACACAGAAAGTGTGGGGGTAAGATACTCTGGCCTGGGCAGCTTGCCCCTGCCCCCGCCCCCCGCCCCCCTACCCCCCCCCCGCGCCGTCCCCACCGCCACCTCCACCCAACCCCTGGAAACTTGGCAAACTCAGATCAGAAAAGCTATTTAATCATTTACAACTTAAATTTCTAATGCACCGACATTAGAATGTTAGTTGTTCCTGGTTTCACCTACTCTTTCACTTTACGGGAAGGTGCTAGATGGGACCAAATTACTGTGGCCCAAGAAGTTTGCGCCCAAACTCAGAAAATCTTGTAAACGAAATTAAAGTTCCTACTATTTGTATCGTTTTTTTTTTTTAAATAATTTCCCATTGAACAGGTTATTTGAATATTTCTATGACTAAATATTATCTATCATTCTTCAGACAGGCTGGGGTGGGGATAAGATATCCTTACCTGGGCAGCTTCCACACACACAGGGGTGAATATATCCTGGCCTTGGCAGCTTGCATCCCAACTCCACTCCCACCTGGAAATTCGCAAATTCAGATCAGAAAAGCAATTTAATCATTTTCAACTTAAAAGTCTTCTGCACAGACATTAGAATGGTAGTAGTACCTGCTTTTATCTATTTTTTCACTTTATGGGAAGGGGTTGGGGCCAAAATACTTTGGCGCTAACAGTTCGCTCCCAGCCTAAGAAAATCTTCTAAATAAATTTTCAGAATACTATTTTTATCTCAACTATTTGAATTTCACATTTAACAGGACATTTGAATAATTCTAATATTTACTATTTCCTGTCTTTCTTCAGACAAGAAGGGGTGGGGAGTTAGATACCTACCCTGGGCAGCTTGACCTCCCCCCTTCCCCACCATCTCCCCCCCCACCCCCCCCCCCCCCCGCCCCCACGAACCCGCCTCAGAAAACAAAGCTCAGGTAATTTTTTATATCTTTTTTTAAACAATATCCCATTTAACAGGTCATTTGAATATTTCTATATTTCTGTTATTTACCATTATCTTTCTTTCTTCAGACAGGCTGGGGTGGGGAGTAAGATACCCTGGCCTGGGCAGCTTGTCCCGCACCCCTGGAAAAATGGGTATACTCAGATCAGAAAAGCTATTTAATCATTTTTTTTAACTTAAATTTCTAATGCATAGACATTAGATTAATAGTAATACCTGCTTTTACCTATTTTTTCACTTTAAGGGAATAGGTTAGGGCCAAAATACTGTGGTCCTAGCGGTTCACTCCCCGCCTCAGAAAGTCATGTAAACAAAGTTTCAGAATATTATTTTTATCTTATTCTATTTAATTTCATATTAAACAGAACATTTTAATAAATCCAGTATTAACAATTGCCTGTCTTTCTTCGTACATGAATGGTTGTGTGTGTGTTTGCGGGGGGAGGGTAAGATACCCTGGCCTGGGCAGCTAGCTTGCCCCCACCCCTCCCCCACCCCCAACCCACCCATGGAAACTAGGCAAACTGGGTCAGAAAAGACTTTAATTATTCAGGAGATATTTTTTTTTTTGGGGGGGGGGGGGGTAGGGAGGGCGGGGGAGGAGGACAGCCAAGAGGCAGCTGGCGCCACAGGCTACTGTATCTCTTTTTTCTGTATCGCACCTTCTCACCTCTCCATTCAGAGAAAAATATGTTATGGTCGATATGTTGTTGTTTACGTTGAGGTTTTACGGCCCAGTCAACCCAATGGGGTCATGTCGAGCGCGGTCAGCTTACCTAACCACACGTTTACTGGGCAGGCTTAGTCTTCTAAGCGGTTAACCAGTATTGTGCACATTCTTTCGCCAGAAACTGACAACTGCCCTTCTTGAATCAGCGGAAGTGAGAGAATGACCGTAGAAAATAGTTCATGATCAATCTCCACGAAAGGATGTTGCCGACCTCGGCGGGTTGAACCCGCGACCTCCTGGTCTCCAGTCGGACGGCGCATCCAACTGAGCCACCGAGGCCGGCTATGGCCGATATGAATGTTCAAATGAATATCCAACAGGAAAGTCTAAATAAGTGATAAACTATCCGTTGTATTTGGAGTGTGCCAGCTTTTGGTCGCTATAAATATTGAAATTTAGAACCTTGCACCTATACCAGAAAACTAGGAAATCTGAGGGAATCTGCCTTGATATCTTACCCACCCCACTTCCCTTTTAGAGAAAATCAGGTAATTGTCAATACATGTACATATATTATGAATGTCCAATGGGGAAGTATATTTAACGTGATAAACTATCATTTGGAATGGATCTGAATCTGCCAAGTTTTCTTGCATAGATGCAAGCTTCTAAAATAAAGGTCAAAAAATACCTTTGGGAACAAAAACACACGGTTTAGAAAATGGGAGTCTCGGTTTTATTGAGACTCTTCAGAGCAGAACTCCATTATCAAATATACCACAATGGGTCCAATGATCCCAAAGGAAATGAAATATAATCTGCACTATGGTAAAGTACGACTAATACCAGCTGCAGTGTAGTGAAATAAACGTCAAAAAGATTGCCTTTAGAAACCAAGAAAACACTACAGATCAGAAAATGAGTCTCGGTTTTATTTAGACTCTTCATAAGCAGTAATGAAGTTTGCAATACTGCTAACGCCCTCCTGCGTATACATAAGCAGAACTCCATTCATTTTTCAAATGTACCATAATGGGCCCAAGGATCTCAAAGGAAATGAAATATAATCTGCACTATGGTAAAGTATGGGGAAACGTTCTACCGCCGCCACACGGCCCTAATACCAGCTGTGGTGTAGTAAAATAAACGTCAAAAAAGCCTTTGGAAACAGAAAAACGCTCTACGGATTAGAAAATGGGAGTCTCGGTTTTATTGAGACTCTTCAGAGCAGAACTACATTTTCAAATATACCACAATGGGTCCAATGATCCCAAAGGAAATGAAATATAATCTGCACTATGGTAAAAAGCCTATATCTATGCCACTCAATTTCCAGGACTATCCAGTAAAAATGTATCCTATCAGGTAAAAACTGAATAGGCACCTAATTTATTTAAAAGAAAAAAAAAAAAAAAAAAAAAAAAAAAAGTTCTGTCAGGTTTTCTAGAGTTGTGGGTGGGGCAATCTGCCAGGCGATGGCATCTCACCCTCCCCTCCACACACACACACACACACACACACACACACACACACACACACACACACACACACACACACACACACACATTTTCAGTTTAAAGAAGAGGTGGCGGGGTGGGGGTCGGGGGACAAGCTGCCCAGGCCACGGTATCTTATTCCCCATCCCTTCCAGTTTATAGAAAAAAAAGTTGATGATGAATATTATTAATATTCAAATGACTGGTCAATAGGAAAGTCTATTAAGTGATAAATTATCTTTTAGGAATGGAGTCTGTCAGGTTTGCTGGCTTAGGTACAAGCTTCTGAGGTTCCCAATCTCCTCCTATCCAGTACAGTAAAACATGCATATGTACATAAAAATCAGTTTTGCCATGTTTCTGTTATAAGGATTTTTATCTAAATGAAGAGAAAAAAACTTACTGAATTAAGTTGTGTCAGGTTTTCTTGAGGCGGGAGGGAGCGTGGCGGGGAGGGGGCAAGCTGCCCAAGCCAGGGTATCTTCAGCCCCGGAGGGGCGGGGACGCGGGGGGGGGGGGGGCAACCTGCCCTGGCCACGGTATCTTAACTGCCCTCCCCCACCCCTCTTCCCGTTTAGAGAAAACGGTTAATAGTCGACATTATGAATATTCAAATGACTGTTCAATAGGAAAGTCTATTAGGTGATAAACTATCTTTTGGAATGGAGTCTGTCAGGTTTTCTGGCATAGGTGCTAGCTTCTAAAACTATTATATTCTGGCAAACAGTTTCCTCCAGTCGGGTAAAAGATGCATATGCGCATAAAAATAGTTTTCCCATGTTTCTATCATAAAGATTTTTATTCAAAAAGAATAAAATCTGAATAAAGTTCTGGCAGGTTTCTCGGAATGAAGGGCTAGCTGCCCAGGCCACATTATCTACCCCCCCCCCCCCCCACGCCCCCACCTCTAGTTGTAGGAAAATAGGTATAGGCCAATATTATGAATATTCAAATGACTGTTTGATAGGAAAGTCTATTAAGTGATAAATAGTCTTTTGAAATGGAGTCTGCCAGGTTTTCTGACATAGATAAATTCATCTAAGGCCACTCTATTCTGGCCCTCAATTTCCTCCTTTCAGGTAAAAGATGCATATGCACAAAAAAATCCCATGATTCTGTTATAAGGATTTTTATTTATAAAAAAGAATTTTTCTGCATTAAGTTCTATCAGGTGTTCTGGGGTGGGGATAAGCTCCCCCTGAGGGGATGGGGGGGGCAAGCTGCCCAGGGTGGAGGGCATACCCTGGGGTATCTTCACCCCAGATGGGAGACAAGCTGCACAAAGGCAGCTTCATTCCCCGTGGGGACGGGGGGTGGGCAAGCTACCGAGGATTCAAAATAGACCGGTTCGGTTTGTGTTTATTTGTATACATTGTAGCTTGGTACATGCGAGGGTACACGTACATTTTTACATCTTAGTTTTGAGAAAAGAATAATCATTCGGCCCACTTGTTCATAAAAATTGTGTATATGTATTTCAAAGCAAGATTGTGCGTGTGTGCTAGACATTTTTTTCTCTCCGTTATGGAGACTGAGTACCGATGAAAACCCTGTGTCTTTTAATTGCTTTTCTAACCCATTTTGTTCGGCCAGGTTTTCGCTTCAATGGCCCATGTGACGTCACTTATTCCAGCCAAAAGATATTATGACGACAAAATGGTCTGCGACAATGAAATAACTCTTTGAGGTGCACGAAACAAACTACTGGTATAGTATGGAAGCGTATTGGTACCCCCTTATATTTTTTTCACAAGTTAAATTTACGTAGAGAAACATAATAATAACATGATATGGCGACAAAATTTTGTCGACAAATCGTGATAAGTCAATATGATAATGTTATAACATATCGTATTCGCTACATATCTGTATATTGTTATCGAAATATTTGATCGTGTATGACAGTTTCTTTACTGCGTAGAATTTTTATCACGCTATATTTTTAAACGCTAGACCAGTAGGTTTTTTCGTGCACTTCAAAGAGTTGTTTCATTGTCAAAGAGTTGTTTCATGGGGGGGATGGGGGGGGGGGCAAGCTGCCCCGGGTAGGGGCCAAGATACCCCGGGTTATCTTGCCCCATGGGCAAGATAAAATGTTACACCGGCTAGATACTGACGAAGAGACAAACCATTTAACAGAGCTGAGCAGCAACAAATGTACCGCAATAGATGAGACCGCTTAAATTACTTGGGGTATTGGGACATTTTGTCGTCATAATATCTATTGGCTGGAATAAATGATGTCACATGGGCCATTGAAGGGAAAACTTGGCCGAACAAAATACTAGGTTAAAAAGCAATTAAAAGACACAGGGTATTTTGTCGGTACTCAGTCACCATAACGGAAAGAAAAATGTCTAGCACACACGCTCAACCTTGCTTTGAAATACATATACACAATGTTTATGAACAAGTGGGCTGTATGATTATCCCTTTCTCAAAACTAAGATGTAAAAATGTACGTGTGCCTCGCGTTTACCAAGCTACAATGTGTACAAATAAACATACCGAACCGGTGTACCGGTTTACCGTGAATCCTAGGTAGCTTGCCCCCCCTGCCCCCTCCCCCCCCCGTCCCCACACGGGGAGTAGCTGCCTTTGTGCAGTTTATCTCCGGGGTGAAGATACCCCGGGGTATGCCCCTTACCCTGGGCAGCTTGCCCCCTCCCCCAGGGGGTGAAGATAACCTGGCCTGGGGAGCTTGCCCCCACCCCAGAACACCTGACAGAACTTAATGCAGGAAGAAAAAAATAATGAAAAACATACATTAGTACTGTTCTGATAATTGAGCGTTAAATTTGTTATAAAAAATGAATATTGTTTTGAACTGAGTTTGCGAGGTTTTCCTGGGTGGTGGTGGTGGGCGCGGGGGTTGGGGATTGGCGGGGCAAGCTGCCCCGGGTAGGGGCCAAGATACCCCGGGTTATCTTGCCCCATGGACAAGATAAAATGTTACACCGGGTAAAACTTGATAATGACGAAGAGACAAACCATTTAAGGTCACTACCGGTACTAATAACCGCAACTCTTGAATGACAAGGGAGATAATTAGGGTGGTTTTCGATTAAAAAAGAGGAGCACTTTTTCTAGACCGGAGTATATAATTTCTAGTGTTAATTAAATCCGTTTCCGCGTAGTATGACCCGTCAACTGTGCATATACTATCAGTAGTGAAACCA
This sequence comes from Anodontia alba, assembly GCA_964016985.1. Taxonomy (NCBI): domain Eukaryota; kingdom Metazoa; phylum Mollusca; class Bivalvia; order Lucinida; family Lucinidae; genus Anodontia; species Anodontia alba. Next base: position 195,114 of record OZ024823.1, read on the forward strand.
AAACTGATAAAATATCTTTTCATCTGACCAAATAAAGGGAAAGAAAAAAATATTCTAACGTTGAAATGATTCTAACGACGGACGCTCAGCTCTGAACATTCGGTGTAAACGAACACACAAAAAATATTTACGTTTTTTTCGCGGGAAGTGTCACACGACGAATCGAGACTGTGAACACAGAAAACCAAGGATTTGTTTTAGTGATATTTGAACATGCTTCTCTCGATTTTTTTTTATATTTAATTTTGATAAATTTTATATTTTTATGACGCGACTTTATCTGCTTTTCTACATAATAATTGGATTACACTCAAAATGTCCGAAAGACTGAGGCAAGGAGGCAGGTTCAAGAGAAAGGGGGGTTCATCAAGTCATCTAGTATGAAAGTAGGGAAATAGAATATCATACGAGCTGTCTGTCTCAGGCCGAGGGGTGAGCTGCATTCTTTTTAGCATATACTTATTTGCGTAAAAGTGTTTATGATAAAAAATAAAATCTTCTTAAATGTTATTTTAACGTAAGGTCTATATATTATACCCGGATAAAATGCAATGTGCGCTAGCTAGCCTAACCCTTTCTAGACCTTTCAAAAGAGCTTTATTCCCTGGTAGTGTCGATTTATTGCAAAAAAAAAAAAAAAACAACTGCAACAATAAAAGAGGACAGAAAAAATTCAGACAGGAAATAAAATGATTTACCTTCAGTTTTTCGGTCCCAAATTGAAGAGGCTGATCAAGCACTCAAGTATACTATGATATACATGGGTAGGACATTAAATCCTTTGTTTATCACTTTGCAAGAAAAAGACAAATCGAAAGGTTGAAAATCTTCATAAGAACTTGTTGAAATTCAGCATGTTGACATTGTTATCTTTTGTAACACTTCACCGATTACGTCACAGTTACATGTAATGACGTAAGCAGGCAGTTTTCTGAGGAGGGCCTCAGCGGGGTAATTTTGTTGAATAGGAAGCTAAATCAACACTTATGAGGCCCTCCCAGGGGTTTGGGGAATAGGGGAATAAGGCCATTTATTTCACACAAGTCTAAAACTGAAGGGAACAAGGGAACAAAGGCAATTTTTGGGAACAAGGAACATAGATAATCGAGATTTTGATTTGGGGGAACAAGGGACACTGCCTATTTTTCAGGGGAACAAGGGAACAGGTACCCCCTCTGGGAGGGCCTCGCTTATGAATTTACAGTAAAGTTGAGACAAAAATGCTTATTGACCCTGTTCCTTTATTTTCCCAAATTTTTATTACTCTTTTGGTTTCAGTGACGACAATGAAATGGACGGATCTTTTTTTACACAAATTTTATATCTTATCAAGAACTGGTAATAAGCCATTATATTTAAGGCATATTCCTGTTGCCATGGCAACAGAAGTTTGAAATTAATTTTGTCAAAAGTAACTTTTCATTTCTTACTGCGTATGGATATTGTACATGAGTTTTTTGGGGTTTTTTTGTAAAATTTTGTTTCATATTTTATGGTTATCTTTAGAAATTACTCTGTGTATGATGTAGCAGTTTGACTAACTGCCAATTGCATTTAAAAAAAAATCAGGTCACTTATGCGCCTAATTGTGTACAGAAGTAGTCAAGATGCTAGCTATGATGTATTTATGTTCCAATGCGAGTGTTGACCGCAGAAAAAAAAAAAAAAAAAAAAAACAACAACAAACAAACAAAAAACAAAGCTTCTGAAGGTACAGAAAAAAAAATCGCTAAAACATTTAATGATCCTGATCAAATTATTTGTCTTTTGGTTTTCATGACAACAATCAAATGGGCGGGTGTTTTGCAGAAAATTCTTACATTTTATTGAGAAATACTTATGGAAACGTTTTGGTTACATTTTGTTGAACGTATTGAATAGTATGACTAAAAAGTCCTTTTTTATGGTAAGTTTCTATTATGTTTATTTTTTGTTTTGGTTGCCATGACAGAAGTTTAAAATTAATTTGGTCAACAAGAAATCTTTTGAGTCATACTGCGTATGGATGTTGTATGTGAAATTTTGTAAAATTTTGTATCCTATTTTCATAACTATCTTTAGAAATTACTGCATATGATGAGGTGGGTGGGGTAACGTCCTATTGTATTATCAGAAATTTTTCAGGTCACATGTTCCTTACTGTGTACAGGAGTAGCTAATATGCTTAATATTGTTAAAGCAACGACTGGTCACAGAATATGCAAATTAAGAGAATCTTTATGAAAGTTATATTCTTAATAATTATCATTTTCTTTATAATTGCATTTTTATGATTTAGAGGGTAGGGGTAAATAAAGTTTAATACCACTCAAACGACATGGTGGCTCACCTTCATACTCCGTCAGAATACAACTTATACATAGTATGATCTGTTGAAAAAGTTTAAAGGAAATCTGTTGTTAGGAAGTATGTTACATATTAGTATCTTCAGTACATGCTTGTTAAAGTTGATGTGATTTTGTGTGAATTTTCTTGTTTGAAAATGAGAAATAAAAAATAAACACTTGTGTTCGGTGAAACCTTTGTGTGTTTTGCTCTGGTTATTTCTTTGTGGTAAATCACTTACAGTAAAAAAAGGATTTTACCTTATATTAATGAACTAATAATGAATTTTAGCATGTTAGTAAAATTTTACCAAAATGGCCATAGTAGTAAACATAGTAGGGTTCTTTAAAGAGGCATAACTGGTAAACCAGATGGTAACATGGCTATTTTATTGACGTAAAATAGTTAGAATATAACACAAACTGAAGTATAAAATATGAAAAAAATTTATTGTTGTGAAAAAAATAAGGGCCAGGTGTCAGTAGTGACCTTAACAGAGCTGAGCCGCAATAGATGAGACCGCTTTAATTACTTGGGGTATTGGGACACTTGCAGGATTTTCTCGCTGACACTAAGCATTCGGTCCCCCTGGTAGCCTCCTTTGATTGACAAATGATGTCAGTGTTCCGCTTTTGATTTTTGATCGTGCGTATGGCGATAAAACTCAATTACTCAAAAAACATAGCGTTGTTTCGTAAAACATATGTTGTAATGTGCAGTGCAAAATATTCAAACAATACAGATTACCACATACTGTTGTCGTTTTATATAATTACGAGAATATCTATAACGAAATAAAATTAAAATGAAATAATGAACACGTGAAAATATTGTTTTTATCTAACTTTTATGGAAAACAGTATATAGTAAAAACTCGATATTTTTGCATTTTCATGACAAAAATATTGCTACGAGAAAAAAATATATGGGGAGGAGGGGGGGGGGGGGGGGGGTGGGGGTACCAATACGCTTCCATAGTATAGCGTATAAAAATATTGCGTGATTAAAATTCTACGCAGTAAAGAAAATGTCATACACGGTCAAATATTTCGTGAACAATATACAGATATGTAGCGAATACGATGTTATAACATTATCATATTGACATCATGATTTGTCGATAAAATTTTATCATGTTATTATTATGTTTCTCTGTATAAATCTAAGTTGTGAAAAAAAATATAAGAGGGGTACCAATACGCTTCCATACCTATGGTGGCATATTTCTGCCACGAGGTAGCCAGATAGCTATCGCGATAATATTCTTAATTTTCCAGAAAATAAAAAAAAAAATCCTGAAAACATTATCGCAATAGCTTCAATTATCTAGATATGTTTTTTAATTTCCAGAAAATATTTTAACGCAAATTCGTGGTACTGCTCGGAACTGACATAAGTATCTAGATAAAATTATCGCGATAAATTTTTCGTGATAGCGAGGTAGCTATAAATAGAACTGCGATTACCTGGTATAAACTCTTAGGGTACAGTGAACTATTTTTTTTTTCTTTTTTTTTTCATAGAGCCCCATGGTAATTCCACCCTTTTTGGTGGTTAAGGGTTCATTTCAGGGTATGGCTGGGCTTATAAATTTTGCTTTAATTCAAAGACCAGGCTTAGCACAGCAAAATAAAAAAGGAAAAATACCACCATCACCAGCGCTTTTTGGGACGTTTCGGAGGCTGAATGTAGCAACCCCTCAATTGGCATGTGTCAAAAATTGAAACTTTCTAATTTCTCCACTTCTTCATTTGGCTCCAGCAAACACACACACAGAAACATATTTCTTTGAAACAATCAGAAAATTACACACAAACATTATTTTCTTCAAATTAGAATGAGCAGGTCTAATTCATCTTTATTATTAAGCAATCACGGGTCGCCTTACACAAAATAACTACCCCCGGGCTTTTTTGCACCAATCAGCAGTCCTGCCACAATTGGTTTCCTGTGTCCCTTACCTTAAAAGTCGCTGGTGAATACCCTCGGTGAATTTTCAACAGTATAATCGAAGGTATTCCGATATCGGTTCTATTTATTGATAGAAAATAAATGGCAGATCTGGGCACTAACACAAAAAAATATCGCGATAATACTGTAAACTTTCGCGATAATATTTCCAGGAAACTTTAGATTATTAAGATAATCTTTTCAGGAAACTTCGAAATATCAAGATAATTATTGAAAGTATCGTAATAGCTTCCTAGCTATCTCGTGGCAGAAATATTTCACCATACCATCCAATGATAACTTTTCTTACTCTATGGCCAAGTTCATCTGAAACACTCGAGTAAACTCTAGAACTATTTTTAGAACTTGATACAGATGCGCACGCATGTGAAGAGACTAAGTTGGAAATACGCTTAAGTGGGAAAAACTAACGACTATCTTGGTAAACGTATATCAAGCGCTTGTTGGAAAAACGACTAAATGGGGAAAACGACGAAGTTGGAAAAATCAAATTCTGCAGTGGGCATCATTATTTTATATACAAATCATCCTGATAAGTATGTTTGGTCGTTGATTTTAACACAAAATGCAACGGCCTCTTCCGCCTAGGTGAGAGTTTTATAATTTCTTGCGCTTTGTAAATGTGGTCTAGAAATTTATTTATTGTTTTTTTGTCGGCACCTCCTCCCCTTTCCGACTCCATTTTTTTACATACCGTGCTTTATGTAGCATTATAATTTTTTCATACAAAATAAGAAGGTGGTCTAGAAATTTATGTAATTGTAAATTAATCAGTAACTTTACATGCCAACTGCTTATAATTATAATGTACTTTGTGTGTGCGTGTGTGTATGTGCATTGCACTTTGCATATCTAATATAAATTTTAGGTTATAGGTCGTAATAACGCCACGCTTTATCAATTACATAACAGTTACATGCATCACAACTATGAAGGTTAACCCATTAATGCCGAGTGGACAGTGCCAGTCTTCCGTACACTCTACAGTCCACTACAGAGCAGGTTTCAGTCCTCCGTATATTCTACAGTCAACTACAGTACCAGTGCTCCGTTTACTCTACGATCCACTACAGACCCAGTACCAGTCCTCCGTATACTCTACAGTCCACTACAGCGATCGGAAAAGTTTTCCGTGTATTCTACGGTCCACTACAGACCCAATATCAGTCCTCCATATACTCTACAGTCCACTACAGACCAGTATCGAGTCCTCCGTATGTTATACAGTCAACTGTAGTAGCAGTGCTCCGTATACTCTACAATCAACTACAGACCCAGAACTAGTCTTCCGTATATTCTAAAGTCCACTACAGCCCCAGTACTAGTCCTCCGTATGCTCTTCAGTCCACTACAGACCCAGAACCAGTCCTCCATATACTCTACATATCACCACAGACACACCCTCCAGTCTTCCGTATATTCTACAATCCACTACAGACTCACTACCGGTTCTCCGTATACTCAACAATCCACTACAGACCCAGTGCCATCCCTCCGTACACTCTACAGTCCACTACAGTTTCAGTCCTTCGTAAACTATACGGTCATCTACAGACTCACTACCGGTTCTCCATATACTCTACAGTCCCTTACAGTCCACATTTCAGTGCTCCGTGTACTCTACAATCCACTACAGTCCCAGTTCCTGTCCTCTGTATACTCTATAGTCATCTACACTCAGTACCAGTCCTCCGTATACTCTACAGTCCATTGCAGTCCAAGTTCCAGTCCTCCTTATACTTTACAATCCACTAGAGACACAGTAATCCACTAGAGACACAGTAACAGTCCTTCGCATACAAGTCTACAAGTCTACTACAGAATAGGCTCAAGTCCTCCGCAATCTGTACAATCAACTAAAGACCCAATACCAGTCCTCTGTATAATATACTGTCCACTAGATCCAATACAAGTCCTCCCTATACTCTGCAGTCCAGCACAGATACAGTATGTCTTCCTTATTCTCAACAGACCACTATAGACCAAATACCAGTCCTCCGTATACTCTACAGCCACCGTATACCCTGTAATCAAGTACACACCCAGTACCACTCCTCATTATACTCTACAGTCCGTTGCAGACTAAGAGACCAGTCCTCCGTTTTTTTCTACAGTTCACTATAGACACAGTACAAGTCTTAGCATTCTATCAGTAGGACTGGTATTATGGCAGCAGACTATATCTGATCAGTAAAACTGGTACAGTAGTGGACTGTATCAGTAGGACCGGTACTAGGACATTACTGGACCATAGCGTTTCCATAGAGTTGCTACTTGGACTGTATCGTATCAGTAGGACTGGTACTAGGGCAGTGATGGACAGTATCGTATAAGTAGGTTTGGTAATGAGACAATCAGTTGGGTATCAATAGGACTGATACCGGGACAGAAGTGTACTGTAGCATATCAGTAGGATTGGTACTTGGGCAGAAATGGACTGTGTCGTAATAGTAGGCCTGGTACTGGGACAGTAATGGTCTGTAGGGTATCAGTAGAGCTCCTATTAGGGCAGTAGAGGACTATATTGTGTTAATTAATAGGATTGGTACTGGGACAGCAATGGGCTGTAGGGTAATAGGATTAGTCCTGGGGCAGTAGTGGACTTTAGGGTATCAATAAGACTGGTGCTGGGACTGAGGTGGACTGTAGGGTATCAGTGGGATCGGTACCGGGGCAATAGTGGACTATGACGTATCAATAGGACTGGTTCTTTGGTAGTAGTCGACTGTATCGTATCTATGGGTCTGGTGCTGGGGCAGTAGCAGACGGTAACATATCAGTCGGGGATACACTGGAATATACGCGGGCTGTGTTGTATCCGTACGACTAATAATGGGCAGTGGTGGTCTTTATTACATCATCAGGACTAGTACTGGGAAGTAGTGGACTGTTTCGGTAGGACTGGTACTGGAACATTGTGGACTGTAGCATATCAGTAAGACTGGTACTGGGACAGTAGTAGACTGTGTAATAGCAGTTGAACTGGTAATGGGACATAAGTATACTGTGTCGTATTAATAGGACTGGTACTGAGGCAGTAATTTACTATGTCGTTACTGGAGCAGTAGCAATAGGACTGGTACAGGGGCAGTTGTTGACTGTAAGATATTAGTAAGACTGGTCCAGGGGTAGAATGTAGGTTATTAATATGACTGGTACTTTGGCATTAGTGGACTATGTCCTATCAGTAGATCTGGTACTAGAGAAGTAGTGGTATATAGGGTATCATAAGAACTGGTAGTGGGGCAGGCCGACTGTGTTGTATCAATAGGACTGGTACGGGAACAGTAGTCTGTGTCGTATCAGTAAGACTGGTACTGGGATATAGGTGAACTGTATGATGTCAATAAGATTGAAGCTTGGAGAGTTGTGGACTGTGTAGTATCAGTAAGGCTGACAATGGGACAGTTCTGTACTGTGTCATATCAATAGAACTGATCCTGGGGGCAGAACTGTACTTTATCGTATAGGTAGGACTGGAAATGGGGCAGTAGTGAACTTAGTCGAATCAATATGACTTGATCTGGGGGGAGGGGCGGGGGCAGCGGTAGATTGTATCATATCAATAGGACTAGTACTGGAATAATAGTTGACTGTGTCGTATCAGTTTGACTGGTACTGGGGTACTGATGGAATGTATCATATCAGTACGACAGATACTGGGACAGTTATGGACTGTGTAGTATCAATAAGCTTTCTCTTACCTTTTTTAGCAAAGGGAGGGTCGTGTACTGTTATATCAATTGAACTGATACTGGAGCAGAAATGTACTGAATCGTAAACATGTATGTAGGAATGGAACTGGGGCAGTGGTGTACTGTGTCGTATCTCGGGGGCTAAATACTACTGATATTTAGAAGTGGTCTAGAGGGTATCAGTAGGACTGGTAATGGGGCAGTGGTGGACTATCGTATCAATAGTTCTGGTATAGAGAAAGAAGTTGACTGTATCAGATCAGTAGGACTCGCACTAGGGCAGAGGTTGGTTGTCGTATCAGTAGGACTGATACTTTGTAGTGGTAGACTGTATCATATCAGTAGAAATAGTACTGCGACAGAAGATGGCTGTGTCGTCGTATCAATATGACTGGTACTGGGCATTGTGTCATATCAATCGGACTGATACTTGGACAGACGTAGCGTGTGTAGTATCGATAGGACTGGTGCTTCGGCAGTGGTGGACTGTATCATATCAGTAGGACTGATCTCTAGGGTATTTGAGCATAGTAATTTCGCCACGCGCTGTCGAAGGGAAACCAATCATATAACTGTTGCGAGAGTTGCGCCCCTTGTAGCTATGACCGCTAGCATGTAATATTGGCTGAAACAGTCAGATGTATGATTAATTATACAAGTAAGATCTATGAACATTGCAGTTCTTTGACTTCTTTTACTACTTGAGTTCCTCTGCAGTTTATTCCATTCAAAAACATTCGTTTTACTTCTTGTTTCCATCTTGTATTGTTGACATGTTCGAAGACAAAAGTAAATCACTTAAAATTATTCACCATCAATAACGGACTGTGTCGTATCAGGACTGGAACTGTGACAGTAATAGACTGTGTTGTATGACAGGTATTCGAGGAGTAGTAGGCTCTATCATATCATTAGAACTTGTACTGGGACAAAAGTGGACTGTAGGGTATCTGTAATTCTGGTACTGGGGACACAAGTGGATTGTGTCGCTTCAGTAGGACTTGTACTGGGGTAGAAGGGGATTATATCATATTAGCGGAACTGGTACTGGTACAGTAGCGGACTGTATCATGTCAGCAGGACTACAACTGGGACAGTAGTGGACTATATCGTATCAGCAGGACTGGTACTTGGAGAGTTTATCATTAGGATTGGTACTGGGACAGTAGTGGACTGTAGTGTATGTGTATTTCTGGTACTGGGGCACTAGTGGATTGTGTCCCCGATGGTAGGACTTGTATTGGGGCAAAAGGGGACTATATCATATCAGTGGAACCTGTATTGGTACAGTAATGGAATGTAACATGTCAGTAGGACTACAACTGGGGCATTAGAGGACTGCTTCGTATCAGCAGTACTGGTATTTGGACAGTAGTGGACTGTCTTATCAGTAAGACTGGTACTGGGACAGTTGAGGGCTAGTTCATTTTAGTAGGACTGGTACTGGGGCAGTAGTAAGAGTATGCAATACAGATAAGACATACAAGCAAACGTTCAGTCGCACAGACCGCAATGCTTTTAGATAAATAAATAAAATAAAATCCGGAATAACTGCTAGTTTTCAAAAGAAGAAAACAATACGGGTTAACTGCTGTATTTGTTCTCACTTAGTCGCTACTATTACCTGGATAAGCATTTTGTTTTTGCTGTGTTGTTTTGTTTTGTTTTTGTTGTTGGTGTCTTTTATTTTTCTTTGTTTTTTTTTAATTGCTGGGGCTTAAAGACACGTCAACCCTTATGGGTCATTTTGTGTCGTCTCCACTGAGAAAATGAGAAAAGAGAAGAGATGGTAGAGGAGATAAAAGAGAGGGAAAGGGAAGAAAGAGAAACAGGAATAAAAGTGAAGAAACAGAAGAAATAAAAACACCCCCTCCACCCTAACCCGCTACAAGGATAGCAGGCCTTGCCCAGCTGTAAGCCAATCTCAGTTGGACGCCCCGGTGACGTTAGATACTCAATTTCGCCACACCCGACCGCCCTGGATATTGGGTATTGGTTGAGGCTTCACGTCCCAGTCAATCCAAATGGGTCCTGTCGAGCGTGGTCAGTTTACCAAGCCGCACGTTTACTGGGCAAGCTTAGTCTTCTAGGCGGTATTGTATCGTTAGACATAATGTTATGTTGACCAGAGAAAACCAAAATTGGCCGAAGAGAAGCCAAGATCATAATTGGTATTCTGCGGTCGACATCACATTATTTCCAATGGCTCAATAGTCAACAATTTCTGTATTATATAATAACTACTGAATGATAGACAGATTTTCTCCTTTAGATGTGCTCTAAAAGCGCGAACTGCAACGTCTGGGCAGAAATCTTTGTCCGATAACGATGCAAAACGTTTACGTTCGAATTTTCCTTCATGATATTTTCCGTAGCATTTTTGCCTGCTGTGGTTTCATCCGTCATTGCTGTTTACAGAAGCATGAAATTATATTTTTCCTGTCTTGGTACAACTGTATGATTTTCAAAGAATCGTATAGGCTTTTATATGATAAAAATGATAACTTCAAGCTCCTGTGTCGCTGTTGCTCCAGAATTTGGTCAAACTACAACACTGGTTCCCGTACTTGAACAAAATTCAAATAACAGAATGAGATCCAGCACGCTGGTACGTAGTGTAAGTCCCGTTTCTAACACCCCTGCATGTGCTGTTCCTTCTTTGTCTTTACATTTCTAATCGTGCTTTATCTAGGGTATTGACATGTTCGAAGACAGAAAGTAAATCACTTAAAATTATTCACCATCGAACCTTGTAACTACGTAACATGTGACATGATGCTTAAGAGTAATAATAAACTACCAATGGGGAATTCGAGAAATAATAATGAAAATGATAAAAATAAATAAATAAATAACTAAATAATAATAAAACAACTCATTTATGCAAAAATTCGCTCAGTGAGGGGTGTTAGAAAAAAAATCATTCCGAACTGTGCTCAAACACCACAGATAAAGCACAGTTAAGTTTGGATTGTACCCATTTGAGCAATCGCTCGCTGCGCTCTCCCGTACTACCAAATAAGTACTACCAAAACTCAACTGTGCTTTATCTGGGGCATTTTAGCACGGTTCGGAATATATTTTTTCTTGCATGCCGGATATGGTTTTCGGAAAATTACATCGATGCAAGCAAATCTTATCTCACACCCTCTTATCCATCCCATGGGAAAGATAAAAATCGACATTTTTTCACGTGTTTGATAAACACTGTTTAAGAAGTCACGGTACGCCATTGTTAAGGTTGACATCACTTACCGTAATGATGTCAATAAACGTCACGGTATTGTCATTACAATATGGCGGACGTCTGCAATCGAAGTGACTGCATTATATCTAATACCCAATTTCAGAAATGTAAGGTATGCAAGAAAAAGAATCTATCACAAATGTGAGGGACAGATGGAAAAACGACCCTCGGGATCACAGTCTGACATCATTCGGCAAGCCCCGTAATACCAGACAGTAATCCTCGAGACGGGTTTTTCTATCTTCCCCTTAAACCCATGATAGAGTCTTATATTTTTTTAAGTCTAATTTTAGAAGGCGATGTCATATGAAAAATCTATTTTTAGAAACGAATACAATAAAGTCATATAACGCAATACTGAAACCACAAAACGTAATATCAAAGTCGTATAAAAGGATGACAAACCTCATAGAGTAACAAAACACAAGGCTTTGCTCCATATAAGACAGCTACGGCGTTCCATAACAGCCTACTGGTGGTGATATATGTGACATTATTGATAAGCATGTCTGCTTTTAATCAAATTTGAAGATCATTTTGATTGAGACAAAGGTGATTGTTTATTGCATAGATGAACTAAGTCAGATGTCTTCACCATATCAAGCTCCTTGAAATACTCGTTTGATCGCAGACTACCATATTTACCCTAAATATTCCAAGATGATACAGTCTGAGCAAACAGTGTAGACCCAGATCAAAATCAGAACAGGTTGATCAGCGTCTGCGTTTGGAACTTCTAGACACTATGTTTGATCAGGGTCTGCACTGGGAACTTTAAAACAATATAATAGCCAAATGTGCAAGCTCTGATTTTAGGATAGGTACGGTGTATAGTTAGAGCGTCCGAATATTTATGATAAATACAGTACTCAGCAAGTTCCTCGTAATGTAGATATACGATATGAAAATTTGGTTCTTATGCTTTAGCAAAATTGACTTTGGAAAAAGTAGCTGTTGCACGGAGTTGGCTATTGTAGAGAGTTTAATATATAGAAAATTTTGATCTTTGGACAATCAGAAAAGTGGTTATTTTTAAGGGGGTAGTTGTTGTTGAGAAGTCGCCGTTAGTAGAGATGCCACTGTATCTTAGCATGTCGTATTATTGTTATAAAATAAATAAATAAATAAATAAATAATTCTTTCTTAGGTTGTCATGTTAAGACAGAAGAAAGAATAGACCTGCATATGGCATACGCGCACTTTGAAAACTTGAAAAAATGTTCATGAAAAGCGAGACTGGTTATATAAAGCTCTTTTCCAACATAAGCGTAAAAATCATTTTTCCAAGATAAGCGCTGTTTTGTGTAGTGCACAGTCGCACTTTTCCCTATTTAAGCGTATTTCCTAGTTAGTCGCTTGACACACGCATCGATTCAGCAAAACGACGAACTCTTCAATCCAGTACTCCACAACATGGCGGCCTCCTGTGAAATGCTTGGGTTAGTGAAAAGCGAGACTGGTTATATAAAGCTCTTTTCCAACATAAGCGTAAAAATCATTTTTCCAAGATAAGCGCTGTTTTGTGTAGTGCACAGTCGCACTTTTCCCTATTTAAGCGTATTTCCTAGTTAGTCGCTTGACACACGCATCGATTCAGCAAAACGACGAACTCTTCAATCCAGTACTCCACAACATGGCGGCCTCCTGTGAAATGCTTGGGTTAGTGACTTCAAAACTTTTAAACGAAGAAGGCGATTTCATACAGAAACATATTGCAAAATTTGTAGTTACTGCTTGTGCGCTGCAAATATACAAGTGCAAACTAAAATAAACTATTTTTCTCGCTCTTTTGCTTACCTGTTGTTCTTTTCACCACCACCAGCCGCCATCGACACTCGATTAACCCGGCGTGAAAGCAGGGTTCGATTGGAGTTAATGTCAAAGGTGAAGTGACGTAATTCGAGTAAGAACTCTGAGCGTTTTGCTGTAAACCGCGTTCATCGAGTCAACTCTAGAGTTTCAGCTGATCTATTCTTAGTGTGTGTGACGTCAGGGTGATTACTAACACAAAATAACCAATACATGTACCTGTTGTTTATGCACCTGTATTATTATGCGCGCTCTTTGCATTCAGCCGGTGGCCATCTTAGTGGCAGTTGGTCATCCTCCATTCAACGGAGAAATTATTTATAAAATTCACCTTCTGACGTTTATATCTTCACTGATATTTACAGAATGAATTTATTGTACAGCCAGGTATGTTGATAAGGGTTGTTTGTTTATGTTCCGTCAATATTGATTATTTTACACACCTTTTTCATACATGTCCGTGCTGAATGTAAACAAACCTCGTCTTGCGAAGAAATGCGCTTTCCTGTATCAGGTCATAGTATTGATGTGCATCGGTGTTAGTATTACATTGATAGAGTAATTCTGCACAGTTTCATTACTTAATTTATGCACAAAGATACATGCATAATCTATAAATATTCATGACTTCCATCCGTCATAATTGGAGACCAGGAGGTCGCGGGTTCAACCCCGCCGAGGTCGGCAACATTCTTTCGTGGAGATTGATCATGAAATATTTTCTACGGTCATTCTCTCCCTTCCGCTGATTCAAGAAGGGCAGTTGTCAGTTTCTGGCGAAAGAATGTACACAATACTAGTTAACCGCTTAGAGGAATAAACCTGCCCAGTAAACGTGTGGTTAGGTAAACTGACCGCGCTCGACATGACCCCATTGGGTTGACTGGGCCGTAAAACCTCAACACAAACAAACAAACCACCCGTCATAAGCAAACCAATCTAACTATTAAGGTCGCCAGAACCAAATCTAATTATATGTCTGTCAAGATGTGCAAGTTATGTCCTATGTATTTGTACATTTGTATATTGTGTAAGGTCTTGTTCTATGTGTTTGTGTATTTTATTTGTAGGACACCTTTTAAAACCGAGATATAAAAGAGTCTTCGTTTTCTTTGTCTACCAGGCAAAACGACAAGTAGTAGAGTGTGTCGTATCGATAGGACTGGTACTGGGGCAGTACTTTTAGAAACTAATGTCCACTAGAAAATCTTATAGCTAGATAGATAGAAAGAAAGATAGATAGATAGATAGATAGATGGATGGAGGGATGGATCGGTGGGTAGGTGAGTATTAGATAGATAGATAGATAGATAGATAGATAGATAGATAGATAGATAGATAGATAGATAGATAGGCAGGCAGGCAGATAGACAGACAGAAAGACAGACAGACATGCAGATAGATAGATAGATAGATAGATAGATACATACATACATACATACATACATACATACATACATACATACATACATACATACATACATACATAGATGACTCATTTTCGCCAACACAGACGGTAATAATCAGTATTAAGTACCGGCGATTGTCAAGCACCTTTCTATAAGTCGGGAAATCTCGTTAAAGTCACAGAACATATTGACAAACTCACATCGTACATGTAATCAAAACTTACATAACGTAATGACAGGCTCACATAACGTAATGACAAACTCACATAACGTAAAGTCAAACTCACATAACGTAATGACAAACTCACTTGCCGTAATGACAAACTCACATAATGTAAAGAGTTGTCACATGACGTAAACTTGCCTTCCCAACATATACGGCATCAGCCACCCATAGTGACATAACGAAATGAAATGTCCACACAAGGTATTAGGAAATGCTCAAAACGCAATGAACAAATTAAATAACGTAATATATTAAACCAGCATCAGTAAATAACAAACTCACATAGAGTATTGATAAATGCACAAACGTAATGGCCAATTCACATAGCGTAACAATAAAGTCGGATAATGCAATACTTAACCCACATAAATTAACATCAAACTCGTATAAAGTGATCACAAAATGCAAAGTGTTTGCGCCATATAAGACAGCAATGACGTTCCATAACAGCCTACTAGTGGTGATCTATGTGCCATTCAACTGATATGCATTTCTGCTTTTAATCAGTTTTGTACATCAATTTAAATGAGCCAAAGGTGACTGTTTATTGCATAGATGAACTAGGTCAGATGTCTTCACCATATCAAGTTCCTTGAAATACTCGTTTGATCGCAGACTACCATATTTACCCTGAATATTCCGACATAATACAGCCAGAGCAAACAATGTAGCCCCAGATCAAAATCCAAACAGTTTGATCAGGGTCTGCATTGGAATCTTTTTAGATACAATACTAGTTAGCCGAATGTGCAAGTTAAAATTTCAGGATAGGTAAGGTTAAAAATTAGAGCGTCCGAATATTTATGGTAAATACGTTACTCAGCAAGTTCCTCGTAATGTAGATATACGATTTGAAAGGCTGATTCTTATGCTTTAGCAAAATAGCCTTTGGAAAAAGTAGTTGTTGTAGGGAGGTAGCTATTGTAGAAAGGCTTAATATATAGAAAAAATGTACTTTGGACCTTCAAAAAGTGGTTATTACTTTTAGGGAAGTGGCTGTGGTTGAGAGGTGACCTTTAGTAGAGGTGCCACTGTATATGCTGATAATACTAAACATTATTAGCGTGTCTAATTATCGTTTTAAAATGAATAAATAAATAAATAAATAAATAAAGGAAGGAAGAAAGAAAGAAAGAAAGAAATCTTAGGCTTTCATGTTATGCCAGAAGAAAGAATAGGCTTGCATATGACATGTATGTATACGCGTAGTTTGACAAACACAAATGTTTATGAAAAGCGAGGCTGTTTGTAGATAGCTCTTTTCCAATATAAGCGCAAAAATCAGTTTTCCAAGATAAGCGCTGTTTTGTGTAGTACAAAGTCGCCACTTTTTCCTATTTAAGCGTATTTCCTAGTTAGTCGCTGGACAGACGTGTTTGTGACCCGGCTAGTGATCCGGTAGTAATATGGTAGTGATCCATTAGTGATCCGGTAGTAAGTGTTTGTGATCCGGTAGTGATTCGATAGTGATGTAGATATGATCTGTTGTCCACTTTTTGAATATTAATTAGTGATCTCTTAGCTCATGTGCACGGCAAATTTGATCACTCCAAGAACACTTACGGATCATTATCCAATAGTGATCTATTGAAGTGAGTGCGGCTCTTCCTGGACACCTTCTATAATATACTACTGTCAGTCTGTGTAGAGGGATTTACATTATAAGACATTATTTTAGAATATTTTAGTTTTAAACTTGTGTGTGTGTGTGTGTGGGGGGGTGGGGGGGGGGGTAGGGGGAGAGAGGGGTAGGGAGTGGGGTGGGGTGTTCATTTTTCATTAATTGTATCAATAATTCTCCTGCGAACAAGCTATCTTAATGTGATTTATACCAAATTATGCTTCATGTTTCATATTATATATTTAAAGACCATGGACGAAATAGTTATAGACAAGAATAATATGCAGACAAATATATTGTTCTCATTCCACGAGGCGCCACTAATGTATACCAACAACATATGTTTTATGGAATAAGAAAACTGTTAATATCTGGTTGACATAAGCCTTACCCAGAGCTGTGGCTTATCAGTAAACACTTCACATTGGAAAGTTAACGTAATGTATATATACATGTCTTAATTACTGTCACTGTCATAATCTCATTTGTCTCTATATGTGTTGCGAGGTGGCCCTCTGTAGCCTAGTGGATAGGAGAGTTGATTTTTAATCCATAAGGTTTCTCACCGCTGTGGTTCGAGCCTAGCTTGGGTCACATGTGGGAAAGCCAAGTTCTGCTTGCGGATGGTCAGGTGGTTTTCCCCGGGTCTCCGTTTTTTGCCCACCTTTGATGAACGATCGGCTCGATATAATAGAAATATTCTTGAAAGGGCTGTAAAACCTATCATCACAAAAATGTGGTGCTTATTGGGGTTATTGGCATGTATTCAATCTAATTACCGCTCATACTCCCATAAGCGCACAGTCAGGCAATTCCATAGCCTTCAGATTACAGCCAGTGTAATTTTTGTCTACTTCTTTTAAAGGCATATGTTGTGGGTACCCATTTGAATTGCATCGTCTTGTTGATGCAATTCGAATGAGCAGCCATATGTTGCGGGTTCTCATTTTAATTGCATTGATTTGTCGATGCAATTCAAAATAGTACCCACAACATATGCTTTATAAAGACAATCAGAATAAAACAAACACACAAAAACATCGTTTAAGAATCATTAGAAAAGTCCTTCTCTGACTTTTTTAAGTGTACCCATAGTATAGGTGGATACATATTTTACCATAATTTTTCCCAGTAATTGTGAAAAGCCTCAGCGCACGGTGCGGTTATTAAGTCGAATACGGTAGTTTTACATACCATATACAACAACAGCTGCAATTATATTTAGTATCCTTGTTCCTGTGTTCTAGATACCAATGTCATTTCTATTGTCTCATTCACAGAACGTGGACTACTCATATACAAGCACAGTCGATCCTGTCTTAAAGATGGTCATTATTAAGCAATCATCGGTCTTATAAAGTCACTCTTTTAGATCTATTTAGCGGCAAAGAAGTAAAAGTTTACCTGTTTTAAGCAATCACGTTTAGGTTTTCCCAAAGGTGCTTGTTTTACACAGGTTTAAATGTACATAACTGAATGCAGATGCGAGGTAGGATCCACGTATGTGCACAATCGAATAACAATGTTTGTTGAAGCGGACACAGATTAACCCATTTTGTCTGACGATTCCAAAAAGGGTAATTGTCAAACAGTGCAGACCAGATCAGACGCCACAGAACGCTGCGTCTGATCAGGGTCTACACTGTTTGCATTGACCAGATTTCTATAAAACATAATAATAATCAGACACCCGGCTATTAGAAATAGACCGGTCCAAAGAGTCCACCTGACGTAAATGGGTTAATCTAGTGGTAATATATGACAATGCGAATATGCAGACACATCAGACACAAAGCTTTTCACGCAAGGTAAGTGGAGAAATTCCACAGGAAATAGCTCTGAAATAAATAGAGGTTAATGCACCATGAGTTTAAAATAAGGAAATATTTCCCAAGAGGTTTGCAAATCCGATAAACAATGAATGCACAACACGAGTTTTATCATAAGATTTTTAGTTTCGAGGAAAATATTTCATGTATTTTATACTCAGTGTGTATTAACTTCGGATTCTGCATTACGTTCTTTCAAATGCGTCAACTACATTTACGACGTTACATAATCATCACTCGTTGCGCGGCGTGATAGCGTTCTAAAGGAAATATAGCTTCCTGAAAAATATAAATTATATGTCCCGCAGGAATAACTAAAAATAGCCTCAGATATGTAATATATATACTCAACAAAATAATTTAAAGGCCACATAGTGCAAATTTCCATATATACAAACTTTGGTCGGGTGTATGGGCAAAACCACAGAAAAAATCAAAATATCGTTGAATGTTTCTTTAAAAAGAAGCCCTAAAGGAGTGTTTCCAAAAAAAAAAATTTGAAGTAAAAATTTTCATTTTAAAATTTGCAAAAGAAAACCTTACTTTTTACCCAAAAATTAAAAAATTACATTTTCGCGTCAAAAGTGATGTCTGGGCTCCAAAATGTGAAAAACTCATAGAGAACGCCTTATTTGTTATCAAGAAACGCACACTTTGCTAGAGGTACCCTCTACAGATTATTCGTTGTCTATGGGGAACTTTCGAGGCATTTTTAGCCTCTCAAAGGGTTGGTCTCTTTCTGGCCATATCTGTGTGTCTTTTACTCGAATGAAGGTTGAGTTTGCATGACTTTGTGTGTGACAGAGTATTGTTTTCATTAAACAAAGAATTTTTCCGGTATTATGAAAAAACTTCATTTTGGGGTAAAAATCGTTTTTTTTTTTTTTTTGTTTGTTTGTTTTTTTTTTTTTTTTTTTGTTTTTTTGTTTTTTTTGTTTTTGTTTTTTTTTTTTTTTTGGGGGGGGGGGGGGGGGGGGGGAGGGGGGGCGGCGGGGACGGGGATTCCCGTTTTTCTTAGAATCTTTTGGTCTGGCGTTGTTGGTTTCATTGACACTTTTGTAGCTGAACATGTTGCGAACATGTTGAGCTGATTGAAATAGGGCTGAGACTTCCAGTTTTGTCCATGAAATAATTGTAAAACGAGGGTCGCATTTTAGTGATAATCAAAGGGGAAATAAAACTGGTGGTCCTTAAATTATTTTGTGGAGTATATATTTTCCTCGCTTCTCACTGGATCTACTCGAAAAGGAAAGAAATTTGTTGCTTTATAGAATTCTTCGCATTTTGTATTCATTTATTATTATTATTTTTATTTATTTATAGTTTTTTCGCCTACAAGGGAGGTATTTGCATAATGGCGACAAAACTTTCAGGTTGATTCATGCAATATAATCTCGTTTTTGTACATGCATGGTTTCAGATTAGAAAATCCAAGATTAGAAACAAATCATGGCAAGTAGAATATTTAGTTATGAGAGCACCCTCAACGCTTTTGAAAGAAAACCCTTCAAACTGCGAAGAATGACATAAACAGTAATTTGAAAGATGCGAACAGTACCTTTCGGGCCATAAGGTACGACATGAAAATCATTCTTCAAGATGTGGGACTTAGCGTAAAATATTTGCAGATTGCCTTATTCTTGCTAGTCGCCATGTTATGTGGATATACCACAGATAGATGTAAAGACACAGTTACTCCAGTCACAGTAAAGTCACAATTTGAGACAGTCATATTATCTGTTTTGAAGCTTGTTTGCGTATGTGGTGCCGTGATCAGGATTTCAATTTTATATCCGGTTAGTGTTCTTGTTTGTTTTTGTCTATACATATGTTATCAATAGTTGAACTCCTATGCTAGTTCGCTAGTTCTGTGATTCAAAATGATAACTAGTGCTGAGTCAAGTTAGTAGATACCCGGCAAACAGAACGTCAAAATAACTTTGCTTCGACATCTCTTCGACGTCACGACGTCGTCAGCTCTGTAGATTCAAAGTGATTACTAGAGTGGAGTCAAGACAAATGGATACCCATCAAACAATACGTGTTGAAATTAACTGTTCCAAATAAGATTTTCATTCATGTACACCTTATCGCAGATAGTCACTTTAAAACATGTGTCAATATTGTTATACTGTAGGGATAAAGTTGGGTTCTGTACGAAATTCCGTTTTTACTTACTTGTTATTAACATAATCTTTGTTTTATTTATATTTATAACCATTCCATTTTGTTTGCACCATTCATGAAGAGATTCTAGCGAAGACTGCAGACTAGTTTGAAGTTGGTCTATGTCATTTTTAAAGTCGTACAAAGTACATTCTTATGTAACACAACAACAGAGGAATTTTGAAGAAAGAAAGGCAGATCGTTTATGAAAATTAAAAATAGTAATGGGCGTAAAGTGATTACTAGAGCCGAGTTCAGATAATACGGTTACCCAGAAAACACAGATCGTCAATATAATGTTGTTTCGACGTCGCTGCGACGTCATGACGTCGTCAGTTCTGTGGAATCAAAGTGGTTACAAGAGCCGAGTTAAAACGAATGCCTAGAAAGCAAACACAGAACGTCAAATTAACGTTGATACGTCATTGTGACGTCATGACGTTGCAGCGACGTCGAAACGACATTATTACCATGCTCTGTGTTTAATGGGTACACTTTGAGATTTTATCGTCAGTCTTCACAAGAG
Organism: Anodontia alba; assembly: GCA_964016985.1. Lineage (NCBI taxonomy): Eukaryota > Metazoa > Mollusca > Bivalvia > Lucinida > Lucinidae > Anodontia > Anodontia alba. The sequence goes on from OZ024823.1 coordinate 215,938, forward strand.
AGGCACATTTTATGATTTCCAGTTTCTTTTTCTGCACACCAGTATCTTTTTAAAATGAGTTTATTCTATAAAGAAAAAATTTGCTCCCAAAGGGAATATTTTTTCCTTGTTGAGTAAACGTTTTTGAGAGGGGACAAAACAATTTTTTGCAGAGTTTTCTACCCTTAAGGTGTATACAATTTACTTGATATATAAAACAAGTTTCAAATTGCCTGCATAGATAAATATACTGGTTTTTATTGTGGAATAAGTAAATGGAATGTAAAGTAGGGTGTTACTGTTAAATTTGCTAAAATACTAACCGCATTGCTATACACACCATACTGTAAAAGTGCCCGAGATTGACTTTGTATTCATGGATTGTGAATGGCGGGTTAGTTCAATTACCATTAACATGATGACAAACATTAGGGAGTCTGGTGAGATGGCTCAATGTGTGTCGTCTTATGCTGGTCTGCACTGTTTGCATAATTAACTGTACTATTTAGTCAATAATAATACGATGACAAACAGTGTCGACCCTGGTGAGATGGCTCACTGTGTGCGGTCTCGTGGATATACACTATTTGCATAGGTACTTATACTAATTTTCGGGGTCGATAGATTTAAGAGAGTCTAAACCATATAGACACTGTTATTATCTACGGGACGTTGCTCTGTTCGACTCGCTGCAATACACCGTATTTACTATACACACCATACTATATAACAGCTTGCGACTGACCCAACATTATTATAGTTTAAGGCACCCCGTGGCCGCGAGCTCATGTACTCTCGGGTATATCTAGACCCGAAGGTTCTTGAGCTTGAGACCATGGGCTGCACAGCATTTATCATACGACATTCCCAGTTTATACAAATAATAAATTATGCAGGCTTGTTGCATAATTATTTCTCAATCTTTCAAAGTGCAAAATGCTCGGACATTGTTCACACAATTTCTCTAGGTTGGATTATCTTATGCCATATTCTGTGCTTTACGTAATGTCATGTCGGTCTTATCGTGTCGTGTCATGTTACCTTATTTTGTTTCGTGCTGTTTCATGTCACATCATTTTATTTCATTTATGTTAAGTTATGTTTGTCGCACTATGTGCCATTTTTATGCTTAAGCATATAAGGAAATACTTCTATTGATCACGTTTTCTAATGTGTTGCACTATGTTACTTCACAAATTGCCCTTTCGTGTAATTATAAATGCAATGACGAGTATTTTCATGATACGTGGTGTTGTGTCATGCCATTTTCGTGTCATGTCATTCTGATATGTTGTATCATAAATATTGTGGAAAGTTCTTAAGAGTGGACACACTGTGCTGCGAATCATTCCTATCCGTAACACTTTATAACCTGTTTTACAAGAGGCATGAAATGCACGGATAGAGTGAAGTTAACGGGGGCACTGTCCTTGTGTATCTCTTACCCATTTTCGATAGGCGGGATGCGGATCATCCTGTGCAGTCTTGTCGGTACGTTGGTGCTACTTGGGTAGTGTGGTACAGTGTTTTCTGTGTCTGGATTTTTCGGACTCTTGCTTGTGTGCTACTGGAGGTTCATATTACATCCTGTCAAGTACTGTCATGCTCTGCTATACAGTGGTATGTCATGGTATCGTGTCATGTCTCGTCATGTCATGGCACCTCGTGTCGTGTGTTGTCATGTTATGTCATGTAATGTATCTTGTCTTAGGTTCAATATATATAAATGGTTGTTTTGAAATTATTATCAAGTTCATACACGACAAAAGGATATACATATACACAAAAAACCGTGTTCACACACACACACACACACACACACACACACACACACACACACACACACAAACTGCTGACATGTTACATACATCCAAGAAGGTTAAAAGTCTGAAAATATTTAAATTCTACCTACATACCTAAGTACCTACATGCATGCATGCATACACGTGCATAGGTGCGTACCTGCGTATGTGTGGCATGCCTGCCTTTGTGCGCGCATGAGTGCTTAGATAAGTACGCGCGTGTGCAGGCCTGTCTGCATACCTACTCACATGCCTGCAAACATAATGTTACCACTAGTGTGGCTGGAACAACATCTTATAAGATCATAAGCTGATTAATTTGAGATGTTTATGATTTCGATTATAAGCTTGCATGTATACTTATTTTACATTGTAGTCTTTTTATTATTGTTGAACGTTACATCGAATATTAATGCATTTTCCTTCTCTTTTTCTTTATCATGATTTTGATTCTCTTTATTCTCACGTCTTTTTATTTTTCGTATTGAGGACTTCTGGAGCGGAACGTCTGTGGAGGGTGCACGGGTTTGGCCGTACTGATTGTTTTTGGTACAATGATATTTATTTGTGTGTGATGGCATGTGTTCTTTTTCAGATTTTAATATCTTCAGTGTCATGAAAATAAAATCAGTTGAATTGTTCGCCTTCTCACACACACATAGGTATCGTATCAATATTGTGCCGTTTTTGTTCCGAATCCTTGTTGTGTTATACATCTGGAATAGAGTAGACAATTCTTTCTCTCTTTTATCAGCCATCAAAGAAAACCTTGAAGAACACAATTTTGTATTTCAAAATCACCTTAGACACATTGTACCTGGCAAACACTACACGGAAAACTGTAAGTTTACACGCCATAGATTAGCATTTATTCTCCTACTGGTAACGGTTGCCTGGATCTTTATACTTCTTCTTAAGGCCGGAGATATCGAACAGAATCCGGGTCCTCCCACAGGCATCTCAGTTAGCAGTGCCAATAGTTCGTCTTCAGCATCGGACATTTCTATGAACTTGTCCACTCTTCAAAACAAGTTATCTATTGTTCATTACAACGTGCAGAGTATTACTCGCAAGATAGATATTCTAAGCTCAGAACTATTTGAATTTGACATTCTCGCCTTTTCTGAAACTTGGCTTAATCCATCCATATCCAAAGAAGCCCTTCTAATACAGTCGTATAGGGAGCCGGAACGGAAAGATCGGCAGGGTGATAGTCATGAGGGAGTAATGATATACGTTAAAGATTCTATTTATTATAAACGCAGATTAGATCTAGAACCGATAGGAATTGAATGCATCTGGATAGAACTAGTCCTTAAACATAGACATGTACTTTTTGGATTATTTTATAGACCACCCAATTCAGATTTAAACTATTATTCAACAATGGAGGATTCGATCCACCTTGCAGTAGACACCGGTATAAACGACATCATAATAACTGGCGATTTTAATCTTAACATGTAAAACCCTCAATCGGCCAGGAAAATAAACGATCTTTGTTATCAATTTTCAATAACCCAGGTTATAAATAAACCAACACATTTTACGGAACATTCTTCCTCCCTCATCGACTTGATGCTTGTGAGTAATCCTAATCATGTTATCTTAAACGGTGTGGGAGACCCCTTTCTTGGCCAGGATTTGAGATACCACTGTCCAATCTTTAGCATATTTAAATTTTGCAGGCCGATACGTAGATCATTTACACATCACATATGGCGATACGAACAAGGGCATTATGATCTTCTAAAAGAAATGGCATCGTCAACAGACTGGAACGCTCTCCATAACTCTGACATAAATGTTTATGCTAAGAGACTAATCGACAAGATACTTGAAATTTCAAAAGATTGCATTCCAAATAAGATAGTAACAATACGACCGTCTGATCCACCATGGATGAGTTCATCAATCAAAAGATATATTAGGAAACGTAAAAGAGCTTACCGTCGGGCAAAACAAACTAATTCAATGAATGACTGGAATACTTTCAGACGGCTTCGTAATAAAACTATATCCATGATTCGAGAGTCTAAAAAAGCACTTAACGAGTCTTTATCTGATAAACTTAAATCTGATTCTTTATCACCTAAACAGTGGTGGTCACTTCTCAAGTCTTTTATCTCCCCTTCTTCTCAATCTTCTAGTCCTCCATTAGAGAAGGACGGTCTAGTATTTGTTGAAGAGGAAGAGAAAGCTAACGTTCTTAATGACTTCTTCCGTGACCAAACTCTGTTGAATGGTCATAATGCTGTACTTCCTGAAATTGTTCCATATCAGGTTGAACGTTGTTTAAGTTCTCTTGTTTTTTCACCAGATGAGGTTAAACTTATCTTAAAATCCCTCCCTGTTGGGAAAGCTTCTGGACCCGACGGAATTAGTAATCAAATTCTCTCTGCACTAGCTGATGAGCTTTCTATTTCTGTCTGTGCTCTTTTTAACCAGTCCTTACAACATGGAACCGTACCTGTTTGTTTTAAAGAAAGTCATGTTTGCCCAATACTCAAAGGTGGTGATCCGGCAGTTCCCTCTAATTACAGACCGATTTCACTTTTGAGTAACTTAGACAAAGCTTTAGAAAGACTTGTTTTTAAATATATGTACACAATCATTTTCTTGACAACAATATCCTTACAGCGTTCCAGTCTGGCTTTAGACCAGGCGACTCTACTGTTAATCAATTAACATATTTATATGATACTTTCTGCCACGCATTAGATTCAGGGAAAGAAATCAGAGTAGTTTTCTGTGATATCAGCAAAGCATTCGACCGAGTATGGCATAGAGGACTAATTCATACGCTTAAGGCAGCAGGAATACCTGAAAATGTACTTCAGTGGTTTACCAACTATCTGGAAAATAGAAAACAACGTGTTGTGTTATCTGGGGTCAAGTCTATCTGGAATTATATTAAAGCTGGCGTTCCGCAGGGGTCCATCTTAGGCCCTCTTTTATTCCTGCTATACATAAATGACATTGTCACTGAAATTCGATCGAATATCCGACTTTTTGTTGATGATACTAGTCTGTATATTATTGTAGAAAATCCAGATGCTGCTGCTGAAATCCTTAATACTGATATTAACAAAATATCAAAATGGGCAAAGTCTAGGTTAGTGAAATTTAACCCAAATAAAAATGAATCTCTTATTATCTCTCGCAAAATAAACAAACCTGGTCATCCTCCGGTTTTTATGGCGAATCAAGAAATTAATGAAGTTCAGTTTCATAAACATTTGGGAATTTACATATCATCAGACTGCTCATGGCATAAACATATAGAATATGTTAAGAGTAAGGCATGGTCGAGAATAAATGTCATGAGGAAATTTAAATATACCTTAGATAGGAAGTCCCTAGAAACAATTTATATTGCTTTTATTCGCCCAATACTAGAATATGCCGATGTAGTTTGGGACAACTGCACTCAACAAGAGAGACATGATTCAGAAAAAATACAATTAGAGGCTGCTAGAATAGCTACTGGAACAACTAAACTAGTTTCTGTGCAAAACCTTTATAATGAGATCGGATGGGAAACACTAGATGAAAGGAGAAGAAAGCATAAATTAGTCCTGTTTTACAAAATGTATAACGACATTGCTCCCTCTTATCTCTCTTCACTGGTTCCTCGGCCTGACCAGAATACTTAACGTTACAGTTTGCGTAACGCAAATAATATTAGAACAATCCATTCTCGCACTAGTCAGTATTATAATTCTTTTCTTCCTGCAGTCATCCGTGATTGGAACGATCTCCCCTGCCCTGACAGGATTGTAGATACAGTTGATGACTTTAAGAGACAATTAAATCAGGGCAGAGTAATTGTTCCAAAATACTTTTATACAGGCAACAGAAGCATGCAGATACTTCATGCTAGACTTCGAACTGGTTGCAGCTCTCTCAATTATGATCTCTACTCGAAAAACATCATAGAATCTCCTCTTTGTAATTGTAGATGCGGTGATACAGAAAATGCAGACCATTTCCTTTTTAGATGCCATTTATATCGAAATCATAGACAAGAATTAATGGCCAATATATCACAACATGGCAATATCACGCTTAACATAATCCTAAATGGCGATCTTAATTTATCTAATGAATCTAACATGGTCATTTTTGAGGCAGTACAAAGGTATATCCAAAGAACACAAAGATTTTAAGCGAAAGTTAATCGGTTGCACTCGTATCAGTTGTTATCTGTACCAGATAAAATGGAATTTTATAGAGTGACAGTGATTCGGAGCATACATCGATGATATTAGTCGGACCTCTCCAGCACCACTCACAGCCTCAGTAACTTCTTACTATATCTATAGTCTTCGTATAGATCTGCTCCACAGTTCTTCATTTTTTTTCTTCCTCTCTGTTTTTTGTTGTATCATTTTGCGTTATTTTTTTCTCTTTCTCTTCTTATTCTCAATTTATACTTGCTCATCATTTCACAACTATCATTCACTAATAAATTGTTGTTACTTGAAGAGAACTTTTGGAAATTAACCATTCTGGATTTACTAGTATAGTCATATTTCAGACAATGATCACATTTTTAGGAAAGGAACTAAATAAGCTTTTATGCTTTCGTTCTAATCCTATCGTTGTATTTTTGTATGTGTTGTACATGTAAACATTTTGGAAATAAATATGTTTAAACCAAAACAAGTTTCAATTATTATACTCAATGCAAAACAAAATCACTCATATCTTAAGCGTGCAGCCTGCTCAGGGCTTCTCTAGCGGTCGCTATATTATACACGTCCGAGCATTCTAAAAGCGTCCTGGCCAGATTGCGGAAATGTTCATGCTGATCCTGGTCCTTATTGATCATGTGACATGAGGGCCAGTTTCACTAGTTGCGCTTCATACACATGTGTATCAATAAACAACCTTGCAACGAAAACTGTTGCATTCAAAATGGAATCAGGGGTTCAAGATCAGCTACATGTTGGAACGTCCCGTAGTGCAGCAACTTTGAACCCCTTTTAGACTGAATACTCCCCGCCCACCCCCACACCCTTCCCCACACCCTCCCCTTCCTCCCACCACCCCACACTAGGTTTTGGAAGAGTCCAATTTCATTTTTAGGTATGTCAGGCTATATTACTTAGCTATTCCTAGAGAAAAATGGCTAAATAATTTGCAAACAGTGAAGATCCTGATCAGACACATTCTGCGGCGTCTAATCGCGATATGTACTGTTTGGAAATAACACTTTTTGGAATCTTCAGGCTAAAATCGGTTAATATGAATGGCTATACTTTCAGCGAGGCAACTAATAAAATTGTTTGCTTCCTCCCTGAAAAAAGGGGTCTTCTATATAAGAAAGGATTTGCCCCTCGTGTGAGCCTTTTTTTCCGTTTTAGAGTTGACACTGAAATGGACTAAAGATAATAAGTATAGAAGAATATCGTTACTAAGACCATTCGAAAATCTGACCAATCCGCCATTAAAGGTTGATACCGCAGTTAATTTTGATATAACCTTACTTTTAGCTGTCTGAAAAAAACTATTTCCAAATGAAATTAAGCTGACCCTTGTTCACTATAAAATGCTTCTGAGGACTGTGCAATACAGTATTATAGGAGAAAATTTAGTCCAAGTACGTAGTATTCTAACAAGGCTTCGTAGCCAAGTTAGGTCAAGGGAGTTAAAAACGTATAAATTAAATTAAATAGTGATTATAATATAATTACTTTGAAAGTGTTTTGATAAATTTGTATTTTTATACATTTTTATGATAAGCATGTGTACAGATTCTTCAGAACTTCACTGAAAGCATTAATTATTTTCGTGAACTTTAGATTATCAAAGCACTTATTCTAATTAATTTTACGGACAATATAATTATCAAAACAACTGTCTGGGAAAATCAGTTTGAAACAAAAGTGAAGCTCCTGTGATTTTCGTTACATCTAATATAGCTTCGGTATCAACCATTAAGATCAGTTTTTGTCAGTCTCTAATGAGCCTTTTTTTTCTTCTTCTTCTTTTTATTCTGTATTTAATATTAAGACATCACCCCACCCACCCCCTACACCCCCTAGAAAAAAAAAAAAAAAAAAAAAAAAAAAAAAAAAAATCGGCAGTACCCAAGGTGGACTTAATAGCGAAACAAAATATTTTTTCTTTTTTTTTTCTTTTTGAAATCTGTAAATTTTATTCCTTTTTAACCCGTTACATTTCCTCTTTCAGACCCAGGTCATATCTAAAAGAGGTTACCAAGTAGTTTCTTTCTTTCATCTTTCAAACATCATGTGTACTACTACCCTCTCATTCCCTTTCATTCTGACAGTCTTGAGTCTGTCAAAGCATGAATATGTATAATTAGTATTTTATATTCATGAGTTATGTGATAGTACACTTTTCATCCTGCTATCATACTATCTGCATAATTCCCAAGATTTCGGGCATTTAAATTTACTGTAATTTCCTGAAGAAAAGGAAAAAGTTTAGACCCAGGTCAGACTGCTCTTTCAGTCCAATCTGGATCTGCACTGTTTTCCCATGCATATCCGTTCGAAAGCTTGGGACCTTGATGGCTTATCAAAATTATGATATTATGATGTATTCATAACATTTAATCAATGCACCTAGACCTCTTCTCAACATCATTCCTTGGCACTCTGCATACGGCCAATTATATTGTTGTGTGCATATCCAAGAATATATTATTGTATAGTAGGTACACAATGTTGAATCGAAGAGGCTGGGATGTGCTTGAGGTCTTTACAATTATTTTCTAAGATTGATATATAAAATGTATCAGTTTACAGATTTCATTTTACAAAACACGACAGCCTTATACATATTCAGTAATACATACATAGGAAAATGTATTCGGTTTGGGGAGGGAGTTGGTATAATCCCAATGAATTGTACTTTTATCATTTTAAACATTCTATTTTGTTTTCTTAGCTTTTTAAAGTCCCAATTGTTTTTTCCTATAAATATCATGTTACAGTTTGTTAGTTTTTTAATATCTACATGTGTTTTTAAAAAAACCTGCCTTTTGTTAACTGTAATTAGTAGCCTTCGTATCCACGTGGATTTTAATGCTTGTATAAAAGCATCCAAATTTATCATTTTTTTATCCACAATCACAGTATTGTTTTTGCACTGCTGGCACAAGTATCTTACTTGTCTTATTATTCCATAAGAAACTGAACATTATTTCGTTTATTTGTTGAATGATAGTTTGACTTGGATTTGGAAGCATTAAAATAAGTGGTTAAAGACTGAAGTCATGAATGTTTTTTATTATTATTATTATTATTGTGACATTGCCAAGTGGTGTAAGCAACCGTTTCCCAATGTTTTACTATGTTTTCAAATTGTTGTAGTTTTACCTTATAGTTCTCCATTTTCATTTATCTATAGTGAAAAAAAATATTGTATGCCAAAAGAGTTGATTAGGTTTTGGGGACCTGTACATTTAAAAGGTCAAGTATGGCATTTACAGTTCAGAATTTTAATAAAAAAAGGTAAGAGAACAGTTCAGGGAGTGCCACAATCACAAACCGCAGCCCTTCCCAGACCCCAAGAGGAAGAGGAAACCGACAAATCTAAACAAGCACAAACCAACAAACGCACGAAAAGCACTAAGATAAGCTCTCTCTTCCCCAAGCGAGGTAATCGCAATACTAAAAGGACTGAAGAACACAAGAACAAAATGACACACGGAAAGACATACAACAAATCGTCTCGTAGAATAAACCACAAAGCAACAAAGAGTAAGACTAACACCGGGACCACCGACTTTGTGGATGACATTACCTACTTTTAAGTTCAGGTGTCGGTGACCTTGACATTTTTAAAGATAATGTGCATTCGACAAGCATACTGCTGCAAAGACTGTTATAACAGCATCATCATTACTATTATTATTATTATTATTATTATTATTATTTCATTTTCGCTTTTTATTATTTGACATGAATTACGCTCGTATGTGAAGGTTTTAGCTTGAGAAAAATGACTTTACAGTTTCTTTATAATTATCATCATTTAATTTTGGCTTGTTAATTTTTAATAATGACGAATTATACGAAGGTATAGCGAATGACATAGCAGTATTTCAATAGCATATCAAATATTATTTTGTAGCTTTCCTGAAACGCGATCGGACTGAATCTCTATATTTTTCTTTCTACACAAATGATAATAATAAGTTAGTTAGTTTGTGTGTTAAATTCTTGCAATGGTATACACAATACATGCATTACATATACATAGCTTCAAATAAGAGGATTGTCTACTTAATGGTTTCTAATTTCTCCATGAAAACATACGTTGAGGGTATTCATTAGAATCGCCTTGCTGAGGCGCTTCTAATGGGTACCACAAATCTCAGTACTTCTCTATTAGAAAAAGCGCCTTATCAGGAGTTATGCATGTACATTTAATACAGGGCACAACATTTCCTATATTGAGACTGCAGGTACGCCCAGGCCCGCGCAGATCAGCCTGCGCTTCACACAGTCTAATCAGTCTTCGCAGAGCACCCTGAAGGTAGCCAATCATCTAAGTTGTCTTCAAGTGGACAGCGGAGAATCATTTATTGGCCTGCGCATCCTTACAGGCTGATCTGAGTTTTCGCAGAGCGCACATGCAAATTTGTAGGAAATTCCGTGCCCTGGATATTATTTTAAAAGACAACAAGACGTTCTAAACAGACGATCGCATTTGCATTTATATAATATATATATAGTTATTTTTTGCGAAACAAATTCCCTGCTGAAGACTAGAGAGCTAGAGAGAGAGAGAGAGAGAGAGAGAGAGAGAGAGAGAGAGAGATGAATTAACAACGTACGGCATAACGATAGCATTCTTCCTGCATATCTTAAAAACGAAATATAAATAGTTACATCTAGGGCGATTGATAACCATTTTTTTGTTTTGTCTGGAAATCCCCGGAAGGGTAATTGGCAAAAAAGTGCAGACCAAGATCAGACGCCTTGGAACGCGGCGTCTGATCAGAGTCTCCACTGTATGCAAATAGTTTAAACATATTTCTCTAGGGATATCTAAAACACATAACCTGATGTAACCTATAATTCAAATTGGATTCTTCCGACATATATATAGTATGGGTGTGTATGGTCGGGAGTCGGCGCTGCTTCTATGTGACTCCGTTGCCTGGTAGCGTTAAAATGATAGATAGATAGATAGATATATAGGTAGATAGATAGATAGATCGGGAGTCTATTCAGTCTAAAACTTGTGAATAAGAAGCAAGACACACAAACATCTTCGAGTAATATGGCTGTGTTTACCTCTCGAACACAGAAAACTGAAGCCAGTAGGTTTTCACTATGCGTATATATTATGACAGAGATGGTCTAAGTATGAATAGCATGTATATATAATTCAAAACTTTGAGTGAAAGCCCTCATGCCATGTTCGAAATGCGAATGCCCTGAGCTTCTCGCGCATCCTCAAAGTCTGACCAAAGTCATATTTTCCGTCGGTATAGCCTGCAGTATCCTACCAGCACAGTGACTCAGTTGGTTGAGCGTCCGCCATGTTACCGGGAGGTTATGAGTTCGATCCCCGACTGAGTATATATTTTATGTTACCAAATCGCTTATGAAATAATGTTTCAGACTATTAGCTCGGTCACATGGATTGACTGACAAGTGATACGGACTATCCACACCTGCATGCCTATATGTCAGTCCGTGTACCACATGCTAATAGTATGTCTGAAATAGAATACGCGTGTACTTCTTTATGCTGTTATAAATATAATTTCTTGAAATTATTAAATAACAATTGATGTGTTTAGCTGACTATGTGACAGTGCTCTAATTTATTAAATGAGAGTAGTTTCTTTGACTATTTTACAGTGTTCTAATTTATTTAACGAGAGTTGATTGTTTGACTATGTGACAGTGCTCTTATTTATTAAATGAGAGTAGATTCTTTGACTATGTGACAGTGCTTTAATTTATTTAATGAGAGTAGATTCTATGACTATGTGACAGTGTTCTAATTTATTTGATGAGAGTAGATTCTTTGACTATGTGATAGTGTTGTAATTTATTTAATGATAGCTCCTTTGACTATGTGACAGTGCTCTAATGTATTTTATGAAAGTAGATTTTTTGACTATGTGCCAGTGTTCTAATTTATTTAATGAGAGTAGATTCTTTGACTTTGAGACAGTGCTCTAATTTATTTAAAGAGAGTAGATTCTTTGACTATGTGACAGTGCTCTAATTTATTTAATGAGAGTAGATTCTTTGACTTTGCAGTGCTCTGATTTATTTATTGAATGAGAGTAGATTCTTTGACTATGTGATAGTGCTCTTATTTATTTAATGAGAGTAGATTCTTTGACTACGTAACAGTGCTCTAATTTATTTAATTAGAGTAGATTCTTTGACTATGTGATAGTGTTCTTATACATTTAACCATTACCACTCTCTGGGCTAATTCACCAGACGACTAATTGGTGATAGTTTTCATATATTCCCCAGAAAACAGGATTTGACATTTTATGCAAATTGCGTGCGCGCATTAGGATCTTCGTTCGTCGATATACACATAGTCTCTCTCTCTCTCTCTCTCTCTCTCTCTCTCTCTCTCTCTCTCTCTCTCTCTCTCTTCTCTCTCTCTCTCAGTAACGATTGCCATATTGTATTTTTTGCTTGTTTTTTTTTGTTATTTTTGTTTTTTGTTTTTTGTTTTTTTTTTTCGGCCTTGATTCATGAAAAGTGGCATTTGGCAAGCCTACTGTCGGTATCACCTTGAAGTGAATGAAATAATTACAATATTTCTAATGGTTCAAGAAACAAGGCCGTTTTCGCTAACTGTCCACAGTCTAGTTCACAAACTGTCCACGGACGGTTCAAAATCTGGACGGACAAGTTGATTATAGGACACTATTCGAAAGTCGACTTTACAGTCTGTCGACTTTCCTGCGGGTCGTACAATTATAAATTTATGCTGAAAAAGAAAATACAAATATGTGTACATTGCTGTTCGATTTCAAACACAATATTTAAATATGGAAAGAGACACAAACTTTCAATGTCATTAAAAGGAATTTTATACCTTGAAAGTGTACAAATACGAACAACTGGGGTATGTTACATTTAGGTCTAATTAAGATCTAATTTCTAGGTCTTAGTATGAGACAGATACACGGCGGTCATCGCTATACATTTAAAATACCTACGTAAACAAACACGATACGAATAAAATCACCTTCATAAAGTGTGTTCTCCGTTAATGTATGGTATTTCGCTGAAAACCAGATGCTAGGATTTTCCTGTAAATACAAAACAAATGGATTGAAAATAAGTAATAACGAAGGCCATGATGACTATCTAACATAGACGTAGCGCTTATTACATACATTAAGCATGTGCGTAACATGCGTAGCTTGCGTAGGAAAGACAATATTATTTGCAATAAAGAGACATCAATTAACATATAAAGTTAGCCAAAAATACTTTGCTTCTTTAACATAGGGGCTACTCTTAAAGGAAAAAAATTATCGCTTCCAAAATAGGGGATAGTCTTAAATTGTCTGAGATTCTTATAACTTGTGTCCAATCCCTTTGTTTTATTGCAATAAAATATGTTTAATCTAATATATTTTATTATGTTGTAGTCCAAATAGGAATTTAGCCTAGTTCGGAACCTGACTAGGCCAAATAGCAATTCTTATTTCGACCATCATCTTATCTTCCCGGAGGTTGTTTTACTCCCAAGCAATTTCACAACTGTACATACTATACACATTAATAAATGAGTTAGTGATGCTCAAGTATGAAAACATCATTTTAATGAAATTACCACTTTAAACTGTCTTTGTTTTACTTACTCAACTAATGATACCAGATAACTTTTATTAGTTGAAAATATTCTTGGTTCAAGGTTATAAAAACTGATTTCACTGAACGTGTTTTCTTTAGAAAACCTTATATGAATCTATGGCATAAAAATATAATTAAGAGGAAAGCGTATACAGTCCAATAGCTGATTTGCTGGTCAGTAGTGAGGAAATGATTTGAAGTAAGTATTCCTATTTGGCCTAGCCAGATTCCGGATCTGGCCAAATTCCTCGTTTGACTACAACATATAAATTACGTCACGCTTTTTTCTCCAGAAACGAACTTTTTTTTTCGAAAGTACATTGTCATTATCCTATATTGGCTTTCTATTCTCATTGGTCTAACAAACTACTTCTAATAAAAAGTATTTATCTAAGTTACATTATTTTTCATATGATTGTTTAAATTTACCACTCTCTGGGCAAATACAGCAGAGGACAAATTGACAATATTTTCTTATTTTTCTCGGAAAATAGGCTGAGTTAGAGGGACAATTTGCACGAAATGTCAAAACTTACCTTCCGGGCAGAATAAGAAAATATTTCAAAATGTCTTCTGCTGAAACTTTTACGCAGCATGCAGGTATTTTTCGGTCAAATACCAACATTAACACAAAGCGTGCTGGTGGAAAAAAAAAAAAAAAAAAAAAACAGCAGACGACATTACGATTTTTTTAAAAATTTTCCTCAGATAAGTTTTGAAATTGTATGCAGATTGTCTCCTATTAAAACGAAATGCCCAAGCCTAATTTCTGAAAAATAAAAAAAAATAATAAAACAATGCCATCAGCTTGTCGTCTGCTGATACTGCCCAGAGAGTGGTTTTGAGTAAAACCTGGAATTTGACACTACAGGTACGTGTCTCAGGATACTTACCACTAAATATTTTCCGTAGGCGATACTAATAATTTTTCAAACTCCTCCTTTTAGACCACACATACAATGTTTACAAAAACTGTCTTATTTGAGAAGTCTACTACCGCACCTTATTTTTCAGTATTAAAAACACTGTCAAGCCCTGCTCCGGAAGCCATGATATTTTCATGAACTTGTTTACATGCAGATTCGCTGAAAATGAGCAAGCACTTCTTTCCGAGTGGAAGCCTTAGGTGGACGGACAATAAAACAATGACACCATTTTTTCAGCCGGTGATCTAAAAGACTGCGACACACATGATTTATATATATATATATATATGACCTGGCCGTTCCTCACCATGTCTTATAAGTAAGTAAGTAAGTTTTATTTCAAACTTCCAAAAGGCTATAAAGCCAATGAGGCTACAACAAATACAAATTTATGCATGACGGCGGACAGGCAATACAAAGTAACTTATATACATACATATATACATACACATACACACACATACATATACATGCACATACACATACACATACACACACACACACACACACACACACACATAAATACAACTACATTGTAGCACTTAACTTAACAAGACATTGACAGGTAATTTGCAATTAATATGAAACAGTAGTACAAAATATCATGACAGTATTACATTGCAGGGTAAGTTTGACACACGCAGAGCAGAGAGCATGTGGCGTATCCAATGTACAGAAACCATACTCCCTGCTCCCGAAATTTGTTCTCTAACAATGTATCACCAGCATGATCCATCGCAGATTATTATGACGTTATCGGCGGAGAAGTGTGTAATAAGTAGCATATCGCACACTGTAACGTCTTGATAGTATATAAAGGACAACTAACGTTACCAAGCAAAACATTAACGCCATGGCGTCGACGTTCAGTGCTTAACGTTTAAAGCGCTGCAGCGACAAAAAAAAAAGGCAAATTATAATTATAATATTCTTGTTACCAAAATGTTCCTTACATTCTAACTAAGCCAAAAAAAAATGCATTCCAACACTGACAGTTTTGCTTAGAAACAGAAAACTTAGGAAAGTTCAAAATACTAAAATGGGATCGGCATCTGTTAGGGAAACAATGAAGACAACCGAAACAATCTGCAACAAGTAGAGAAAATAACGTCGACTTATTATTTTCCACTAGTGAAAATATCATATTCTTTCACCAGTAAAAATATCATATTCTTTCTGTAATATTATTGAAATAATTGGACTTGGCATGAGTCGAAATGGTATCTTTCTCCCACGCTTGTTAAAATATACACCACACATTGCAGGTAATTAGATATGCATGCCTCTTTGAGACTGGTGAGAGTTTCTTCAGTTTGGTTCTGAGCTTCATGTTGTAGACTTGTAAATAAATATATGCATACACTTATAGTTCTGTTATTGAACCCACATTAATATAAATGACATAACATGGTGGCAGCGGTAGTTAAATTGTGAACTATAAAAGGACATTTAATTTTGGCAATTTTTTTTTTTTACAATAAAAATGGCAAGTTTTCAGTTTTCACATCCAGAGAAATTTGACTTTGCTAAACCACAAGGATGGGAAAAATGGTTCCAGAGATTTGAAAGGTTCCGATCAGCTTCAGGACTTTCAGAAAAGCAAGAAGAAATTCAAGTAAACTCATTAATCTATTGTATGGGAAGTAAAGCCGATGACATTTTGGACACACTTAAGTTAACCGCAGAACAAAAGAAAAAGTATGAAACTGTGTCAAAAAAATTAAAGGATTATTTTATTCCAAAGCGGAATGTAATATTTGAAAGGGTTCAGTTTCACTAGAGAGTTCAAATTGAAGGGGAAAATGTGGACTCCTTCGTGACAAGTTTGTATGAACTGGCGGAGTACTGTTCATTCGGTGAACTGCATGATGAAATGATCAGGGACAGACTAGTAGTCGGTTTGCGGGATCAAAGGGTCTCAGAAAAGCTCCAGCTCGACGCGGAGTTGACACTAGAAAAAGCCCTCACACAAGCAAGGCAGCATGAAGCAGTAAAAGCGCAACAGCCCGTTGTCAGGGGGCAAAAAGTCGAATCTTCTTCTTTGGACGCTGTGCAAGGGAAAAAAGGACAAACCAAACCAAAAAACTCTATGAACAGGGACAGTGCAGTGGTGAAAAACACTAGCCAGCAAAAATGTAAACGTTGTGGCGGTAACATTCACCCAAGGGACAAATGCCCAGCCAAAGATTCTAAATGCCACAAGTGCAAGGGCAAAGGGCACTGGGCAAGAGCTTGCTTATCGAAGCCAGCAGTAAATGAAGTCTACGAGAATTCTGATGACGACGATGGGTTTCTTGGCTCGGTAGAGGGTCACGAATCGACGGTCCAGCGAACAGCCTCGATTCAGTGTATGCGAAGCCATGGATCACCGACGTCAAAGTTGACGGCGTCAACGTCAGGTTTAAGATAGACAGTGGTGCTGACGTCACAGTCATTTCAGACAAAGAATTTAAACGGTTTCCAGGGATACGGCTGGTGAAATCTAATAAGACTCTCTATGGGCCTGGAAAATCAAAACTTGATGTGCTTGGAAAGTTTCAGTGTACTTTGGAAACAAAACGTTGTTTTAGTGTTCAGGATATATATGTGGTACGGGGATTGTCTTTAGCACTTCTTGGGCGGCCTGCGATAGAATCACTTAGGATAATCGACCAGGTAAACCTTGATCTTTCGTCTGTACATGCGTCCGAACACTATAAAGATAAATTTCCGAAACTTTTATAAGGGCTTAGGTAAAACTGACTGGGAATACACTATCAAACTAAGAAGCGGTGCTCAACCCTATTCCCTCAATGTGCCCCGCAGAGTATCTTTCCCTTTGATGAATAAGGTGAAAGAAGAACTGCAAAGAATGCAAGAGATGGGGGCTATTTCAAAGGTAGACCAGCCGACAGAGTGGTGCTCTGGTATGGTCGCAGTACCTGAAGCCAACAGTGACAAGGTTCGAATCTGTGTAGACTTGACAAAACTAAATGAAAGCGTGATGCGGGAAAATTATCCCCTCCCCACTGTAGATGAATCCCTGTCTAAACTGGCAGGTGGGCGTTACTTTAGCAAAATTGATGCAAACTGCGGATTTTGGCAAATAAATTTGAAAAAAGAAACAAGGCTTCTTACTACATTCATCACACATTGGGGACGATTTTGTTTTAATCGTTTACCAATGGGAATTTCTAGCGCGAGCGATTATTTTCATAAGAGGATGTCCCAGCTACTTGAAGGCATCCCCGGGGTAGTATGTCAAATGGACGATTGCCTAATTGCAGGGGAAACACTTGAACAACATGATGAAAGGCTGTTCGAAGTGCTGAAAAGGCTTGAATCAGTAGGGATCAAATTAAATGAAAGTAAATGTGTATTTGTCCAGCGATCATTAACCTTTTTGGGGCATTTGATTGATGAAAACGGCGTAAGGCCATGTCCTGACAAAGTCCGCGCCATAGCAGAGATGGCGACTCCGCGTAACGTCTCGGATATTAGAAGATTTTTAGGCATGATCAATCAGTTGGCTAAATTCTCGCAAAATATTGCAGAGAAAAGCAAACCTCTGCGTGACTTGCTGAAAAAGCAGAATGCATGGTAATGGGGACCACCGCAGGAATCTGCTTTCAATGACATAAAGCAGGAAATTAGCTCCAGCTCCGTTCTCGCACATTATGACCCTAACAAAGAAATATTGCTTTCGGCAGATAGTTCTTCATATGGATTAGGAAGCTTGATTCGCCAGAAGCAAGGGGACACATGGCGACCCGTGGCGTTTGCGTCACGTTCACTCAGCGAGGCAGAATGCAGGTACGCTCAGGTGGAAAAGGAAGCATTGGCTTTGACTTGGGCATGTGAGAAATTTTCCAATTATTTGATAGGCACCAAATTTCATATTGAAACTGATCATAAACCCCTGGTACCCCTTCTCAGTACAAAGGATCCGTCCGATGTACCTCCAAGAATACTGCGATTTAGATTACGCTTGATGCGATTTCATTTCACAATTTTGCATACGGCTGGCAAAAACTTATTTTCTGCTGATGCCCTCTCTAGGGCCCCTTTGAGTAATTCGGAGGAATCCCATTCAGATTTATATTTACAAACACAAGCATTTGTTGATTCAGTCATTGACGGTTTGCCGGCTTCTCGCTCAAGTTTAGATCAGATCAAATATCATTATACCTCAGATGCGGTATGCTCCAGTTTATTGACTTTTTGTAAAGAAGGGTGGCCAGAAAAATCGGCCTTAGATGAAACTTTGCAACCATATTGGTCAGAAAGGGGTGATTTTACTGTTCAGAACGGTCTCTTACTTAAAGGAGTAAGGTTAGTTATTCCAAAAATTTTACAGGGGGAAATCTTGGACAAAATCCATGTTGGTCATCAGGGCATTGTTAAATGCAGGGAAAGGGCGAAATCTTCCGTTTGGTGGTTAGGATTGAGCGCACAGCTTGAACAAATGATTAAAGCGTGCCAGAAATGCATAGAACAATCAAAAGATCATGCAGAACCACTTAAACCTATAGCATTTCCCACTAGACCGTGGCAAAGAATCGGCGCAGATTTGTTTCAGCTTAAGGATTCAGTTTATTTGCTAGTTGTAGACTATTTTTCAAGGTATGTAGAGATAGCAAAACTCTTTAGCCAAACATCATCATCAATCATAAATCATTTAAAATCGATCATGGCCCGACACGGCATATGTGAATATTTCCATTCAGACGGCGGCAAATATTTCACATCGAACCAGTTCAAAGAGTTCGCGGCTACTTACGGTTTCGAACTAGTTACCAGTTCCCCAAAAATGGCGCAGAGTAATGGAATGACTGAGCGTCATGTAGGGACAATAAAGGGTTTGCTTAAAAAAGCTGAAGATCCCTATCTTGCTTTATTAGCATACAGGACAACTCCGCTTAGCAACGGCTTTAGTCCTGCAGAGCTATTGATGGGCCGTAAATTGAGATAAAATTTACCGGTTCAGCCTAAATTACTAAATCCAAAATGGCCTAGCATGAAAAAACTCAACGCACGCGAAAAGAATATTAAACAAAAACAAAAATTCTATCATGATAAGCGACACCGCGCTCGTCTTTTAAAGCCTCTTTCTCACGACGATAAAGTATGGGTTAAAGACCAAAAGAAAACTGGCATAGTACAATCTAACAGTGACTTTCCGCGTTCCTACCATGTACAGACAGACCAAGGCATCATACGGCGCAACAGGCGTTTTCTCGCGGCCTTGCCAAATAAAAATAATTCAGAGAATGAAGGCCAACCCCAGGAGCCTGTTGAGACAACCCACGAATCACATCAACCAATGAACAGTGAGCCTGAGATAAACAATAATAGTCATGGGAACTCTGAACTCACAGAAGGTCAGAATTACTACAAAACTAGATCAGGAAGATGTGTAAAACCTCCTGACAGACTGACTTATTAATGGGCTAGAACAGCTGTGTCCCATTCATCAGTGATTATATATTATCCTGTGAAAGTAACTAAACAAGGGTGTGGGAATATCTTAATTAACTGAGAAGTTACTTGCTTACAGAGCAAAAAGGGGGGGGGGGGTGTAATATTATTGAAATAATTGGACTTGGCATGAGTCGAAATGGTATCTTTCTCCCACGCTTGTTAAAGTATAGACCACACATTGCAGGTAATTAGATATGCATGCCTCTTTGAGACTGGTGAGAGTTTCTTCAGTTTGGTTCTGAGCTTCATGTTGTATACTTGTAAATAAATATATGCATACACTTATAGTTCTGTTATTGAACCCACATTAATATAAATGACATAACACTTTCACTAGCGAAAATATCATTTATACTCATTTCGGATATACTCTGCTTTCATTGCTAAGTATAAAATAAAATGTTAAAAACGTATTATATACGTCAGGAACTGACAAGATTTCTGTTGACGGTTACGTTCTACCTAGAAGAACGCCTCCGAACAATGCTTATAGAATATGTTTTACGACAAACTGATGTCCAGACCCAGCCTTAACGAAAAAAGAAATGAGTAAAAAGACAGGGTTCCAGACAAACAATGAAAAAATGTATAATATGAGCTATCAGATTCTTTTGGGAACAAAATGTAAGTTAATTACCATATAACAGATCAGTGCGACATTTGAAAGCATGATATATGTATACACTCAAATTTCGTAACAGCTTAATATTGGTAGTGTTTACTAATTCAACAAATTTAAACATAGACGGTCTCTTCCAATAATATTTAGGTATATACCTTGTTCTAAAATCGCTATACATATCACACTCGATCACAAAATGAAATTCATCCTCTAAGATGTTGCAATTTACACATTTTTCGCTCGTCTATAGGAATTCTTGTTGGCCTAGCCCATCTACCAGCTTCTATTGCTAATCTATGCGAGGACACCCTTAATTTGCTAAGTGCTTGAATATATTTACAAACATTAATCTTTTCTAAGTATGGTTGAAATTGAAATTGCATTACAGTCTTGTAAAAATTTGCTCTTGACGAATTGTTTATTCTATCATGCCAGTTTTGCATACAGATATCACTAAGTCTCTGTTTCAAAACAGACAGAAAAGTGCCTACATTTCCAACCCCTTGTGCTAACCTAACTTCGTGGAATCCTAATGATGCTAACAAATCACGAACAAGTGGTGCCCAATTGGCCTTATTCGGTAACTCCTCAATATCTCTAATCATCTTATTATATATAATTTTAATATACTTATTTTCAGGCGTTTGCAAGATTTTAAACCAATATTTGATAATAATGAAAGAGCGTTTTGTTGCATAATTTTCACGTCCCAGCTCCCCGTATATAAAATCATTTTGTGTTGTTTTCTTAACTCCAAGTAGCTTTGTACAAAATTGCATATGTACTCTTTCGACCGCGTTTGCTTTACAAAAACCCCATACCTCACATGAATAGTTTAAGCTAGGTGAAATGAGCTTGCTAAAAAGTTCTAATTTATGCTTTGGTGATACGAACGTAAATTTATATAGGTACTTATTCAGTTTAAATATAGCCTTTTGTGCTTGCCCTGCCAACGTAGTTTGCGCTTCTGAGAAAATACTTGAAATCCTATTTCTATTGGTTGATCCTCGTACATAAATACTAAATTTCGCTGTAGAGTGCCGCCCTTTCTAAAAATTAAAACTTTCGTCTTTGTTGCATTTACTTTAAGTTTCCAACTTGTGCAATACTCTGATAGTAAGTTTAAACCCAACTATAATTCTTCAGCATCATTAGCAAATATTACTATATCATCAGCATATAATAACATGTAAAGTTTAAACATATCTACGTCTAGTCCCTCAAACCCAGAATGAATGAACTTATCTTCGATATCGTTCAAGAACAAAGAAAATAAAGGGGAGATAAACACTCGCCTTGTCTGACACCGAGTGAGCAAAAGAATTCGTTACCCACCAAGTTACACATTTTTACTCTTGATTTGGCGTTTTGATACATGGACTTTACTATGATTAAAATATTACCTCTTAAACCTAGCTTTACCAATTTAAACCATAAATTATCACGTACAACATAATCAAAAGCTTTAGTAAAATCAATAAAACAACAGTACAACTTTTTACCACGGTTAATAAAATGTGTTATTAATCCATGTAATACAAAAATATTGTCCCCCGTACTCATACCCGGTCTGAATCCAGCTTGAGCTTCTATTAAAATGTAATATTTTTCGGCCCACTCAGACAATCTATTATTTATCACCCTGGAGAAGAGTTTTCCAAGAGTACTTAAAAGAGTAATGCCTCTAAAATTTTCTACTTCATTAATACTTCCTTTTTTATGTAACGGTATAATGTAAGCCTCTGGCCATTCTTCAGGAAAATAACCCATCTCATAAAGTTTATTGAACAGAATTAATAATGTTGCACTTAACACTTCCTTACCGTTAATGAAAAATTCGTTGAGTAATTTATCCGGTCCTGCCGACTTGTTAGTACGTAACTGAGAGATTGCTTTCAACATTTCTTGAAGTGTAAAGGGTAAGTTTAATTTTGCAAACATAACTGAAAATTCATTATTTTCATAAGCTCGTTAAAATATATTACATCCTCATCAGAATTATAAAACCGATCTGCCGGATTGTTTACCGCTCAGAAATACTGTTCAAATGAGGAAAGGGGCACCGATGTGCTTTTAATTCCAGCTGTTTCTTTTAAGAGGTTCCAGTATAGCCTTGCGTCTTTATACTTTGCATTTACAAAACGCGATGTTTTTTCCCTGTCATATTCATATCTGCATTTTCTTAAAATAGCCTTATATTCCGATCCTGCCTTTACTAAACTGCATCTGTTGGCGTCACTCTTCGACAAACGGTATTTATCCAACATTCGCATGAAGTAAAATTTCTTTTCAGCGCATCTTTCGCCATACCATGGGGCTTCCTGCCTAATTTCATATGTCCGTTCCGAATCATTTGTCAGGTTAAATGATTTTTTGAACATTCAGTTGGGGATGCTGCATGTTCAATTTATATTATTAAAATCAGCTAAACATTGATCAGTCTCATTATTTTCGGTACAATTCGGTATTCTGACGTTCAGTTTACTACGCTTTACAGTAGTATTACTTGTTTTAAGCGAATTCAGAAATTCCTCCTTAAAAACACGGTTCCAAACAAACCTACCGGACACATGACCATAATCATTTTCGATAGTCTCCCTTGCACCTTGCATTTGAAAATCAAAAGAAAAAAGTCAACAAACAATGGTCAGATAAAATATTTGGCTCATGCACTTTAAAATGGCTTACGTTTCTGAATAAATCTTGAGAACATAAAACATTATCCACTACACTTGAACCCCTACTGCCTACAAACGTGTATCGACCTTATATACTGGGCCGATCAATGGAAGGCTCCATTTGTATTTTTCTCTGCTTCAACTTCTCCCGAAAAAGGGCGGGGCCACACCTCATTAATATTTAGTAGAATGCTACCCTCAAGCATCTGACATAGCTAATCTTGCTGCATGAATAGGTTTTTTACATGAGTCTGAACGAGTGAAAAGGGTATTGCCGGGAAAAGGCATGCCCAGATCAACCTGCGCATCTGCACTGTCTGACCAGGCCCTTCTCTTTCGTCTACAGAATCATTAGCTACTACATTGTATAGAATATAAGCCTCTTCAAACGAAAAAAATGATCTTAGAAAATATGCGACCAGTGTAGACCCAGACCAGACTGCGCGTCTGCGCAGTCTGGTCTGGGTCTACACTGTTCGCTAATAGAATGTCTAAAGGCTGTACATTGTGTCAGCGACCATCATAAACTATGAGCAGATTGCGCGGATACTGATCGCTTATGCCATAAGATCCGGGATCAAACATGGAAGATCCTGATCAGACTCCGTCTGTCCTTTCTTTGTCGAGGTTTAAGCATATATACTAAAAGCCATTAACGCAACTTTTTTAAGGATGTCCCATTTTTTACATAAAAATGATAACGTTATTTTGGCCAGAAAATAACGGACTATCGTCCAGCTATTGTCTGCAAAGTGTAAATGTAAATTTCACGCCCTAATAAATCCGTTTTACCACACAGAGCGGTTTTGGTGTCCAGCTGCACGTGCAACTGTAGACCTGGTAGGTTTTGAACTGTATCGAATTGCTTACAATATAGAGGTTTATGCATGTACACATTATCCGGTCTGACATTCATAAAAAGTGATTGAACTTTCTGGAAATCAGAGTTTCTAAAATTGATCGGGCTCGTGCAATTGGGCTAATGGAGGCTGGTCGACAACTAAAGGATTTTGCCGCAGCCTTCGGCGTCAACAAATCGACAATAACTCGGCTTCGTCAACGCTACGTCCATACGGGGTCCGTAGATGATCGCCCACGCCCTGGTCAACCACGCGTGACGACCCAGCGCACAGAGCCATCCGCTTAGCCCATCTTCGTCAACGCTTTCGCCCGGCAACGGAAACTGCAAACCAAACACCGGGGCGCAACTGACCAAGAATAAGCCCGCAAACTGTTCGACGCCGTCTGAGAGTAGCAGGTTTACGTTGTCGACGTCCATACCACGGTGCTCGTCTTACTTATCATCGACTTAGACGTCGCAGTTGGGCCGCTGCACACGCTCGATGGCGGCTTAATGACTGGCAACATGTTTTGTTCACGGATGAATGTAAAGTTATGGTTGACGGCAGCATGTGTACCGACGTAATGGAGAACGATTCACCGATGCGTAGTGGCTGCTAATGGGGGGAACACACGGTATTAGTGCAAGTGGGTGCAAATGAAATCATGTTTTTCATAGCGCATCAAGTGCATAAAACGATCAAATTTTTTAATCGATTTCTGCTTCAAATGAACAAGGTTGTTGGAATAATTTAAAAGATAAGGTATGTGTGTTTTGCTTTGATTTTGTCCCTGTTTGATGCCCCAAATTCAGCCAAACCTCTCAGTTGCGTTTCTAATGGCTTTAAGTAAACATTCAGCCGGCCTCGGTGGCTCAGTTGGATGCGCCGTCCGACTGGAGACCAGGAGGTCGCGGGTTCAACCCCGCCGAGGTCGGCAACATTCTTTCGTAGAGATTGATCATGAAATATTTTCTACGGTCATTCTCTCCCTTCCGCTGATTCAAGAAGGGCAGTTGTCAGTTTCTGGCGAAAGAATGTGCACAATACTGGTTAACCGCTTAGAGGACTAAGCCTGCCCAGTAAACGTTTGGTTAGGTAAACTGACCTCACTCGAAATGACCCCATTAGGTTGACTGTGCCGTAAAACCTCAACACAAACAAACAATATAAAAATTGAAAGATAGTACCTCTTTATACACTCAATGCAACGACAAAATTCGTTGTAATGATAATTCAACTGCCACGAAGCCTTCGCTCAGGAGCTGACAGATAAGCAGAAATTATGCACGATTTTTTTTTTTTTTTTTTTTTTTTTTTTTTTGATATATTTAAAAAAAAATGTTTTGGATATTTGTTAGAATGGCCTCACTAAGGCGATGTTCTATGAGGAATTGAAAATAAAGCAAGGCCTTTCTTACACGTCATCAAGGATTTTTTACAACAACAAATTCAGTTTAATACCAACATCCTTGCGAACAAATGTCGTTGTAACGAGGGTTCACTGTATAAGTATTTAAGATTCTCTCATTCATCCATTAAAGTCTCGAGGCCCCTAAAAGGCTAATAGGCAAAAGAGTGCAGCCTCATATCAGACGCCGCAACATGTTGTCTCCATTATTTGCAAGTAGTTAAGCTATATTTCTCTAAGAATAATTCAATCACTTAGCCTGACATATCTAAAATGGAAATTCGACGCTTCCAATATATAGTGTGGGGAGTCTACTCAGTCAAAAACGGTTCAGTACTGGGATAGACAGGCCTAAGCAAACAGTGTAGACCCAGATCACTCTGTATAACGCGACCTCTGATCATCGTCTACATTGTTTGCCACACATCAAGCAGTTTATAGACAACAAACAGATGGTTAAGTCGACTTGTCAGATCCTCATAACCAAATGTGGCGTCTTATCAGTGTCTACACTGTTTGCATTAAGTACAAGAATTTCTATAATAAGTAATAATCCTTGAAACAAACCAGACAACCTTAAATTGGAAATGGACCTGTCCAAAGAGTTATGGTAGAAGAGTCAATTCGACATAAAGGGTTACGGTGGCCGAATACAGAATTTTTATTTGGTTAATTCATTTGATTCATTTACGCCTAGTGAACTCTCCTACCTCAGGTCAACAGAAGCGTTGTCTGGTTAGTTTTTATTATTAAAATTCCTATATTTAATGCAAATAGTGTAGACCCAGATCAGACACAGCGTTCTGCATTCTGCGGTGTCTGATCTGACCTATACTATTTGCCAATGTCCATTTTATATGCCGTTAAGTATAAAGTGGTAAATAAATTTTAGAGTATACCTGTACAGTCTCAGATACCTGTACAGTCTCGGATGACACAAGATCAGTGCGCTGACATTTGGCCATGAACATTATAGCTTTAGTGATACCTATATTTAATACAAAATAAAAATGAAACGAAGACTTATCCTCTTGGTTTGTCTTTTTCTGTTAATTGGTGAAACTGGTAAGTTGTTTTTGTCTGTAATTTAGAGTATATAACCTAAATATTAGGTCATTAAACTCCTTACCATACTTATCCTAAAATCTGAACGCGTCTACTTGACTAATTAGCGATGTTCTTAAATAATGTGATTGAATGGTAGAAAGTGGAGACCCACCCTGATCAATCTGTGCCGTTTAGGAGCACTGGATCTGTACTCTTTGCTGAGGGCTGTCTGGTCGAATATTAAAGGTAAATACAGAAATTTGACTTTCTCTTTAATCAATGAAATATATACAAATTAAATCGCTCAAATATGGTGTTTAGAGCAATTCCTTATACAGTGTACAGTCTAATTTCTTTGTGTTCATAGAAATTTGTTCTAGTGATGGGTAGTTTGAGTCACTGAAGGTTATTCATGCCGTCAGATCAGGGGCCAAATGGAGTTAATTTAGCAACGTTATTTCGATCTTTTATAAACAAAATAATGGTATAAGTCTTTCTAAAATATTTTCTTGTGCATCTGAAGAATTTCTCAGGGACTCAAAAACGAGTTCGAATCAGCTACGGTAAATGAACACATTGAAGTTTTACTGTCTTGCGCAACTGACAGCAAGGACATTTGTATGTTGTAAAATGGAAGCAAACACTTTGTGACTGTTTCTTCAGACTTACATAATACATGGGCCGAGTCATGAGAAAAAGTCGTTATAGCACATGCGAGCAGCAAAGGTTAAGCCTGATGGTTCACGTGGATGCAGGCTATTCAGACGGTTATACCTAAAACGTAAAGTGGACTTATCTCATAGCGAATTTTCTCTAACATATCCAAAAATGTAACTTATTGTGACAGTTTTGTCATCTTGTTGAGAAGACTTCAACAGACTGTGACCTTGGCCTTGAGGACGTCACTTCGTCTGTTTACTGCTAGACTGATTTTTGTATTTTATTTGCACGAGTTGCATGCTCTTACTGTCCTTTCGACATCATTCGGAAAGACGTTTTTTACATGGTGTTTTATTTCAAATGAAAATAGTTTGTTCTGATTGATCATATCTTATCAGAAGCCATTTGTATTTTCTGTGTCTGTGGTTTGTTCTCAAATATGTACCTTAAAATTACATATATGTCCAAACGTTGGTCTGACCTATACAATTTCTATAGTGAAGTGATTTCTTTTGGAATTTTTGTCTGAGAAAATATGTTTTATTTTTTCTTTGCTGAATTTGAATTCTTGATGCTTCACAACAATATTGTGAAACTTTCAGAAAAAAAAACAACAGAAGCTTGTTAAAAATCTGCCTCCAAGTTATCTACCACAGAGATTTCGGGAAAAAATGAAAATATTTTATTCTTTAAAAAAAAAACAAAAAAAAACAATGGCTAGAATAATTTTTTGTGTGCATAGGTATTTACCATCACGAAAACACGCCTATTCAAATATAACTGAAAATTTCACCACCAAAAAATGAAGATTTTCAGATAAAAATCCTGATATTTTTTCATATTTCTGCTCAAAACATAGATTGTGGGTACTCGTTAGAACCGCCTCATCGAGGCGGTTTTAACGGGTACACAAAATCTATGTTTTGAACAGAAATAAGAAAAATAATATATACCCCTGTAAACCCCAGTTTTACTATATAAAAATGGGGTTTGAGGGGGTCAAAATTATAAAGGTATGTTTTCGTGATGACGACAAATGGTTTTGCATTAAATCATGACAAAAGTTTGCAAGTTTACTTCAGTGTAAAGCGTCAATCAAATACACGACTTTCTGAAAGATATCGAAAGCACAGTAGGTTACTAGCCTGACCTAAATCAAGAATAGAAGATTTCTAATTAAGTCGAATAGCAAACGAAACAAACAAAACAAAAAAGTGTTATTAGATGCATATTACATTATAAACATTTTATTATTTCAGATTTTCCAAAAAATCACTCGGCAAAGTTGGAAACATGATCTTACCAGATACGTTACGGAGCCCGAGAATTACATAACACATTCTTTTTATTTCGTTTGAATGCAATAATAATTTGTTTATAATCAAATTATCAATTTGTTGTTGTGTTTTTTGGGGTCTTTTTTCGAAATATAAAGTTGTTAAAACGAATTCTGAAATTTGTTTATGCAGTGAATACTACAGTGAATACTACTTCGTTTGAAGGAATTATTAATTCCTTATTTCGAATCGTTTTAACGAATTAATAATTCGTTGTTGTTTTTTGTTGTTGTTGTTGTTTCTTTGTTGTTTTGTTGTTGTTGTTTTGTTGTCTTTTTGCTGTTGTTGTTGTTGCTTTTTTCACAATGTATATCTTTTAAACCAATTATTGATTCGTTTAAACATAAACGTAGTTCGTTTCAACGAATAAGTAATTCATTTAACAAATTAAACATTTGTTTAAAGTGTAAAAAAAAATGAATGGAATGTCAAGTTGTTTTGTTTTTATTATTATTATTATTGTTATTATTATTATTATTATTATTATTATTATTATCATAATTTCATATAAAAATAAGAAAACTGTTGTTTTAGATCATGTTTTTTTTTTTGCTCTTATTTATAGTCAGCAAGCTGAAGTCTAATGTGCTTGAACGAGTTAGGCTCCATTTCTGTGGGCTTTTTACTTAAAAAAAGACAAAACCTAAACTATTTGAAGTTTTAAGTACAATGATAAAACGAAATGCTGTATATACTCAGAATTCAGGCAAACCACCAATTTCACCAGTAGAAGGGGGAGATAAGGGTTGGTGACGTCAGAAGCTCACGTGATGACATCAGTGATGGGAAGCGTATCTACCAAATTTGTCTGCACCTGAGTTTTAGACAGTAGTCATCTTAGATTGAACAATTAACCATCATGTGATCTCTCATCTTAGTTCGGAAAAGCACCTGGACTTGACAGAAAACAACTCAAAACTGCCAACACATAGCATTGCTTCACTCCACAAGTAACATAGATGTATACGTCAGAGGATTCATAACTATTATGTCAGTTGTAGTTGCAGTATGTTAACTTTTACCATTCTGTGGCAAATTCAGCAGACAAAATATTTTTCTTGTTTTGGATTTTTCCCCAAAACACAGGTTTTGACATGTTATGCAAGTTATCTCCAGGAGACAATATGCATGGAATGTCAAAACCTCTATTTGACGGGTGGTAGGTGAGGGCGGGGTGGGTGGAGGGGTGGGGTAGGGTAAAAAAAACACAACTAATACATGTATTATAGGGAATTTATAAACTTTCAAGGGAGGCAATTCTGTCAAATTGTAGTGCTCCCTTCTGAAAAGGTGTCTACTTTTGGAAGTAAATTCTTTTCTTTTAGAGTACACCCCTTTTCAAAGGGGTTGCTATGCAGGGAGGCGAAACTGTCTCCTTTGTACACATTTAGCGGAACATCTGCCAAGTATGTCAAGTCCTCTTAAATGTGAAACTGTAATCGTGTTCGCAATGGTGAAAGAGTATATATATATATATATATATATGTGTGTGTGTGTGTGTGTGTGTGTGTGTGTGTGTGTGTGTGTGTGTGTGTCCTAAGGCCATTTTCGAAATAACTTCCTGAAGATCTGTATAATTGTGGAACCGGTTGACATAAAGAATTAAAGCTGTTAATAAAAGACAATCCTTTATTCTCTCTCTCTAGCTCTCTCTCTCTCTCTCTCTCTCTCTCTCTCTCTCTATTTATCTACTCTATCTATATCAAGGTGTGGTCGATAAGTGCCTTTGCTGTTCGTTGACGTTTGCATATAACCATTTAAATCTCTATTTTCACGTCGCAGCTCCAATATTTTAACCTTTAAAGGACCATTCCGAATTATGACTGGTGGCTATCTCATTTTATTCCATTTTTCCGAGAAAATAAGGATTGACATTTCATGTGAATAGTCTCCCTAGCAGACGATTCGCGTGAAATGTCAAGCCTTATTTTTCCCTCAGATGTGTTAGAATCTCGTCTGCTGCTATTGTGAATGGCGCTATATGATTAAAGTATTATTCTAGGTTCAGTACTAAATCTGCCTGGCAAGATTCTAAGACTCTGGACAAAGAAGTCGGGGAAGGGGAGCAAAGTACAAGAGTGCCCTGGAAATGAGATGAAATGTTGGTCTTCATGTATGGAAAGGGACCGAGGACCTGGATGGTGCATTGGTAACAAATGTGTCTGCTGGAAGGATGCATTTGAAGGAACTAGCCATCAATTAGGTAAGCTCATTATAAGAAGAGTAGTCTGTGCGGCGTGATGGTTAAATATGTCTTTGCACTCACAGTCTGATAAGAGCTTTGTGTATCGACATTTTAAGCAGTATTAAGGAGACTGGATACACTTGGTAGATTTTCTGTCATTTCCGCCAAGATCGATAATTTGAGTGATTTTTGTTTGCTTTCCTGTACACCGAGTTCCTTTAGAAAGGGATCTACTCTATAAGGAAAGAATTTGCTCCCAAATTGTTTCCTTTTAGAGTAGTCTCCCAACGGGAGCAAATGTTTTCCTTTTAGAGTAGACCCATTTTCAAAATTGAGGTAGAACTATTTTAACAGAGTTGTCTCCGCTGAAAGTTTGTCAATTCCCCTAAAGGTCAATTACATAAGAGGACAGGGAAGACCTCGCCGTCCACACGTGCCATGAAGCCATTATTGTCTACCCATTGGCGTTTTCCGTGGACTTCTCGTTATTTATAACCAAGTATTAGCTTTCAGACACAAGCTTGGTCTGCGCTTAGCACACATTGTGCTAAGCGTTGATTAATCTTTTTGTGAAAGCTAATACTAGTTTCTTTTAGTTCAGCTTGTGTATGCGTCATTAATTTATACTAAAGCTTTATCATCACAAGTAGCAGCTTTTTCTAAAAGCTAGCGGACCGTTTAGCCTCAGCAATTGCAT
The DNA here is from genome assembly GCA_964016985.1 of Anodontia alba. NCBI lineage: Eukaryota > Metazoa > Mollusca > Bivalvia > Lucinida > Lucinidae > Anodontia > Anodontia alba. The sequence continues at coordinate 247,409 of OZ024823.1, forward strand.
GTACGCTTATGCCGCATATGATAGCATATGTGTCTAACCTAAATTGCTCCACTTATTTTCCGAGTTGTGTTACAAATCTGCCTGAGCGCTTTTGCACGCTTTCCATTTCTTCCTGAGTTAAGCCTCTGGGTCCCAAACCTAACTGCCTTACCCCAGGACTGGACGCACCAATATTTTATAAGCTTTAATGTCTTGATGAATTCTCGTACTTGCTGAAGCATAATTTCATTTGAGGACGAAATCGGCATGGCGAACAATCTCGTTTATAGTGTACACGAAAGAGGCCATATTTGGATAATAAAACATTCTATTCTATTCTGTTTGTTATCAGATGCACGACTGCTGTGTTAACAATCTTGGTAGTTACTTCCGCTTAAGCTGGGCTCGATATCATTCCCGTATTTGATGTGTGATTAGCACAACTCCTGTATATACGGCTCGCCAGGGTGTCATATGTGTCTCACGTCCACGCGTGCGTGCGTGACTTTTACTACATTTAATGCGAAAAGAAGTCACAATTGTTAATCTTTACTAGTCTTTAGGCTAATCCAGCAGGCGATAAATTGATGGGTTTTTTTCTTAGTTTTCTCAGAAAACAGCTTTTGACATTGCATGCAAATTGTCTCCACTGCATGAAATATCAAAACCTGTTTTCTGGGGAAAACTTTTTTTTCTTTATTTTTCTCAGAAAATAGTATTTGACATTCCATGCAAATTGTCTCCTATACAATTTGTATGAAATGACAAAACCTGTTATTTAGAGGAAATAAGAAAAAAATCTATTGAATTTTTACCAAAGCGTTAGAACACACATTCGGAGCAAAATGTTATTCTAAGAGTTAACCATCACAAATATAAAATTATCCAAGCAGATAAGATAACTGTTTATACTGAGGTTATGCCTCTGGAAGCAAAGTCTCCCCTTTAACAGTAGCCCTTATTTGGGCCGCATCAAGCGAAAAAGTGTCTTCTAACATGTGCGAAATGCGCAGATTCAGATCAGCCTGTGAATGCGCAAAGTATCATTCAGGCCTTTGCTCCCCATTCATCCATTCTGTAGTTTCCAATAATTTTGTTAACAGAAAGTGAAGGCCTTGGTCAGACTGCGCGGATGCGCAGGCTTATCTGGGCCTTCGCTGTTCGCTTATGCTCGAAGACCCGTTTTCACATGGCGCGACCCATTTGTAAGCGATACTAGGGATAATTTCTAGAGTTTTCCTATTATTTTGCTTAAAATTAGTTACGTTCTGGACACGCCATTGTATTTCGTACAGTTGATATTTTTTCTGACCTGAAGCCTAAAGAATTATGCCTAGTTGTTACGTACAGGGAATCCCGCTTCAAAGCATTACGCAGTTTGTCTTTATTAATAATATGTGCCGCAACGTCAGAAAACGTACCCTGCCGACATGAACGCTAAGCCGAGATTCAGATTGGCCTATGCATTCGCGCAGTCTGATCAGAATCTCCATTGGACACATTTTGGATAAGCAAGAACGCAAAAGTTTCTTCATGCAGACAACGGAGACCTATTAGACTGTGTATACGGACAGGCTGATTTAGTCTTTGTCGGGCGCAAATGCCAGAAGGTTCGCTTTTTTACGTTGCAGCCTTAATATCTTTGTTTTAAATCGGCAAACTTTGGTAGAACAATCTGTACCTTCAAATATTTGTTGATTTAAAGCATAATATGGGTGTTTTAGGGCAGCAATAGTTCAACTTCATTATATACCCATAAATATTGAATCATTAAAGATGTGCGATGCAATCCGAGAAGCTAGCGTGCAGATATCACTCGATATCGCACTATACACTTGATATTGCACGCTCACTCGGATGTCTTCGAATGTAATCATTATATGACGGTGCTTTCGGTGAGTCTTGAGGCAGTGACGTCACGCAAAATTTGTTACGCATTTGTGCAGACTGGTTTTGATATAAAAATCCGACTTTGAGGCAACAGACAACTGAAAATGATGCAAAATATTCATATATAATTTTATAGATAAAATAAATTGGTTATTGCTCTGATATTGGTGAATATTTTCTCGCGTTGGGATACGATTACCAAAGGACGCACTCAAGCTCCTTTGGTACCCCAGCTCGTGACAATATTCAACAATATCAGACCAATAATCCAATAATATTAGACTAGGGAGAGAGCAACGAGGATAACAAAACCACAGGTCATGAGAAGAACCGCGCCAGCGGGACTCGGACGCGACCACGGGATTACGAGGTCAGACAAACACCCCCAAGGCCATCATGACCGGAAAACAATATATGTATTGTAATTGAGTCCTCCGCAGAACGTACTTAACCATGCCCGTATGAATAAGGGTTAATTTACCTTAGACAAACATGACAAAATACTGGTAAAATCAGAGTGAAATGTTTGTCTAACCCTTACCATTAGATTTCGCAAGTCACTAGCTTTCATTGTTGGTCAGCCAGTTCTGCAGAGGAGTGTGTTATCTTAGTTTCTAAAATTTGTTGATGTTACACACAGGACCGAAGTAGGAGACATTTTGAGTTTCTGCAAAAATGACATCCCCATCTCAGTAACGGTGAGTGAAATTATGATAACAAACACAGCTCCAGATAAGAGCGATATCCGCATAAAATTGTGGCTCCCATTATTCTAATGAGCATCACGAAAACATGCCTATATAATTTTGACCCCTTTAAACCCCACTTTTATATAGCGAAACTGGGGTTTACAGGGGTATACAATATTTTTCTTATTTCTGCTCAAAAACATAAGTTGTGGGTACTCGTTAGAACCGCCTGCTGTATGTTTTGAGCAGAAATATGAAAAAATAGAGTTTTTTATCGGAAAATTTTCAGTTTTTGGGGGTGAATTTTTCTATATATATATATGTATAGGCTTGTTTTCGCAATGGTACCCACAAATGTTTTTTTTTCTTCTTATTTTTTCCACAAAAACATATGTTGTGTATTCTCATTTGAAGCACCTCAGCGAGGTGCTTCTATTTTTGTTTTTTGTGGAAAAATAAGAAAAAAAAAATACCGGTACTTTTCAGTCGAAAATCGTGCCTTAACTGAGAGCTATGACGTCTTGTAATTCTTTTACATCTTTACATACATGTAGGTGCAAGAACTCAAGCAATTAAATAGAGTTTATTTGTTTGTTTTGATCGATTACGGAGAAATAATTCACTAGTACATGTATTCTAAGGCTTGCGCGTAAAAAACGAGTGAGCGAAGCGAACGAGTTTTGTACACGAAAGCCTTAGAATACATGTACTAGTGAATTATTTCTCCGTAATCGAGCAAAACAACCAAATAAACTGTTTATTACATTTTCATTCATGTTTTATCTTTGAATTTTCACATTCAGCCGTTATGATTTCCTATCAAAATAGTTCCAGTCAGTGCATGAATTTCAGGAGGCGTGGTTTAGTTTGAAAATCAGTCGCCATATTGTTGTTACTTTAATGCAAAAACACATCCTCTGCTTGAAATACAGACACAACAATGTCAAGAAAGATGAACTGGATAATCAAGAAAATCATAATTTATATTTGCGTTGCAGGTCTTTCCTCAAAAACGCCAACTGGACGTAAAAAATGCAGTCTGATCTCCATGATTTTATCCAATTTTCCGCGAAACGTCAACTATTGTTATTGCTTTGGTGTAACCAACAACGTCAGCATCGTCGCCTAGCAATAATGACGTCAAAACGTTCGAAATGAAATAATTCACTCTAAGAATTATCGATTATAATTCACTGAGAAATCTCAGTAACTGCTGAAAATGTAATAAATCTGTATTTTCGTCCTACGGCATTATTTTTTCATGTGTTGATGATTTTAGCGATACGGTATATTTAAACCTAAAGTTGGCCATCATTTGGACCGCGCAAAGCAAAAATGTATCTCCGATCATGCGCAAAATGCACGTTCAGATTCATCCACGCGCAAAGCCTCATCCGCGCAAATGCTCTCCAGTTTTACATTGTATAGTGTCCAATGATTCCCTTAGCGGACAACGAATGCCGTGATAGACTGCGCGGATGCGCGGGCTGATCCGCGGAGGTTGATCTTGGCCTTCGCTGTCCGCATCTGCTCTGCATCTGCCCGAAGATACGTTGTTGCATGGTGCGGTCCATTTAAAGTAACCTGTCTGCCCTAACACTCTGCATGCTGAGTAAAAAAATTCCCAGAAAACAGCTCCGACATTTCATGCAAATTGTATCCTTAAGAGACAATTTGCATCAAATGTTAAAGCCTATTTACTGGGAAAAAATAAGAAAATATCATCAATTTGTCATCTGCTGAATAAGCCAAGAGAGCTGTAAAAGTAAAACAGAAATCCACTAAAATATTTAATTGTTGTGTCTTCTGAGTGTTAGCCGGTTCGTCTGGCTGAGGGATCATATTCTTTATCCTGTAGGAACTTAAGATCACAGTACGTGTCATTGTGAGGCGGCAGTAAAAGTTCATCCCGTAGAAGGGACAATGACAAACTTTGCAGACCCAGATCGGGTCTAAACTGTTTACATTAAGTTCATATATTTCTATAATAAATGACGATAATAAGTAAAAACAACAGAAACCTTCAATTCGATAAGGACCCGCCCAAGAAAGAAGTAGCAGTGTCCACCAGGCATAAATGGGTAAAGTGCGTGTATGGAGGCTGTAAAACTAAGATTCGTACTTCGATAAAGTGCTAATATAAAATAAATTTTCTTTTTCTCTAGGACTACTGAGTTTACATATTGTACCATGAGAAAAACTAAATTAAGCACTTCTCACGAAAAGCTTAGAACTCAGCAGACGACATATTGATTTTTCTTCAGAAAACATGTTTTGGCCAAATCTTGTTTTCTGGGAAAAGTAATAAAAATATCGTCCGATTTGTCATGTGCTGAATTTGCCCATGAAGTGAAAAAGGTTATCTCAAACCGAGTCTGCTATTTTCGTATAGTGTGTGTGTGTGCGTGCGTGTGTGTTCCCCTTAATCCATGTACAAACATGCATTACTCAGCCTATATATTCGAACACCTTAACAGCTTGCCTTTCCTATCCTAAAAAAAAGCTTGCTTAACCTTATGGGGTATCTAAAAGTTTGTGACGGAACAGAAAACAGTATTAGCATTGGTCTTCTTCAAGGCCACTTTAATCTGGGTTTACACTGTTTACTTAGGCTTATCCGAGTATTTAGGGTAAATACGCAAAATATTTGTTTTTCCTCTTGTTCTTAGTTTTTCAATCATTGTTTCACAAGAACACTAGAAGCATATTCCTTTTGCATCGAGTGGACTCTTCTAACACAACTCTTTGGACCGGTCCATTTCCAACAGTGGTGTGTCCGGTTTTTTTTATTATTATTATTATTACTATGCTTTATAGTAATTCCTGTAGTTAATGCAAACAGTATAAACCCTGATCAGACGCCGCGTTCTGCCGCATCTGATCTGCGTCTGGTCTGTTTGCCAGTTACCCTTTTTGGGGCTCTCCAGACTAAAATGGGTTATTATTAAGCCAAATTTCATTATCTGTTACAGCATTTTGAGGACACCGCAGAATGAAAAAACAAATACGCCTATTATATCTCCATTAGACGTGTGTATAAGATGGTTATTACGAAAGGTTTAACAAAAACACGAAAATCACCTATCGCTAAGGTGCACGAAACCTACGGCAATTCATGAGTCACGGCCATTTTCGCTGTCACATATTTTGGCATCAATGAAAAGTGGCATTTGACAATTTCTTCGGCTAGATCTTGTCAATACTAATGTGTATGCAAACTTGTATCAAAATAGACCCGCGGCGATTTCCGTATTTTCACATTTTTTGGCCTTAGCATTCGTTACTTTGGTCAACGGCATTTGGAAAGTCCGTTGGCTAGATCTGGTCAGTGTCTATCAGTATGCCAAATATTATCAAACTATTCCCATCGTTTTAAGCGATATGGCCATTTTCGCTAATTGTCCACGGACAATTGGAAGGACAGATGGGCAACAAGGTGGTTATAGGACACTCATCCAAAGTCAACCTTTTAATCGGTCGACATTTCTGTGGGTCGTGCAATAACTTCAAAATCTAACCCGTCCATGCTTAAACGTCCCACACAGAACCTCTAGATGCAAATAACTGATCAAATACCGCAAAATCCTGCGCCTGACCAGTCTGATCCATCTGGTACACAAACTCGATACAATTTCACGGTAGGTAACTCTTACAGTATTATTTTGTCTCCCTTGTGAAAGGGAACAACTTTTAAAGACATAAATTCTTCTCTTTTAGATAGACCATTTCTCAGACGGGACTTAGTGTAAAGAATAGCCAAACAGGAAGTCACAAAAGTGGTCTCCCTTTTAAAAATTGACAGAAATTCTGCCTAGCGTATTCGGTCCCCTTAATATAACAGAAACAATTTAAGCAGTTCTATAACCCTTTAACCATTTCGACCCTGAGTTTCTAAAATAGACTCATCCTTCTCTGCATTTGGATACATCTATTGCCACCAAAAGGGTGTCATTTGTAAATCAAGAACAGAATGGCAAACGGTGTAGTTCTTAATGAGACGGCTCATTATGAACCGTCTCATCTGGATCTACACTGTTTGCAAACGTATCTGGCTTGGTCTACAGTGTTGAAAGGTTTAAATAGGAGACAGCAGTCAGTTAACTCTCCTGAGTACTCATTGTAAGGAATAAGGTCCATTTAATTGGATTACTCTGCTTTTATCACTAGCATCTCCAGTAAGAACAGCTTCCCTTTCCTTGAAAATCTAACTTGAACATGGTCATTTACCAATAAAGCCATCAAAAACATTGAAACGAAACATGTAATGTTTTATCTATCAAAGGAGGTAAAAAACTGCTGCTATTTCTCATCAGATAACAGACCTTTTAATTTGCAAAATGGCAGAATCCTTTCCGGGAATACCCATTGAAGCCTAGCGTACCAAAAAGTAAAACTTTGGCCACTTACATGCAGACACAGAAAGCTTCGTCAGGGTCTGCATTGTATGCATTAATATATTTCTGTAAAAGAAAAGAGAAAGATTAAACTAGACGTCCCTTAAAGTATAAATGGACCTGTCCAATAAGTGAGGTAGGTGAGTACACTAGGCATTAATGGGTCGATTTTCATTCTTTCACAAGCTCCTGAAAAGGCGCTTTTTTCATCAGAAAAGAACTGATATTTTTCTTATTTCTGCTTGAAAACTTATGTTATGGGTACTCTAATGAGGCCCTTCTAATGAGTACTCAGAATATGTTTTCGTTCAGAAATAAGAAAAAAAATACTTGTGGATACCCGCTCTTACAGTATGGGGAATCCACGTGACCAAATGACCGGGTACACGGAGTTTGTTACTATTTTTAGCTCCGCATAAGGTAGAAGTTTTAAGAATATATCCATACCAAATGGAATTTGTTCAAATAAAGCGCAGAGTACGCGGAAAACCAAGCTCTTTCTGGTGGTGTAAGCGCTATTCTGCGATATGGTCTAGTTCTCGAGAACATTTGAAAAATGTTTTTGCTGTCAACCTGGGCTACCGGGACAATGTACATGAATTTTGACGAAAAATATTCTCTGCATGTTCTCGAGAATCAGACCACATAGCAGAATAGCGCTTACACCACCAGAAAGAGCTTGATTTTCCACGTACTCTGTGCTTTATTTTAACAGATTCCATCAGGTACAAATCGAGATATTCTAAAACATTTCTACCTGATGCGAAGCTAAAATAGTAATAACAAACTCCGTGCACTTAGTCATTTGGTCACGTTGATTTCCAGCACTGTTTTATGTTTATTTATTTCAGGCGGTCATGGTGCCACTGGATGAGTGAATGGGTGTCATTGGATGTGAATGACTTTGGCATGGTACTCCATTCATTAGTACTGAAATGTTAAACATACATTGTGTTCTGTTTCATAGATATGTCATATTAAATCTAACTGAGAAATTCCTTAAGCCCTTCAGCCCGGCAGACCAAAACAGATACCCGTGCAAACAGAGTAGATTCAGATGAGACGGCTCGTAACGAGCCTCTCATCAGAATCTACATTGTTTGTCATTCTGTTTTTGAGTTTAGACTGAAAGCCCTTTTGCATCAGTGGACAAGTCCAAGTTCAAGGATGGAAAAGTCCATTTCAGAAGGGTTAACTGTTAAATACACATCGTATTCTGTTTAATAGTACTATCATACTACAGCTGAGAAGTTTCTAAAACATGGTGCTCTGTTCGTCGGGACTAAAACGTTAAATCTAGCTGGGAAATGACTTACACACATTTCTCTTTTCATTAGTACTAAAATTTTAAACTTTAAACCCTTATCGTGCTGCAAAGTTTCTGATCTGGATCTTTGGAAGAGGTACCTTTACACGTTTTTTTTTTTTTTTTTGTTTGTTTGTTTGTTTGTTTTGTTTTTGTTTTTTTTTTCCACCGATTTAAGTACACTCGTGTATGTGATGTATCAACGGACTGAGTGACTTACTATCAGCGTAATAGTCATGATCATGTGACTATCACGTGATAGCGAGCTATGTTACAATCACGTACAAAAAAAATCAAAAGAACTCCAAGAGACTTGCGCCGGCTACTGCAGGAAGGGTTCAAGATGTGTACATTTATCACCGGAAGTTTACAGAGTTTGCGTGGACGGCACAGGATAGGAATGAGACAAAAAAAAAAAAAAAAAAAAAAAAAAAAAGAACAACGGAAAACCAGAAAATGATGAAATGTGACTGTGATTTTGGAGAATTAGTTCACTGATTGGCTGTGGACAAACGAATATTTGAGATAAATTACATATCTACCCTATCGAACAACCTTAACCTGAATGATGAGCCCTGTTTCTGGAAATTCTAGTGCTATCTAATAGGCTTGCTTCTTGAAAGCGTGTATATAGGACCTCTACATGACCTTTGTCGACCTTACCAAAGCATTTGACACAGTCAGTCGTGAGGGACTTTGAAAAATTATGGCAAAGTTTGGCTGCCCTGCCAAATTCATAGCAATGATGCGGTAGTTCCATGATAGAATGCTTGCAAGGGTCCAAAATGATGGCGAGTTTTCTGATCCATTCCCTGTGACAAATGGAGTTAAGCAAGGCTGTGTATTAGCTTCGATACTACTCAGCATGATGTTTTCTGCCATGCTTACAGATGCTTTCCAGGATGGTGACTGGTATACCTATTAGGTATTGCTTTGATGGGAAACTTTTCAACCTAAGAAGGTTGCAAGCTAAATCAAAGATGCAGACAGAGGTGCTAGATGAGTTCCTCTTTGCTGATGACATGGAAAAGGGTGCTCCAATAGAGGAGAAAATGCACAAATGGTGTAGATCAAGTATCTAATTCATGTGGCAGCTACGATCTGACAATCAGCATAAAAAAGACTGAGATAGTATATCAGCCAGCACCTGGAAAGCCTTAAAAGGAGGCTACCATCACAGTGAAAGGTCAACGACTGCAAGTGGTAGAAAAATTCACCTACCTTGGAAGCACATTGTCTAGAGTTGTGCACATTGATGATTAAGTCAATGCTAGAATTGCCAAATGTAGAGCAGCATTTGGCCAGCTACGTGGAAGTATTTTGGACCGAAGTGGAATCAGACACAAAGCTGAAAGTATACAGATCGGTGGTGCTGCAAACACTATTATACACATGCGAAACTGGGACAGTTTACCAACGGCATGCCAAAAGACTGAACCACTTCCATACAAGCTGTCTTAGAAAACTTGTAAAGATCAAGTGGCAAGACAGGATTCCAGACACAGAAGTCCTTAAAAGGGCAGGGATGCAGAGTGTACATACTCTTCTGAAATTGGCACAGTTAAGATGGACAGGCCATGTTACCAGAATGCCTGATGAACATGCCAAAGAAAATCCTCTATGGAGAACTACGTTGGAAAAAGCTCCCATGGTGGTCAGACGAAGCGATACATGGACACCCTCAAAGCCTCCCTTTAAGACTTCAACATACCAACAGAGTCGTTGGAACAGATTGCACAGGATCGAACAAAGTGGCGAGGCCTCATAAGAAGGGGAGCTGGCGAATACGAAGCAAAATGAATCAGCAAAGCCGAGCAGAAACGTGCACAGTGGAAAGCCAGAGATAAGGCATCACCAACAGAGCTTTCTTCCTCAGACCTCTCTTGTTCTATCTGCAACAGGCAGTTAAGAGCTAAGATTGGTCTCATCAGCCATCTTAAAACACAAAGATAAACACATCACATAGTTGATTAGGATTGGTCATTGTCAGTAATGACAGCCGAACGATTATAGTTAATCCGCAGGACACGAGTTAAAGCTGAAAAAATACTTAGAAATGGAGCGTTGTTCATTAGTACGGACATGTTAAATCGTTGAAATGTTAAATCTGGAAAATAAGTACAACTGTACATATACACAGATGTATGATTTAGATGAATATTTTTTCACACAGAAATAATAGGTCAACTTTGGTTCTTCAAAAGAAGCGCACAGCGATGGCTAATAGCAGCCTGCGAGCATGCACAAAATATTGCAAACCAACATCCAAAATGAGCATCACGTTAACAATTACATAGTAAACATTGTACTTAACTTCTGTCAATACTTTCAGTATCCACTTACTGAATCATTCATTATAAAACACGCCTATTCAAATACACTGAAATTTTTACCCACAAAAAATGTAAGTTTTCAGATAAAAATTCTGATATTTTTTTTCATACTTTTACTCAAAATATAGATTGTAGATACCTGTTAGAACTCGATGAGGCGGTTCTAACGAGTACCCACAATCTGATTTTAAGCGGAAATAAGAAAACTAATCTATACCCTTGTAAACCCTAGTTTTACTATATAAATGTGGGGTTTAGGGGGGTCAAAACTATATAGGCATGTTTTCGTGATGTGGACATTTTAATAATCATTGACGAACTTTATATTCCATCACAAGTCTGCATCTGTTGCATAAGTTCCCTGCTTAACAGAAGCAAATTTTCATTAAGAATATAAGCTATAAAATACTGGCGTTTAGGAACAAGGTTTCATTTGGGGTTTAAGACGGACTTACCTTTATATTCAAAAGTATCATACCATTTTCTGATCTCGGATTTTTTCCCGTGTGTCTTATTTCGGCGTGGAAATCATTTGCAGCAAGGAGGATGGGTGCTTCGGACAAAGGGTAAATGAATATGTTTAAAATATTTGCAAAATCAAACACTTTGTGTATACATATAAAATGAACTACCTTTCCACTGAAAAGACCATAAGCCAAGGAAACCTTTCTGTTTGTCCGCAAATTGTATTATAAAATCGAAGAAGCTGTTCAGAAGGGCTAACATTGCATTCAGTGGCCTATAGCTTTATTATCTTATTTTTCCACCTTAATAGCTGTAATGCCAGGTTACTGATATTTATTTTGCCAATTTTTCACATGCACTGTCCCTTTTAATTTTGCTGATCTGACCGCATATTACATTTACAGAAGATGCTAATAATGACCGCGGCTGATTTTTTATTGAATGCTAATGCTGTCCTCAGAGCTGCAGAGCGCCGTTGATGTCAACGTCCTTTTAGATCACACTGCCCTGTCCAATGCCTGTTGTTAGCTCACCTGAGCACGAAGGTAAGCTATTGTGATCGGTCAATGTCCGTCGTGCGTCACCAATTTGCTTTAAGTGATATCTCCTCCTGCATATACACCCCGAAGTCAGTTGACTCGAAACCTGGTAGGAAGTATCGAGGCGACCTGAAAATCAAAAGTAGCTAAAATCGTATCGGAAATCCAAGATGGCCGCCATCTTTAAAATCTATTTTGAAATTCTCCTGAACCTCAAGGCCAGTATACTCAAAACTTGGTAGGAAGTATCGTTGTGACTTGTAGAAAAAAAAAAAGTCAAAATCGTTCCGAACATCCAAGATGGCCGCCTTGGCCACAATTTCTAAATTCTTCTATGAAGTTCTTCTCCGGATCCGAAAAACCAAATGACTCGAAACTTGGTAGGAAAATGTAGATCAAAATAACTAAAATCGTTTCGATCGAAAATCCAAGATGGCCGCCTCGGCCGCCATTTCAAGTTTTTTCTACGAAGTTCTGCTCGATTCGAAAGGCCAGCTGACTCGAAACCTGGTAGAAATTATCTGAGTGACTTGTAGATCAAAAATAGTTAAAATCGTTCCAATCATAAATCCAAGATGGCCGCCACAGCGTCCATCTTCAAAATCAGTTTTGAACGTGTTCTAAATCGAAAGCCCAGTTGACATGAAACTCTGTCGAAGGTATCGGGGTGACTTATTGATCAAAAATAGCTAAAATGGGTCCAACAGAAAATCCAACATGGCCCCTGTGGCGGCCATCTTGAAAATCTATTTTAAACTTCTCCGCAACCGAAAGGCCATTTGACTTAAAACTTGGTTGGAAGTATCGAAGTCACTTATATATCAAATACAGCTAAAGCAGTTGCAGTCGGAAATTCAAGATGGCCGCCACGGCAGCCATCTTCAAAATCTATTTTGAACTTCATCTCCTGAACCGAAAGGCCAACTGACTCCAAACTTGGTAGGAAGTATAGGGTTGTTTGTAGATCGAAAATAGTTTAAATCATACTATCTGAAATCTAAGATGATCGCGGCATTTCGAAAATCTATTTTGAATTTTTCTTTCCTGAAACGAAAGGCTAATTGACTTGAAAGTTGGTAGGAAGTATCGGGGTGACTTTAAGATCAAAAATAGCTAAAATTGTTCCATAAAAATCTAAGATGGCCGCCATAGCCGCCATTTTGAAAATCTATTCATAGCTTCTCCTGATCCGAAAGGCCAACAGAATCGAAACTTGATAGGAAGTATGGTGTGACTGTAGATCAAAAATAGCTACAATTATTCCGATCGGCAATCCAAGACAGCCACCCTGGCTGCCGTTTTCGAACTTTTTTTTTCTCCTGAACAGAAAGGCCAATCGACTCGAAACGTACTACGAATCATCGGGGTAATTTGTAGATCAAAAGAAGCTAAAATCGTTTCGATCGGAAATCAAAGGTTGTCGTCATGGCCGCCATCTTGAGACTCTATTTTGAATCTCTTCTCCTGAACGGAAATGCCAATTGACTCAAAACTTTAAAGGACGTATCGGGGTAACCTGTGGATAAAAAAATGCTAAAATCGTTTCGATCAGAAATCCAAGATAGATATCATCATGAAAGTTTGTTATGAACTTATTCTTCTAACCAGCATGGCAAATTTACTAGAAACTTCTTAGGAAGTATTAGAGTGACTTGTTGATCAAACACAACTAAAATCGTTTCGATAAAAAATCCAAGACGGCCGCTACAGCCGCTATTTTGAAAAGCTGTTTTACACATATTCTCCTTAACCGAAAGGCCAACTGACTAGAAAGTGGGTAGTAAGTATCGGGGAGAGCTGTAGATAAAAACAAATGGCTAACATCATTCGGATCTGAAATCCAAGATGGCCGCACGGTCGTGGCCTCCATTTTGAAACTCTATTTTGAGATTCTTTTCCTAGACTGAAAGGCAAAGACACGATAGTAAGTATCGGTGTGACTTATAGATAAAAACCCAACAATCGTTCCCATCAGAAATCCAACATGGCCGCCGACGCCGCCATCATTGAAATGTATTTGGAACTTCTTCTCCTGAACGAAAAGGCACATTGACTAGAAACTTGTAGGAAGTACTGAGGTCACTTGTCGATCAAAAACACACACACAAAAAAAGTTCTGATCGGAAATCAACGATGGCCGCCATCTTGAAAATCTAGTTTAACTTCTTCTTTTGAATCAAAATGCCAATTGATTCGAAACTTGGTAGGAAGTATCGGGCAACTTGTACATCAAAACAGCAAATAGCATTTCTATCAGAAATCCAAGATGGGTGCCATCATGCAAATCTATTCAGAACTTCTGAACCAGAACACTAATTGACTGGAAACTTTTGCATGTACTGTGCACTGTTCTGCGTAATTCTTTAACGCCCCTCGTATATTTGCTTGTACATGTGTGAGTAGACGTACGCGCGCGTGCGTGCTTGCGTGCCTGTGTGTGTTCCAGAACACTATTGCCAGTTTACAGCCTGCATGAAAAATGAAAAAGAATCGAATAGGAGAGTTCGGGAAATATTGCCACATGCGGGGCATATCGGCCAATAGTATGTCATCAAAAAACACATTAACTTACCGATCGTCTTGGATGCCATCAAAGATCTAAAGTTAATAAAAGCTCGTTGCGGACAAACGTCCCTCGACGTCATGGCTTTGTTAGTAAAGGATTGTGAGTTTTAAATCTGTCTTATAAGAGGATAACCCCAAAAAACACAGCACATCTTCAGACCATGTAGAACAAATATGCATAGTTTGGTTTAAACTGTATTTATTTGACCTTGCAGTAGACATATAAAATACATGCATTAGACATATATACGAGTGTCACAGGATTTGACGGTAAGCACTAGGGCTTATTTGAGTCATCTCTTGGGAACAAACAGCATATGTTGCATCATCTATGAATGGAAGGCAAAGTAACACATTTAATGAATATAAAAAAGAACAGACAAAAAGATAAAAGAAAGAAAGAAAGAGCATTTCATATGTAATGACATGAAGTAGCAATTGAACTGATTAGTAAATTCAGCGGATACACAGATAGCTTTAGTATTAGTAATGAAACACAAATCATATTGTTCAGTTCAAATGCTACAGTTGTAAAAATTTCTTGCGGCAACATGAAACTATTTTGGTTGATTCCCCGTTCCCCAAACATGGTCATTTCTAGGAACTACAAAATCTTCTGGATTTCTCTATATACTCTTGCACTTTAAGAAATTCGTTTTTCTGAAAAGTTAGAGTTTGGCTGCCATAGAGAAAGTCCTTAACCATATAATTTAAAAGAGAATCCGAGAAGTATCTTCTTCGAAAATGAGCGAGCCTAGGACATATAAAGAAAAAGTGATAGTTTCAAAATGATCGGTAGAAAACTCTAGGAGGCGTTGCGCCCATAAGGTATCTATTCCTATACCAACTGGACCTGTAAAAAAAACTAAGTAAAAAAAAAATTGAAAAAAATTGATAAAAATAACGGGAGGATAACCCCAAAACCACGCGCACATCTTTAGACCATGTAGAGCAAGTACGTGTACATAGTTTAAAAATGATGGGTGGAAAACTTAAGGATGAGTTGTGCAAACAAGCTAGCCACGTCATCGTGTCAAACTGAAAAAAAAAGAAATAAGTTGAAAAAGAACAAAAATTGAAAACGATAATAGCGGGATAGCCCCAAAACCACATGCATATCTTCAGACCATGTTAAACAAGTATGCATTGTCTCCAAATGATCGGTAGAAAAGTCTAGGAGGAGTTGCGCACACAAGATACCTATTCTAATACTAATCCGATCTGGAAAGAAAAACTAAGTCGAAAAAGTGAAAAAAGGTGGATAAAAAATAACAGAAGGATACCCTCAAAACCACATACACATTTTCAGACTATGTGAACATGTATGCATATTTTCAAAATGATCGGTGGAAAACTCTAGAAGGATTTGCGCACATAAGGTATACTAATCGAACCTGGAACAAGCTAAGTCAAAAATGTAGTTAAAGTTGATAAGAAATAATGGGAGGATAACCAAAACAAACATGCAAATCTTCAGACCATGTAGAACAAGTATGCATAGTTTCAAAATGATCAATGGAAAGCTCTAGGAGAAGTTGCGCACACAAGGTAACTAACTATTCAAATAGTAATCGAACCTGAAAAAAAATGTCAAAAAAGTTGGAAAAATTGATGATTATATTATGGAAGGATAACCCCAAAAACTACATGCAGATCTACAGACCATGTAGAACAAGTATGCATAGTTTCAAAATGATCCATGGAAAAACTCTAGGATGAGTTGCGCCCACAAGGTATCTGTTCTAAGAGTAATCTGACCTGGAAAAAAAAATAAGTCAAAAGTGGAAAAAAGGTGACAAAAAAAATAACGGGAGGATAACCCCAAAACACTTGCACATCTTCAGACCGTGACAAAAAAAAAGTTTAAAAAAGATCGGTTAAAACTGTAAGAGGAGTTGAGTCCACAAGCTAAACCATCTCATTGTGTCTACGGACGGACGGAATCTCGGACGGACGGACATTCTAAAAAATAGGTACTTATGTGGTTATCCAGAGTAATTTTAATACTTATGTGACTTTTTAATAGCCCAACAAGTCGATTTTTAGCAATTCAATTCAAGATTTTCATGTGTCTACGGAACGAATCCCATTTAAATTTATTAGAACTGTCATTCAAATATAGCCACCTAAGTACTCATTTGTGTTTACGGACGGATGGCGGACGGAAGGACGGACAGACGAACCCATTTTAATAGTCCCCTTCGACTGACGTCGGGGGACAAAAAGTTGCGTGAATGTTCAATAATGTTACGTTATTGAATATTCGGACTATTCATTAAAAATACAACGCAGAGGATAAGAGAACAGCCTTGAGTACCCCGAAGACTGGTTCAATATAAACAATATCGCATCCGGAAACCAGATCAGCAGCGTCGTTTTGCGCTGCCATACAGATTCGCATCTAAATCATGATAAAAGCAGTTTCGGTAGCTTTGGCAGGTACAGTCCAAAAGACTTTAACAAGATAAGCCCATTTTCAGTCTGAAACTGGTTCTGATGACATGGCTTCTTAGTATATAACGTGTTTAATAAAGCCTTGCGCCGCGGTCAGAAAGCAAAAAGCCGAGCTTCTTACAGCATTTGTTTTCGTGCCTCCGCGGTTATGACTAACATCAAGAGGAGGGGTAGTGTCCGAAACTGTTCTCATTACTAGTACTCGTACAAAAGTGCTTTCAAAAAGTATAGAACAAGACTAAATGTTCTTTTGATATAGACAAGGAAAGTTAAAGTCAAAAACGCAAACACGTTATAACTGGCAAACCCTACATTTCCTTCTATTTGCTGATTCGATCCAGACATTTTGGAATTTTGCATATTTATTTCTTTTCCGTGTATACTGTTGTACACATACGCTGATGAAGTAACCATTTAAACTGTTAAACATATTAACATATAAACTCTGATCGGCGTTTGTTAGCAAGTTACATATTTAGTTATTGGCTGTCCCTACCTTCGTTTTTCTGGCAAAACATGCGACGAAACCAAACTAGCGGGAAAACATCTGAGATCAGAAAACGGTATGATACCTGTGATTTCGGATTTTACACTCGAGATCAGTACTGACCAATATTAGAAGTATATAAAGGTATGTTAACCATTTCCACTCTGTGGGATAATTCAGCAGACAGCAGACTGACGATATTTTTCTTATTTTCCCCCAGGAAACAGGAATTGACATTTCAGGCACATTGTCTCTAATGGAGACATTTGCTTGAAATGTCAAATCCTCTTTTCTGGCAAAAATAATAAAAAAATATTTCAAGATGTTGTCTGCTGAATTTTTTTTTAACAGAGTGCTAAGCGTTAAAGAGCCAAAAGTATCCTGTACACTTTATTGTCCTATAATTATCTCAGCAGTTCTATATCATGTGAACATTTCTCATTATTGTCGTTGTGTTTTGACGGATTAATATATCGAAAACGAGATTGTCACCATTTGGTTGGATTGGGTTGGAGTTTAACGGCCCAGTCAACACTATTAAGCTCATATCGAGCCGATCAGATTACTTAACCACTTTTCCTGGGCAGGTTTAGAGGACTAAGCGGTTAACCAGTACTTGTGGGCATTCTTTTGCCAGAAACTGACAACTATTTGAAACAAGAGGACCATGATGGTCCTATATCGCTCACCTGACCAAACAGATTTGCATATTTACTGTTGAAGTTTCAGTCAAGTTCACTGCTCTAGGATTTTTGTATAAACTTTATAGCACTAACCACCCCCACCCACCTCCACCACACCATGTTTTTTTTACAAATCTTGACGACCTGAACTGAATCTTAAAAGAGGGTCACCAAAGGAACATTTCTGCCAAGTTATATTGAAATTGGTCCAGCGGTTTAAAAAGTTTTATATAGCTATAAAGCCCTACGCCCTAACGGCCATGTTTTTTTGACGAATCATGACAGCTTGAACAAACTTGGTAGAGGGTCACCAAAGGAACATTCCTACCAAGTTATATTGAAATCTGTTCAGTGGTTTCTGACAAGAAGCTTTTTAAAGTTTTCTATTTAGATATATAGGGAAAACAAGCCACACCCCATGGCAGCCATGTTTTTTGACGAATCATGATTGCTTGTACAATCTTGATAGAGGTTCACCAAAGCAACATTCCAGCCAAGTAATATTGAAATCAGTCATAGGGTATGTGACAAGAAGAATTTTAAAATTTTCTATGCAGATATATATGAAAAATAAGCCCCACCCCGCTGTGGGCCATGGTTTTTGACGTATCATGAAGGCTTGAATAATCTTGGTAGAAGGTCACCAAAGCAACATTCCTGCCAAGTTACATTGAACTCGGTCCAACTGTTTCTTACGAGAAGATTTTTAAAGTTTTCTATATAGATATATAGGGAAAATAAGCCCCGCCCCCTAGCGGCCATGATTTTTGATGAATCATGACGGCCTGAATAATCTTTGTAGAGGGTCACCAAAGAAACATTCCTGCCAAGTTGTATTGAAATCGGTCCATTGGTTTCTGAAAAGAAGATTTTTAAAGTTTTATATATAGATATATAGGGAAAATAAGCCCTGCCCCAGGCAGCCATGTTTTTTGACGAATCATGATTACTTGAACAATCTTAGTAGAGGGTCATCAAGGAAAAATTTCTGCAGTTATAATGAAATCGGTTCAGTGGTTTCTAACAAGAAGAGTTTTAAAGTTTTCTATATAGATATATAAGGAAAATAAGCCCCGACTCCTGGCGGCCATGTTTTTTGACGAATCATGACGGCTTGAACAATCTTGATAGAGGGTTACATAAGAAACATTCCTGCAAAGTTATATTGAAATCGGTCAAGTGCTTTCTGAAAAGACTATTAAAATTTTCTATATAGATAAATTATATAGGAAAATAAGCCCCGCCCCCTAGCGGCCATGTTTTTTGACAAATCGTAACGGCTTGAACAATCTTGGTAAAGGGTCACCAAGGAAACATTTCTGCGGAGTTATATTGAAATCAGTCCTGTGGTTTCTGACGACAAGATTTTTTCAAGTTTTCTATATAGAATTATATCGAAAATAAGCCCCGAACCCCCTAGCGGCCATGTTTTTTGACAAATCATGTCGGCTTGAACAATCTTGATAGAGGGTCACTAAGGAAACATTTCTGCCAAGTTATATTGAAATCGGTCCAGTCGTTTATGACAAGAAGATTTTTAAAGTTTTCTATATAGATATATTGGGAAAATTAACCCCGCCCCTAGCGGCCATGTTTTTTTACGAATCATGGCGGCTTGAACAATCTTGCAACAGGATCACCAAAGGAACATTTCTGCAAAATCATATGGAAATCGGTCCAGTGGTTTCTGACAAGAAGATTTTTAAAGTTTTCCATAAAGATATATAAGGAAAACAAGGCCCCCCCCCCTCCCCCCCCTGGCGGCCATGTTTTTTGACAAATCCAAATGGCTTGAACAATCTTGCAACAGGATCACCAAAGGAACATTTTTGCAAAATCATATGGAAATCGGTCCAGTGGTTTCTGACAAGAAGATTTTTAAAGTTTTCTATACAGATATACAGTGAAAATAAGCCCCGCCCCCTGGCGGCCATGTTTTTTGATAAATCCAAATGGCTTGAACAATCTTGGTGCAGGACTACCAAAGGAACATTTCTGCAAAATTATATGGAAATCGGTCCAGTGGTTTCGGACAAGAAGATTTTTAAAGTTTTCTATATAGATATATAGGAAAAAAAGCCCCGCCCCCTGGTGGCCATGTTTTTTGACGAATCCAGATGGCTTGAACAATCTTGGTAGATGATCACCAAAGGAACATTTCTGCAAAATTATATTGAAATCGGTCCAGTGGTTTCGGACAAGAAGATTTTTAAAAGTTTTCTATATAGATTATATAGGGAAAATAAGCCCCGCCCCCTGGCGGCCATGTTTTTTGACGAATCCTAATGTCTTGAACAATCTTGGTAATGGATCACCAAAGGAACATTTCTGCAAAATTATATTGAACTCGGTCCAGTGGTTTCGGACAAGAAGATTTTTAAAGTTTTCTATATAGATATATAGGGAAAATAAGCCCCGCCCCCTGGCGGCCATGTTTTTTGACGAATCCAAATGGCTTGAACAATCTTGGTAGAGGATCACAAAAGGAACATTTCTGCAAAATTATATTGAAATCGGTCCAGTGGTTTCGGACAAGAAGATTTTTAAAGTTTTCTATATAGATATATAGGGAAAATAAGCCCCGCCCCCTGGCGGCCATGTTTTTTGACGAATCCTAATGGCTTGAACAATCTTGGTAGAGGATTACGAAAGGAACATTTTTGCAAAATTATATTGAAATCGGTCCAGTGGTTTCGGACAAGAAGATTTTTAAAGTTTTCTATATAGATATATAGGGAAAATAAGTCCCGCCCCCTGGCGGCCATGTTTTTTGACGAATCCGAATGGCTTGAACAATCTTGGTAGAGGATCACCAAAGGAACATTTTTGCAAAATTATACTGAAATCGGTCCAGTGGTTTCTGACAAGAAGATTTTTTAAGTTTTTAGTTAAAAAATCTATTTTTAGCTCCTGTGACCTAAATATGCAACGGACCGGAACCACTTGAACAACTTTGAAAGAGGACCAACCAAGGATCATTCCTGTGAAGTTTGGTCAAAATCCAATCAGTGGTTTAGGAGAGATGTTTAAAGATTGTAGACGGACGGACGGACGGACGGACATACGGACGACGACGACGACGACGGACTGTGAGTGATCACAAAAGCTCACCTTGAGCTTTCAGCTCAGGTGAGCTAAAAAAAAAAAAAGCAAAAAGGAGAGAATGACCGTAGAAAATATTTCACGATTAATCTTCACTTGAGCCACAACGTGAAAAACTACTTTCGGATGAGAATTTTCGCTGTTCGCCTAAAGACACTTGGACCCTGAACTTCCACAAAGCCCCAAGCGAAGCATTACGTAAAACGCCTATTCAAATATATTAAAAATCTGACCATTAAAAATTGAAAGTTTTCAGACAAAAATTCTGATTTTTTTCATATTTCTGCTCAAAATATAGATTGTGTGTACTTGTTAGAACTGCCTCGGCGAGGCAATTCTAACGAGTACCACTGTCTATGTTTTTGAGCAGAAATAAGTAAAAAATAATGATTATCCCTATAAACCCCAGTTTTACTATATAAAAATAGGGTTTAAGGGGTCAAAAGTATATGTTTTCGTGATAAATTCGATGAGCCTGAAATGTATTTATGACTGCAAGAATAGTGCCTTGGGAACATGGAACACGCCAAAGAAACGAACAGAGCGGCTTCAGACGGGATTCGGTCGCTATCTCTTTCGCTTAAAATTTCATTTTTAGGGAATTTTGCATAAATTTTGGATAACGTTTTAAACCTAAATATTCACACGCCTTACTCTTTATTTATTCTTCTCTTCAACAAGTCCTTTTAACAAAATGTGAATGTATGTAAGATTGCTGGGTGGCAAACAGTGAGGCCCTTGATCAGACCCCGCGTTCTGTGGCGTCTGATTTGGGTCTACAGTGTTTGCTCAGGTCTGTCTATCCGAATACGTAGAGTAAGTACCGTAGTTTGACGATAAACTGATGATAATTTTCTCTTATTTTTCCAGAAAACAGGATTTGACATTTCATGCAATTTATATGTATAATTCTATTTTCTGGGACCATTAAGAAACCATCTGCTAAAGTTCTTTACATATCATGCTTTAACCTATGCGTTATGAAATCTACCAAGTTTTGGAATATCCAAAACCCTAAGGAGCATCGCCTCCAATGCATATCTGGTCTAATATCTGAGCAAACTTGGCCTATAAAGTGAGTACATAAAGGGAGGTAGGAAGCTAAATAGTTCATAAAGGACAATATCGCAAGCGTATCTGCAGAACATGCCAAAGAATAAAGTCCACTAGGTTTCCTCAGAATTCGATGAAAACTATAAGAGTTTTCCTTTACAGACCGGACCTGTGTTAAGTCACCGTTACCCACAGTTAGGTTTTCATTTGAATCGGCTCACAGAAACTTTGGTTTAAACATATTTTATTTCAATACTTTCATTAGTACATAAAACACATAACACACTTTATAGGATTGGAACGAAAGCAATCTGCTTGTTTGGTTCCTCTCCTTGATAACAATATTCAGTGTACAGTATGACGGAAAAACAACTCTATGATCAAGCATTGAAATGACTTATAATATATGTTATGGTTGTCCAATTGAAATGGTAGTCGAAAGAAAGCAATATACATAATCGAAACAATGAGAGAGAGAGAGAGAGAGAGAGAGAGAGAGAGAGAGAGGTGGCGCAATCGTTTCGTCTCTGGATAAAGACTATGTGTAAATAAAGAGTGTATGTCTATGACACAGAAACTTTGAGTTATGGACACCAACTAAATAGTGTGAATTAACACATCAAGAATCCACAGAGATCACGGGGATCAGAATACTAAAGCAGACTGATCTCACATTAAAAAAACACGCCTATTCAAATATACTGAAAATTTTACCTTCAAAAATGAACATTTTCGGATAAAAATTCTGATATTTGTCATATATTTGCTCAAAACATAAAATTGTGGGCAATTGTAAGAACAATCTCGGCGAGGCGGTTCAAATGAGTACCCCATGCTCTGTTTTTGAGCAGAAATAAAAATAATAATGTATACCCTGTAAACCCCAGTTTACTATATAAAAGTGGGGTTTAAAGGGATCAACATTATATAGGAATGTGTTCGTGATGGATTCCCATGTTCGCACATGATGCGTTTCATTTATTTATTTATTTACTCAATTTTGTTGTGACTGCTTTAATACATTAATTTGCTTTAAATTTCAATTACTGAATATCCTTTTTCATGAAAAACCTATCTCTGTACAAAAACAAAACAGACCAAATAAAATAAAACCAAACAATTAAGAAAACGGTGTCATTCATCACATACAGACAAGATTGAACAATGGAGCTGCATTGTGAGATAAAGAACCTTCTGACATGCGCCGAACGTTAACACCCAGTGTAATCAGTCTTCATTGTCTGCATGAAGAACTTTTGTATCATTGGTTATCCCCAGTGCATTTAGTACTAATGAATCTGCAGGCTGATGTGAATCTTCGCTGGGCGGACATGTGCGAAGGTACGTCTCCTGACGTTACGGTTCAATTATTTACTATACCACGTATTTACGTTTTAGTGAAATCAAGGATCATACAGACATGACAGAGGGCAATATATACAGTATAGTAGGATTCTTCATTTGACTGATAAATTCACCCCGTGGTAAAATGGCCCTTATACCAGGAAATGAATCGGGTATCTGAAAGATTTTTTAAGTAAACTTACTTTTGAGACAATACACTCTTACATAATGAAGTAAATATAAACCGAAATGATGTACGATCCAGGCCTCTTTTGTCCAGAAATGCTACCGTTGCTTCAAAAACAAATAACCGCGAAAATGCATAACTTTCCACATTTTCCGAAGCAATAATGATCAATGATAGCATTTCTGAATAAACCCTTTCATCGCTGAATTACTAAATAGGCCACTCCATCTTTTAACCTGGTTAGAACTATTGTTCCATATAGTGGTCACAGTCAAAAATCAAAACAAAATGGCAAATGATGTTGATCAGGTTCTACACTGTTTTCAAAAACATTGGTTTGGTCTTCAGGGCTGAAAGGATTAAATGTAAACAAGAGGGCCCAGAGGACCCTAATTCGATCACCTGAGTGTCGTTGTCTCCAACCATCATCAGTTATTGCAACAATTTAATATAACATAGTATATACTAAAAGACTATCATCTCCGCTTCATAGGACTATCTATGCTTTAATAGACTGTCATCCAAGAAACAATTCTACCGATTTAAAAATCTGGCTAGTACTTTTAGAGGAAAAGCTTATTTGTCACTTATTTGTCTGTGTAAAACTATTGAACCCCAGAGTGGGCCATTCTTGACCCAAGGGAATTAATTTTAAGAATCTTGGTAGAGGTCTACAAGATAAAGCTACAAACCTAATTCGGTAGCCTTAGGCCTTATGGTTTCCGAACAAGACGATTTTCACTAAATATTAAGTCTATGTAAAACTAGTAGCCCCTAGTAGGGCAATTTCTGATCCCATGGCAAAATTTGAACAATTTTGGTATAAGCCGATAGATAAAACTACATACCAAATTTGGAAGGTCTAGGTCTAACGCTTTCCGACATGAAGATTTTTTCAAAATAAGCCCCGCCCCTTGGCGGCCATTTTTTTTTTTTTTTTTTTTTTTTTTTTTGACGAATCAAGATGGCTTGAAAATTCTTGGTAGAGGATCACCAAAGGAACATTTCTGCTTTATTATATTGATATCGGTCCAGTGGTTTCTGACAAGAAGCTGTTTAAAGTTTTCTATATAGATATATAGGAAAAATAAAGTCCCCGCCGCCCCCCCCGCGCCCCCCACCACCACTCCCCCTCCCCCGCCCCCACTGGCGGCCATGTTTTTCACGAATCATGATGGCTTGAGCAATCTTGATAGGTCACTAAAGGAAAATTTCTGCCTAATTATATTGAAATCCGTCCAATACTTTCTGACAAGAAGATTTTTAAATGTTTGTTTGATTTGGGCTTACCGTCGCTTTCAACAATCTTTCAGTCATATCGGTGTCTGGATGCGGCAGGGAGCTCAATGCTCACTTTTAAAGTGCTGCCTCACTGAAATATCACGCCCCAGACACTTTGACATGATATTCCACCCAGTCACATTATACTGACACTGAGCTGACCAGTGCTAGCTCGACTTTCTTAATGCTGAGCGCCAAGGGAAAGAGCAGCTAGTACCATTTTTAAAGTCTTTGGTATGACCCGGTCGAGGATGGAACCCACAACCTCCCGGTCACAAAGCGGACGCTCTACCACTGAGCCACTGTGCCGGTAAGAAGATTTTCAAAATTTTCTATATAGATATAAAGGGAAAAATAAGCTTCGCGCCCTACATGCCATTTTTTTTGACGAATCACGTCAGCTTGAACAATACCAAAGGAACATTCCTACCAAGTTATAAGCCTCGCGCCCTACGTGCCATTTTTTGACGAATCACGTCAGCTTGAACAATACCAAAGGAACATTCCTACCAAGTTATATTAAAATCTGTCTGTGGTTTCTGACAAGAAGATTTTTAAAGTTTCTACAAAAATAGACAGTTTTTATTCAAGAAAGGTTTAATGAATTGATGTATAGTATTAATACGATTATAAAATGTGGCATCTGACAGCCTGTAAAATTTCAGTTAGTCTCTCGTTTTTGAACTGGATCAAACATAAAAAGATTTTTTTAGCTTATCTCTGAATTAATGTTGGCAACATTAATTCAGAGATACGATAAAAAAATCATTTTATTTCAAGAACGAGTGACTAACTGAAATTTTACAGGCTGTCAGGTGCCACATTTTGTGATGACTGTATTAATACCATATATCAATTTATAAAACATTTCTTGAATAATAAATAATAAAATGTCTATTTTAGAGGAATATGTAGCGTAAACAGTTATGTGCGTCACACTGATGCAGTCTCTCCCCTGTATGTGAAAATGTTCTTTTAACCCTGGTCCTGCTATACCCTTGTTTGACCTGCCTTTGCAAAAAGTGAAGATTCAGATCAGATGGCTTCGGAAGCAAACTGATCTGGATCAGCGCTGTTTGTGAAATTGTAACAACAACCTGGATCAACTATTTTGATTGGCTGACAATAAGAAGTGGACATGACATCTTTATTTATCAGGCATGACAAGGGTCAAGTTAGCACGTTTGATGAACTTGGAAACGCGCTACATATTATAGCAGGTATGGGAACTATTGTAACGTGGACTCGAGATGTAAGGCCACCATGTAGTTATTAGTTTCTTGTGGATATGACCACATGACAATTATACGACGGGCACATGACAATTATACGACGTCACATCATGACGCTGCAATGAAAATAATGCGACGTTGTATAAACGTCATGACGTTGGATCGACGCTAATGCGACGTTATATGAACGTCATGACGTTGCATCGACATTAATTAGACATTGTATAAACGTCATGTGCCCGCTTGGTGTACACGTATCTATTTCTGACACTGCTAAAATGTTTCTTCTCCGTGTTGTCTTTGTCTGTGTCTTCTCATATGGTATGCCTCTGCAAACTGTTTTCGACAAATATCGCAACTGTAAGGTTTCATTCCTGCATGTACTGTTGATTTATGCTTCTCCAAGGCTGAATAAAGAGTGAAATGTTTCCCACATGAGTTACACATATAACAGCCTTCTCCTGTGTGTATCCGCATATGCCTTATAAAGTTACCGGCATCATTGTAACGTCTACCACAAACGCCACATTCCTGTAGTTTGTGTGGAGATTTTTGTGTTTCTCCTTCTCCCGTATGTATGAGCATGTGATTTGTAAGGACATCTGCCCGTGAAAAATCCTTCCCACAGATTCCGCAGTTATGAAATTTGTCACCTGTATGAATAACCATATGTCTGTCTAGACTTGTTGCTCGAGTGAATCTCTTATAGCACACGTCGCAAGAGTGTAACTTTTCACCCGTGTGTATAGTCATGTGTCTCTGAAGGTCTCCTTGCTGTGTACACTGCTTACTGCAAACCGAGCAACAGTATGGCTTTTCGCCAGTGTGTGTTCGTTTGTGTCTTTTTAAGTTTGCTTCCTGTGAAAAGAGTCGGCTGCATGTGTCACATTGATGCGGTCTCTCTCCAGTATGTGTGAGCATGTGTTTTCTTAAAGTATCAGTATTTGATAGCTTTTTATTGCAGACAACGCATGTTTTCTTCAAAACTTTTTTCGGCATCACTTTCGTTGAGAGGCTGATACTTTTTCAGATCTTCAACTAATTTCTATAAGACGCTAAGATTTTTATTGTTCTTCAACTAATTTTGAAACGCTAAATGGCAAGATGAAGGATCACATGATCTATTACGTCATAAGAGGCTGGTTACCATTTATACGTGGCGTTCATGTTGACTTAATAATTTATTATTTAAGATACAGTTCGGCGTTCATGTTGACTTAATAATTTATTATTTAAGATACAGTTCCATGAAGACCAACTTATTAGTTCTTCGCTACAATATCCTTATTCTTGCAGAAATTCTTTTTTTGTTTTGTTTTGTCTTTTTTTTTTTTTTTTTTTTTTTTTTTTTTTTGTTGTTGTTTGGGGTTTTTATCATTTTGTTTAATACTTCTTTGTTCAAAACTGCAGGTGAAGGATTAAACATAGAAAATTTTAAAACATTTGGCAATATCAAAAATATCGCAGAAATGTACAAATTGGCCGCGCCAAACGAAAATGTGTAAATTCGAGCATGCGCAAAATGCACAGATTCAGATTCACAAAGTCTCATCCGGGAATTTGCTCTCCATTGATACATTCTGTAGTGTCCAATAATTCTGTTAACAGACAGCGAAAGCCCTGATCAAACTGCGCAGATGCGCAGGCTGGACTGGACATTCGCTGTCCGCATATGCTTGAAGACACGTTTTCGCATGGCGTTGCCCAAATAAAAGGTTATTCACTGTGCTTTGTTTTTATCAGAATGCAAATAGAAATAATGAAATTATAAATTACAAATTGACTATGCGACCTAGTGAGCCTCAGCCTGTTGTGACGTAATTCCACGTGATCTGAATATAATCCTAGAAACATGCTTGAACTGGAACACGTGTATTCGTGCATTATTTATTTAACCCTTTCAACTCTGTAGAATGGTACAGATACCTATCCAAGCAGTGTAGATCCAAATGAGACAGCTAATCATAAAAAGTCGTCTCATCAGGATCCACAGTTTGCTATTCTGTTTTGATTTTTGACTGAGAACAATGGTTCTGACTCGATTCAAAAATGGAAAATTCCACTTCAGTAACAAAGGGATGAAAGGGTTAACAGTTGGAGCGCGATTCAATATTCTTGCAGATAACATCTGTATATGTTTTGTTTGTTTTCTTAGAGACAAGACTTGATATGTCATGTGAATCGTCTGAAAAATAAAAAGAGAAAAACTTTAGAATGTCGTCTGTTGTTGTTGAGGCTGGTACTTTGAGGGCTAATCCAAATATTTCAAAGTTAAGATTTCAGAATTACAGTACAATTTGTGTGTGCGCCGGCCTTGCTGGCTCAGTCGGATGCGCGTCCGACTGACGATCAGGATGTCGCGGGTCGCGTCCGATTGGCGATCTGGTCGCGAGTTCGATCCCTGCCCGGTCCAGCAACATCGATCATGAAATATTTTCTGCGGTCGTTTTCTCTCTTCCGCTGATTCAAGAAGGGCAGTTGTCAGTTTCCGTGCAAAAAAATATGCTCAAATATGCTTAACCACTTAGCGGTCTAAGCCTACTCAGGAAAAGTTTGGTTAGGCACACTGACCTGCTCTACATTACCCTGATTGGTTAACTGGGCCGTAAAACCTCGTCAATAAACCCCGTTGTTGTAAATAAAAATTGCTGAATGACTGGCAAACAGTGCAGACCCTGATGAGACACAGCGTTTTGTGGCGTCTCATCTGGGTATATACGGTAAAATGCCTCACTGTTTCAAATATTACAAAATTACTCAGTTCAAGAAAGGCGACAAATTAAATGTATTTATGATTAGAAACGCCCCTCTATATACCCTTCTCAAAATGAAACTGCAAAGTTAACAAAAACAAACTCCGAATTTCTAATGATTTCAACGAAGCTTCATGGTCCGAACTTACGGTGCATGATCCGAACCTGTAGTGCTACTATGGCAGAACTTGTAAATTTAATTTTGTCACTACATAGTATAGACAGCTGTCTTCATTCTTACGTCCAGAAGTTACTGTTTTAATTTTAACCCATTTACGTCGAGTGGATTCTTCAACCACAATTCTGTTGACAGATTTATTTCCAGTACATTCATTAAGTTAATGCGAACAGTGTAGACCCTGATCACACGCCACGTTCTGTGGCGTCAGATGTGGGTCTGTATGTTTGCCAATAACCCTTGTG
This sequence comes from Anodontia alba, assembly GCA_964016985.1. Lineage (NCBI taxonomy): Eukaryota > Metazoa > Mollusca > Bivalvia > Lucinida > Lucinidae > Anodontia > Anodontia alba. The sequence goes on from OZ024823.1 coordinate 276,568, forward strand.
GGTCTCCTGCCTAAAATGGGTTCACTTAAAATACCCAGTGGTAGTGCATGACTAGAATACACGAGAAAACGTGTTTTATACGGTATTTTATAAATCTCTACAAATACTGCAGCATCCTCTAGCGAGGAGTACGTGCAATTTGTGCGCCTCAGAGAAAGCAAAGCGTGATAGAAGAAAAGGCGTTAGAATGTACGAGACTTTAAAAGTAGAAACAGTTTAAAAAATAAAGGAAAGATTAAAAGCTGATAAAAACAATGCAACATGTTCTATGGCATGGAGTGATGCAGGCTACAAACAGTGGACCTAAAGACAACTCCGTGGACATAGTTTGTTCCACTGTACAACTGCTAATGGACAAACTGAATATTTGTAATAACTTGCTATTATAGGAATCTGAACAAAGTGCACAGGGTGCAGGATTTCTGTCCATTCTGACAGGATATATGAGTATGTTGGCATAGGATTTGCGACAAGACCATAATGCTTTGGTAACCAGTAGGTTTACAACGTTCCACTTGTATCTCATGTCGCGGGGTCGGTCGCAGGAGTAAATCTGCTTGTCGTCTGTTCATTTTGTGGCTGCTTCATTGTATTTGTCTGTCTTTCCCCATTACGAAAACATTCCTATACAATATTGACCCCCTTAAACCCCACTTTAATATAGTAAAACTGGGGTTTACAGGGGTATACATTATTTCTCTTATTTCTGCTCAGAAAATAGATTGTAGGTACTCGTTAGAACCGCCTCACCGAGGCGGTTCTAACGAGTACTCCCAATCTATGTTTTGAGCAGAAATATGAAAAATATCAGATTTGTTTATATCTGAAAATTTTCATTTTTTGGTGGTGAAATTTTCAGTATATTTGAATGGGCTTGTTTTCGTAATGCTTTGGTGTTTGGGGCTTGATGTGGATCTGATTGTACCAGTTCCTGAGATCTCTTATTTATTTGGCAGTTTTTATTTGTTTGTGTTGAGGTTTTACGGCCCAGTCAACCCAATGGGGTTATGTCGAGCGCAGTCAGTTTACCTAATCACACGTTTAATGGGCAGGCTTAGTTCTCTAAGCGGTTAACCAGTATCAGAAACTGATCTTCTTGAATCAGCGGAAGGGAGAGAATGACCGTAGGAAATATTTCATGATCAATCTCCACGAAAGAATGTTGCCGACCTCGGCGGGGTCGAACCCGCGATATCCTGGTCTCCAGTCGGACGCGCATCCAACTGAGCTCCGAGGCCCTGGGAGTTTGTATTTTCTACTCACAGCCGACTTATTAACATGTAGAGTTAGGTTTATTTTATGTCAAGTTGCTCCTACAAAGGTACAAACTATTAACCCACTTTAGTCTGGAGACCCCCATAAAGGGTATTTGGCAAACACTGCAGACCCAGATCAGACGCCGAACAATGCAGCGTCTGATCAGGATCCCCACTGTTTGCAAACAGTTTAGCCATTTTTCTCTAAATACTAGGAATGTCTGAATCACATAGCCTGACATACCGAAAATTAAAATTCGATTCTTCCCATATACAGTGTTGAGGAGTTTATTTAGTCTAAATGGGTTAATATAAATAGACATGGAACCTAAGTTACTTTCTGAGTAAGGTGCCCTTCAAACTTCGCCTTCGCAACGGCCATATTTTCAAAACAAATGTCTTACTAATGGAAAGGTTTTTGTTTATTTAAAATAAATTGCAGATACCACTTCCCAAACATATTTTTGTCCATTTTTTAAATTACTTCCCCATATCCGTGATACTTTTCAGAAACATCTCGATCATGACAGAAAGTTTCAGACAACACGCTGCTCATGGTGTCTAAAGTTTGACCGAAGTACATGTAGTTCTATACGTTAAAAGTAGAAACTATAAGAAGAGGGGGCGCAGATATGGGCAAACCACAGACACTTTGGGTCAGTCGAGCGTATATGGTCCAAATTTGATCTTTTGCATTTTATATTACTGAACAATGTACAAAGTAGAACTATTATGTTTTGTTGTTTTGTTTTGTTTTGTTTTGTTTTACCGTCTTAGAACGCTTTTTGAAAAAAAATATATATATTTGCTACAAAAGTAGACATATAAAAAAACCTTCCAGCAAATATCAATTGTCGTTTGTTAGACGGGCGAAAACATAGTTTGACTTTTTATGTTGTAAATGCAAAACCTAGATGATAAAAATGCAAGAGATCAAATTTGCACCATATACGCTGTACTGATCCCTAGTGTCTAAGAGGCAAACTGCTCTTTAAATAGGGGTATCCGAGCTTTACTTAGATAAACTACTAAAGAAGAGGTTCAGGAATAGCCATCATTACAGAACTTAGCCTAACAGCAGACAAACAACGTTGATACAACGTGCTGTGTGCCAGCTGGGCTACCAATGATACCAAGAGGAAGAGTAAACAACCTACCCGACGGACTACACACACACACACATTATACACCAATAAAAATCAAAGCAACCAGCTCCCTCTTCTCCAACGAGGTGAACACAATCCCAGGCAGGATCCATCAAACACAAAAATAAGTTAACAAACAGGACAAAATACGAAAAAGGCCCCGTAGCGAACAGGTACCTGGTGTGAGAAGCAGCCTATAACACCCTGGTATAACACCCTGGTATAACACCCTGGTCCAGCCGCAGCTTGTATATGCTGCGACTGTTTGGGATCCCCACCATAAGGACAAAATACATAAAACTGAGGAAGTCCAGCGGGGGTCAGCCCGCTGGACAACCTGTTACTCCGATCCAAGAGGTAGCGTTTAGAACAGGCTTGAAACTTTAGGTTGGAAGTCCCTAGAGCAAAAACATGCTGATGCACGTCTTTGTCTGTTTTATAAGATCGTAAATAATATGGTCGCTGTTCCCCTCCCTGACCATGTCAAATCCACCCCGAGGACATCTCAGCGCGGCCATTCCAAGACCTATCGACAGCTTCTCACTAGGAAGGACTTTTATAAGTACTCTTTCTTTCCAATGGCAGTTGTCTAGCGGAACGTCCTTCTAGAATCTGCTGTCAGCTCGCCAAGCCTTGACATATTCAAGGCCGAAATTGGCACAGGCTGCAGCATGTCAGGCCCTATATCCCAAACACAGTATGCTTTTACCCGATTTTAGCTCTTCTTATCCATCTATCATCTTCATCCCATTCACTGTCATACTTTTTTTTAACTTTTAATCTTACTCTACTAAAAGCGCAACATACCTAGAATGTCCTCGCGGGCATGTTGCATTATGTCAAGATAGATAGGCACAACGCCCAAAAAAAACTAGAATTGATTTTCCAATCCTCCCTTACTACCTAGCGGGCACGCAACGTTGAAACTCGGTTACATCAAAGTCTGTATCTGCCAGGTACTCCATACGCCTCAGATAGAGTATTATATGGAGTGCACATGGAAATGGCGTTTCAAAACAAAAAAGGAAATAAAAACGGAATTTTGGATTTATATTTAATCATAATAGATTTTTGAATTTCGAGTATTTTGGCCAGGCTGTGAAACTGACATAACTGGAATATTGATGATAATGAACATGATTGAATGATGATGATGATGATGATGATGAAAATGATGATGAAAATAGCTGAGGAATTACTGGAAATGTGAAATCAGTCTTGACCGGAATGACTCCGGGTCAGGGCTGCTGAGTATGTCAGGGGGTAGATCATTCCACAGTCTTGCTATTCTAGGAAAAAAAAAGAACACTTGTGGGCGTTGATCCTTGAAAAGGGTATTGAGAGTCTGTTATGCATAGAGGAGGCCCTCCAAGGGGTTTTGGGGAACAGGAGAATAAGGCCATTTATTTCAGGGGAACAAGGGAACAAACGTCTAAAACTGAAAGGAACAAAGGCAATTTTGGGGAACAGGGAACATAGAAAATCAAGACATTGACTTTGGGGAACAAGGGAAAATGCCGATTTTTTTCAGGGGAACAAGGAAAAGGGAACAGGTACCCTCCCTCACCCTCCCCGCCCCCCTCCCCCCCCCCCCTCCCCCGCGCCCCGTAGAGGGGTTTTATGTAGGAGGGAAGGTTGATGCGGACATGGCCGTTGTGAATTTTGTAAAGCATAAGAAGTGATGCTATGTTCCTGCGTGTTTCTAGGGTAGGGAGTTTTAGTTTACTTAGCATGGCTGTGACACTACTTCTATAGGCCTAGTCGTTGACTACGTATCTGACTACTCGGTGACGGGTGTTGGATCATCTAAGTTGTATTCTCAAGTTGTCTTTTGCCAGGGGCTCCAGAAAGAGGACAAATATCCCAGCAAGTGCCGGACACAGATTTTATAAGCTATTTCTGTAATAGTTGCATTGACATTAATGCGACACTTGTATGAATGTCATGTGTCTGCTGGGTAGGCCTACTTTCTCAGTATTTTACCCTGGCCCTCGTTTCTTTGCACTTTTGATCTTACCTTGGAGTTCTTATATCAGGAGTAAGTAACTCTAAGTACATGTAGTATTTACGCAACTGTATTCCTAACCTCGAAACATGATAAAAACTCTCTCTCTCTCTCTCTCTCTCTCTCTCTCTCTCTCTCTCTCTCTCTGCTACTAAATCGTGCATGAAGGTCATGCTTTTAATTTTAAGAAAGTGAGAAAGGACGGAACAAACGGTTATATAGAGGTCTAAGGTTACATTTCTGAATTTCTAGCGAAGGCGTGTGCATGTAATACTGATTAATCGCTTAGAGGATTAAGCCTGCTCAGTAAAGTGTGATTAAGTAAAGTAAACGCACTCGACATAACCCCGTTGTGTTGACTGGGCCGTAAAACCTCAACACAAACAAAGAAATCATTCCTGGCCTGCACAAACAGTTCAGATTACTATTAAAATTTCAAGCTGTATCAGAAAAGGTAAGAGAAAAGTCCAGGGAGTGCCACAATCACAAACCGCAGCCCTTCCCAGACCCCAAGAGGAAGAGGAAGAGGAAACCGACAATTCTAAACAAGCACAAACCGAAAAAACGTACGAAAAGCACTAAGATTAGCTCTCTCTTCCCCAAGCGAGGTAATCGCTATACTAAAAGGACTGAAAAACACAAGAACAAAATGACACACGGAAAGACAACCAACAAATTGCCTCGTAGAATAAAGCACAAAGCAACAAAGAGTAAGACTAACACCGGGACCACCGCCTTAGAACGGTCGGTAGAGCAAACCACCGGGGGATTTAAAGCACTTTTACCGAGCTAGCTAACTTCACCCTGGGTCTCGATGCTATTCTTAATACAGAAATATATAAAAATTCGGTTCGCATAAAGGCTCCCAACTCAGTCAATGCATCAAAGCGAAAACATAAAAATCAAATTAATCACTATAATAAACAAAGACGACACTAGCTGCATGCTGCAAGTGTCGTACCATGCAGGAATACTTGCAAATATTTTGGTCAACTTCATGCAAATAATTCCCTACCCCACTCCGTTCCATCCGTATACTCACAACGTCTATTAAGGTTGCCGAGTCAGATTATATGGATTTTTTTTCTGTCTTTCAAACGATGTTTTCCCATTGTTCACACTTACTACTAACTCATTTATGCCTATCGTTCCATAAAAGGAATACTAGCAAATGTATAGACCCAGATCAGACGCCACAGAACACGGCGTCTGCTCAGGGTCTTCATTTTGCTTTAATACATGAATTATTATGATCTGTTATACTAAAACAAAGCAGACACCCCTTAAATTGAAAATAGATCTGTTCAAAGGGAGCGGTAGCAGAATCCACTCTGCATAAATGGGTAAGAAAATTCCTTTGACACAAAGGGTGCCACACTTAAAGTAATTGTCCATACACAAATTAAAACAATTAGAGTCTGAAAGGACGGTTCGAGTGGAAGCAAATAACACATGAAATAAACGAAATTAGCAGACTGGTTTATTGAGTTACTTTATGAACAGAAATGGAAGAAAATAACACGTGGAATAAACGAAATTAGCAGACTGGTTTATTGAGTCAGTTTATGAACAGGATTGGAACAGGATTGGAAGCAAATTAACACAAGAAATATACAAAAATATTAGCTCTCGTTTACAAGGGAGAGAATCTACGTCATAGAAAACAGTGAAAAAGACCAGAGATTTTTGCAAAAAGGGCCCGTTCAAATAGTTTAGTCGTTTTCTTACTATTATTTTCGTTGTTTTGATGAAAATATAATCAGCTCAGAGTATAAATTACCAAGGATGAAAGTACTCATTTATGCAGATGTATTTTATGTACTACTGTATTGTCAACGTTGAGAACACTCGGGCACAATATTTTGATAACCTTATACAATACATGTAGTGATTGTATGCGAGTGTTCTCGACAAAGACAATACGGTTATGCATCGAGTTTTCCAATATAAATGCCTTGCTTCTTGCTATACTTGTTTTGATCAGAGCAATGAAATGGAAATCGACAGCAACTTACCGATTTGAAAGGATGCGAATGCTTTTCACCATAACCGATAGTCTTTTTCATTCTATTCTGTGACGTAGGCTATGGCGTTTCATGCAAATTGTCTTCTTTGGAATGTCAAATCTGTTTGGGTGTAAAGGTTAATTTCCTTCGAAATTTCAAGGTGGGCAATCACGTGATACTCAACTTGTAATGCCACATTTAGGAGGATTTTAGCTGCAATTCGCGGTCGGAACAAAATACGAAAAATTGGCGATTATTTCTATCTTACATGACGCCTAGTGCAGAGTACCTAGTGAAGTACACTCTCCAGTCATGTATACAGTTTTTCTGGAAGACTTTAGTCTTCCTGAAATCCTCTACAGAATGTGTCGATGCGACTTGGTAGGACTAACACTTTTGTCAGATCATGCCGCATCTGAAAGGTGTTCAGCCAAACTTCGCAGTCTGCAACAGATTTATGCAAAGCAGATGATACTTTTAAAAGATGAAAGTTGTCTCCAACTTTTTCAGTATGCTGCTATTAATATTTGCAGAGAAGAACGGCTACTTTTGCTTCAATGCAAAGGAAACTTGAAGAATTACTAATCTCATGGAAAACCTCCATCAAGGCAAGCATTACTAACCACATGTATATTATCCATCAAGGCAAATACTTTATTGCAATTATTGAAATGCATAATTCAATATGTAATGCTGATGTATGTCTATGTTTTTACAACTATGTTTCTCTTGTGTTGCTTTTCTAAATCTTTTCTACAGATACAGTAACCTCAGTACTTGAAACTGATTGAAAACTTATTTTGTATTGTTTGTTTGGATGCATACATAGAGTTATTGAGATTCCGTTAATTCAAAGAATCACCTGTATATGATATTCGCCTTCTTTTCACAGTTGTTATTATTAAAGAGAAGAACTAAATAAGTATCATTGATTTCGTTCTGATATTATATTGTATAATATCATGTATACTTTGTGAAATAAAATAATTAACCAATATAAACACCCTTAGTAGAACCATTCGGAAATAAATTCTGGGAGAAACGGATCCCTTTAAAGCAAAGAACAAATTATGAAATCAGCAGAGTCTGGTCATGAACACAAATGTCACTTGTATCACTACTCATGCATTCTACATGTAGCCCAAGGTTGAGAGATTTTCTATTGCCAAATAAATCCAAATGATATCAGTGATCCCAAATGACCAGAATCGTACCATGTAATGTTACTTGGATCAGTGCTCATGGCTCCTAGCGGTAGCTTGAACGCAATTCTATTGTCAAATGCATTTGTAATTCAACAAGAGATTAATGATCCAAAATAAATTTTCTCTGCTAATAAATATGAAAATGCCAACAATAGCTGGCATTTTCATATTTATTAGCAGAGAAATTTTCATGCTTAAATATAGCAAATATTAACTACATTATATATAAACGGCGTGATGATATCTTATTATCAGTTAATACATTTACATGCACTTTCAAGGGAGGCAACTCTGTCAACATGTTTGCCTCCCTTCTGAGAAGGGATCAAATATAATTAGAAAGAATTTGCTCCCTGTGAGGACACATTCTTACCTTTTATAGACCCCTTTTCAGAAGGAGCCTGATGTGTAGGAAAACAAAACAAAAATCACAAAAGTCGTCTCCCGTCTCCCTTGTAAAACATGTCGGAAAATCCACGAAGCGTATCCAGTCCCCTTAAACAACAAGTGCCAGTTTTCAAATGAACCTCATTCATACATCTTTATGTTAACCCATTTATGCCGAGTGGACTCTTCTAGCTTAACTCTTTTGACTGATCTATTTCCAGCAGAAGGAATGTCTGATTAGTTTTTATTATTACCATGTTTTGTAGAAATTCATGTATTAAATGTAAACAGTGTAGACCCTGATCAGACGTCGCATTCAGTGGTGTCTGATCTGGGTCTACATTGTTTTGCCAATGTACTTTTTATAGGTATAAATGCAAACACTTAAGGTTGATTACTTGAAGCATAGTATATTGGGTAAAACGTTCAGCAAACGACAGTTTGGGTTGGGTATGGTAGGACTAACGGCCTAGTCAAAACCATTAAGGGCATGTGAAGCCGGTCAGTTTACCTCATCACAAATCCTGGAAGCCTTTGTCCTCTAAGCCGTTAACCAGTACTTGTGCACATTCTTTCGCCAGAAACTGACAACTGTTCTTCATGAATAAGCGGTCGGAGAAAATACTTTGCGATCAATATCAGATAAAGAATGTTGTCAGACCTGGCGGCGATCAGACGACATTTTGGAATAATTGTCTTATTTTTCTCAGGAAATAGGCTTTGGCATTTCATGTATATTGTCTCCAATGGAGACAATTTGCATGAAATATCTAAGCCTTTTTTTCTGTAAGAAAAATTGTCGTCTGCTGAATTTGCCCAGACGGTGATGAATGTTAAGATTCCTCGGTTTTGCTTACAATGAATCTTTCTTTCCATCGTTTTGTTTCTGCATTGATTCTACAAATAGTATGCTAATATGGTAGGTCGCAGCATTTCCAACAGAAGGCACCAACCGAACTGACTTGCGGAAGCAATCGAGGGCTTCATGAAATAATCCCATTTTGCGTAGGCAGAATCCTAAGAGGTTCAAAGCCCTGTGCCTCTCAATAGATTCTGAAATAATCTTCAGAACATTCGCCAGCTTCTCGATGCAGACATTACAGCCTTTGGCATTATTTCTGTCGAAACAGATCTGGAATAGAAGACAGTATGCATATACAAGTGGGTGAAACAGACAAAAGTTCCAGTTGTTTTTGTCGCCCAGAAGTACGCATTCAAATTTAACAGCATCTGGCACGCAGGTAACATCTTCTGACGTGAAGACCACATCGTATGCAACGTTAGTTTCATCCAGTTCGGCTACTGCGTTGTAATTTTTACCTAATGTTCTTCCAGATTTCCCAACAAAGAAGAGGTCTTCTTTCTTGGAATCTAATATGCTGATGAGTTCCATTGCTTTATACTGTTCTCCGCGTTTGTAAAAGTACGTCGCCATATGTAGCTGTCCTGCAGCATTATCGAGAAATCTTCCTTCAATAAATAAATGACTTGCAACTTCTTGGAGCTGAAGCCTTTTAGCCTCATCCGTTGTTGTCTCAGCTTCAGCCAAGCAACGGTAACCAAGATGAATAGCTATAAAACAGCTGGTCTTTCTTGTAAGTGATTCTTCCCATTTATCACTGTTTATTTTCAAGTATTCTGCAACATCAACAAGTCTTCGAACTGTAGTTGGCAAATGAACTATGGTAAAAGCAGCTTCATTTCCTTTGAAACATTTCAATCCTCGATCAAACATCTTTAAAATGTTCGGATCATCGGGTATTTCGGTACTACCTATCTGAATCAAATCAGCGACGCTATGGTCACATGATTTCCAAATTGAGTTTAAAGTATTAAGAGGACCCTTTCGTGCAGCACTTTGCAGTATACAGGGCATGATCTTGTTTTGTAGTTCACCAATCATTTCAATGACTCTCTTCTTCATTGTCTGATCATTGAACTTCGAATACAGCAGATTTCTCTTTTCGAAAATGTAATGAGGCAATTCCAAAGACTTGATACTATTTAAAAGTCTCTGCAGGCATAGATGTAAACATTGCAGTAAATTTCCTGGCTGCCATCTGACCAGTCCACCTTTCTCACTCTCCCAAAACACGAGTGTTTTCAGGTGGAAAGAACTTAACTGATCTGGAGCAATCGGGTCCAGAAACTCTTTCTTTAGAAGTTTCAGCAGAACATAACAATGTATTTGCGTGTCATTGAATTCCCATATTAGCTCTCTTTCAGTCGGAACAAACGCGAATCTCCATTCTAAGGCATATTCGTCGGATGTAGGATCGCCGACAGGTAAAAGGAAGCATGGTAATTTCTGCAATCGATCGATCGCCTCTCTACGAAGCCACCCTGCAGCTGTAAGTCTGCTGCTCCAACTAGCCGCTTCTTTGGGCCAATTTGTACATTCAATACCTATTGCTATATCAGATTCCAATGATTTTGTCAAATATGTATCTTTTTCATCATATTCTATTGAAGTGCAAGGACCATGACGGTATATAGAGGGCTTGGATTGGCCGAACGATGAATATTTGTCCGTGCCCCCCATAAGTTTTAGGTTGAAAGAAATGAACTTATCGCTTGAAAAGTATAGGGAACCGTCTTCAGTTTTCACTAGGCAATCTTCTATCAAATGCTTAATTGGAGAGTCCTCTTGCTGTAACTTTGCCAGTTTGAGTTTAGAAAACCCATACCTGCTGTGTTCTGTATCAATTACCAAAACATTGTCTTCCTTGTCCAACGCCTGTGTAGAAGCACTGAAAGCCCGTACTTTTGGGAATATTTGCATATGATCTACATCGCTGCCACTGACTTGAGATGCCTCTACAAAACTTCCTGAATTGAGAAAGTATACATCATGTAATTCTCTATTGATGTACTCGATCAAATAAGCGAAGGATCGCGACCATTTCAGATTAGAACTATTCACGCCATCGAGGTATAGTGTTTTTGACACCAGCTTGGAAAAGGCAACGTCCGTATTTTCACCTGCCATGACCTGTAACAATTAAAAAGATCTATATATGTACACCAGGACTGACACAATTACATAGCTCTAGATAAGCGGAGGTATAGTTAAAACATATCTTGTTTGAATAAATACAGATACAATATATATATATATATACATACACCTGGTAATCCCGTAAGGGGTAACCGGTGTAATAGTTTATCTTGTACCCCGCGGTATCTTGTCCCCACGTGGTATCTTACCCCCCTCTGGGTTATTTTGTCCTCGGGGACAAGATACCGCACCTACGGTATCTTGTCCCCGGGGACAATATTTTTTTTATTCTTAGTATTTTTTTCCATTTTCAGTACTCTATGTCCTTCACATTTGACATTGATATATAGATCATACTTCCAGTTTAACTTCTCATGTTAACTGTTGTCATCAGATGTTAACAAACTTCAGAACTCTGACTGCATGCATATGGCTATCTTGTTTGAGGTTTTACGGCCCAGTCAACCCGATGGAGTCATGTAGAGCGCGGTCAGTTTACCTAACCACACGTTTACTGGGCAGGCTTAGTCCGCTAAGCGGTTAACCAGTATTGTGCGCATTATTTCGCCAGAAACTTATAAGTGCCCTTCTTGAATCAGCGGAAGCGAGAGAATGACCGTAGAAAATATTTCATGATCAATCTCCACGAAAGAATGTTGCCGACCTCGGTTGAACCCGCGACCTCCTGGTCTCCAGTCGGACGGCGCATCCAACTGAGCCACCGAGGCCGCATATGGCTATCTTAAAAACATAAAGGTACAAGTTTATACTATTCTGTTGCCTGGCAGAAAGACCAAAAGGAAGATATATGAAAAAGATTCTGAGAATGGGGCTTGGGCAGGGGTTTACTAGATATTGCAACTGGCTCATGTTGTCCCCATTACCATCACACAGCATTTGGTCAGGTTTATAAGTTCAGATTTAGTGCTATCCAGAGATGAGGATTTTTGGCCAATATGGGATACAGTTTTTTTGTTGTTGTTTTTTTATACCCCACCGCCCCACAAACAAAGTTTGATAGGGGTGGGGGTGGTATATTATTTTCACATTGTCCATCCATCTGTCTGTTTGTCGGTAACACTAGTTTCCTAAATATCTTATCTTGATTAATAATATTAGGAATCTTATTGTATTTTGCATTTTGCATAAATGCGAATATTTATGAGATGTTGCTGCTACAGAAAAATAAATGTCAAGGATCAATATTGTTATAATTATTCCCTTTCGTAATCCTTTAAAAGTTGTCTGTGACACTTTTTGTCCATAACACTTTGGTTTTTCCTACATATCTTGATTAATAATATTATCATGTTTTGCATAAATGTTGATATTCATAAGATGTTGCTGCTACAGAAAAGTAAGGATCAGGGGATCAAAACTTCTATAGTTATTTCCCTTTCTAATTCTTTAAACTTTTTGTCTGTAACACTTTAGATTTCCTGCAAATCTTGATTAATAATACTAGGAATCTTATCATATTTTGCATAACTGTTAATAATGATAAGCTGTTGTTGCTAGACCAAAATCAGGGTTAAGGGAGCAATACTAATATAGTTATTCCCCTTTGAAGTTCTTTAAAACTGGCTTTTCCTGCAAACCTTGATTAATGATATTAGGAATCTTATCATATTTTGCCTAAATGTTAATATTTAAGAGATGTTGCTGCTACAGAAAATGAAGGGTCGAAGGATCAATACTGTTATAGTTATTTCCCTTAGTAATTCTTTAAATGTTGTCCATAACACTTTGGTTTTCCTGTCTATCTTGCTTATAGTTTTAGGTATCTTATCATATTTTGCATAATTGTTGATGCTGATAAGATGTTGCTTGGGCAATATCAGGGTCTAGGGATCAGTACATATAGTTATCCTCCTTTGTAGGTATTGAAATATTATTAGGAATCTTATCATATTTTGCATAAATGTTGATGTTCATGAGATGTTGCTGCTACAGAAAAAGAAGGGTCAAGGGATCAATACTGTTATAGTTAAACCATGTATGGGTGGATTATAATGATGAGTATAGTGAGAAGGGGTGGACAAGATACCATACCTGGTTTATCTACGCGTTGTTTATCTTGTCCCCACCCTTACAGCCATCACCCTGCATTTTTTTTGGTTAAGATATTAATTGTTAAGGTCAGCACTGGAGATACAGAATGAGAAATTTACTGAAAATAGGTCTGCATATAAATGTTGGGGGACAAGATACCATAGCTTGTTTATCTTGTCCCCCAAGCCCACCACCACTATATACACTTTTGATTCTTGCTTTGGTAAGATCAAGCATGCCAACAAAGTCAATGAGATACATAATAAAGATATGAAAAATTGATAGAATTGGTGGGTTTGGCAAGGTAGACAAGATACCATAGCTGGTTTATTATATTCGCCCAACAAGGGGAGAGGGACATATTGTGTTTGGTATGTATCCCGTTTGCATCAGTGTCAGCTTCAGCTTTGGCATCAGCCGTTACATCCGCGTAGCCTGTTTGAAGCCCTGTATTTCTTAAACCTGTATTCTGGTGGTTGGGTGAGTCGAAGATGTCGTGTTCTTGCATCACTGGGGTGTCCAACTGATATTAGCTTACAGTTGGGCAAGGCGCACCTGCTGTCCTTGCAGCAGGTAAGAGTTGAGGGGGGAAGATTGTTATTTCTTCTGTTTCTGCACTTCCATTCATTTTCATCTTTCTTCCCTGTCCTTCACCATCATCTCCTCTACTATCTCTTCTATCTGTTTTCTGCCTTTCTCTTGGAGACGACACAAAATGACCCACAAGAGTTGATGTGTCGTTAAACTTGCACAATCAATCTCTTGAATCTATGGATGGATTATGACCAAACTTGTATGGTTACATCACTAGGATACGGGAAAACAGTCATTAGCGTTTGATGACCTGGACCTCACTTTTAAGGTCACATGCTCGCAAAAAAATGCCATTTTCGGACCAAAAGCTGCTTGTCTGCATCCTATAGCATGAATAAATTGATGAATTTTGGTCTTACATGCAATAATATATCAACACAATTTACCAAAGAATAATTAGATTTTGGTGAGCTTAATACCATTTTTCAAGGTCACAGGCTGCCCCCAAAAAAAGCAAATTTGGGCCAAAGAATAGCTGGTCCGCATTCTATCTCACAAATGAATTGACGAATTTTGGTCAAACTTGGTGCAATATATCCTTACACTGTACAAAAGACTTGATAAGATATTGATGGCTTGAAATCATTTTTAAGCACCCCAAAAAAGTCTAATTTGAACCCAATTTTCGCTTTATATTATAACAAAAGTATTACATAATAGCGCTTGCATATTATTCAGGCCTGAAGAAATGAAATGACTAAATTATATTTAATTTAGTAATTCTTAAAAGTAGTCACAGATATATATGAATTTTCAGGTAATTATTGTGTGGCTTTTGGATGCATAATATTTAGAAAGTTATCATTTCATTTGTTGCCTAGTTTTTTTTGGGATACAGGCACTAAGTTGTGAGAGGAGGGTTATAAGAATAGATATGGTAATATACCAACCTGTGATACTGATAATATTGCAATATGACAATTATCAAAGTTAAAGAAGAAAACATTTGAAACAGAACAGAAACATTGGCAAAGACAAACCAAAAAAAGGCGAAACAAAAGGGGGACAAGATACCGCGGCTAGGGTATCTTGTCCCCGAGGACAAAATAACCCAGGGGGACAAGATACCACGTCCCCGGGGACAAGATAAAGGGGGGGGGGGGGGTGGGGAAGCTGCTAATTTTTAGTTTAATTTCACCCGGAGAAGGGTACATTATTCCTGTTCTGACTTTTTTCTGGGCTATGAAATACTTATTTAACTTTTCAAAACAGATGTACTGCAACCTACATCAACGTTAATATATAAGATGCTAAATTTCCCAAGCATTTTTTCCGAGGACTGAAATATTTGTGCCGAATATGACATGAGGCCGATTAGCCCTTAGGAAGCATTAACACTTACGGGGACAAGAAAGCCAACTGTCAGGTGTCTGATTACAAGGCCTGATTATCCCTTATTACAAGGACTGATTATCCCTTACTACAAGGACTGATTATCCCTTACTACAAGGACTGATTAACCCTTACTACAAGGACTGATTATCCCTTACTACAAGGACTGATTATCCCTTACTACAAGGACTGATTATCCCTTACTACAAGGACTGATTATCCCTTACTACAAGGACTGATTAACCCTTACTACAAGGACTGATTAACCCTTACTACAAGGACTGATTATCCCTTACTACAAGGACTGATTAACCCTTACTACAAGGACTGATTATCCCTTACTACAAGGACTGATTAACCCTTACTACAAGGACTGATTAACCCTTACTACAAGGACTGATTATCCCTTACTACAAGGACTGATTATCCCTTACTACAAGGACTGATTATCCCTTACTACAAGGACTGATTAACCCTTACTACAAGGACTGATTAACCCTTACTACAAGGACTGACTATCCCTTACTACAAGGACTGATTATCCCTACTACAAGGACTGATTATCCCTTACTGCAAGGACTGATTATCCCTTACGGGAACATTAGCCATTGTTAGAATGTCCCGCTTTAAAAACATACAGATTTTAGACCAAACCCGCTTCAAAATATTCCATTTTATGATTTACATGTAAACAATCAAAAATCAAGAAAGGTTTTGCAAATGAGACAGCATGTGTCAGTAGGGTTCAGATATGGCACGTTTGCATATATTTGAAGCTCTCAATTGAGAAAATTCGTATAGAAGTTTCAATTTACTGCCTTAAAATCGCTTTGTAGTGTATAGGCTTTCTTGTCCCCGGAAGTTCACGTAAAGATTTTGAATGCACAACTACCGGCTACCCCTTACGAGATTACCAAGTGTGATATAGCAATATGAACAATTGGCAAATTGGATTCAGAGAAAAGTTCGACTTATATGAATCTGATGTGAATCTGTCTCAAAAAAGCGGAAGTATCTCATAAATGTGTCTCTTATTTCTTCGCAAAACATATGTTGTGGTACCCATTAGAAGCGCCTTGACAAGATGCTTCTTCTAATTGGTATCTACAACATATGTTTTATGGCGAAATAAGAGAAAGGATCAAAAAGTGTCCTACTTGGAGCTATATGCAAATTGTTATGGCAAAGGTCTAGCTTGCACAGCTGCAAAGAACTGGTAAGGGCTTTCGCTATTCGCACTCACAGCATATAAAAATTAAAACCAAACAGTGAATGACCTGAACAAATGTATAGCACATGCACAGTCTAGTGTAGGCAGTCTTCGCATATCGCAGAATTTTAGTCTGTGTATGCTCAGATAATGATAAATGCTTACTCATAAGCCAATCCTTGAATGAATGTATCTGTCTCTGAATGTTAGTAGTAAATACATTTACGATAATTTCTATTTAGTAGTTAACAAAGTTGCAAGACTTTCTATGCCATAATTGGATTATTTCATATGTAATTTTGTGGTAAACACATAAGTAAGTGTCTCATAGGCCATATCTGGCTTGCTTGACGTTTTTTTTTTTTTTTTTTTTTTTTTTTTTTTTTTTTGTTTTGTTTTGGAGTTTAACTGCCCAGTCAACACTGTTAAGGTCATGTCAAGCCGGTAACCATACTATTCCTGGGCAGGTTTAGTCCTCTAATCGGTTAACCAGCATTTGCACACATTCTTTCTCAAGAAACTAAGAACTGCCCTATTTGAATCCGCGTAAGGGAGAGAATGACCGTAGAAAATATTTCATTATCAATCTCCTCGGCGGGGATCGAACCCGCGACCTCCTGATCACAAATCGGACGATCATACACCTATGATATCAAGAGCAAAACGTTTTCTGTGATAAGCCAGGTTTATCTACAGATAAGGCAGCATGCGAGGAAAGCCCTGTTATATACGGAGAAAATCTAGGTTTCAGTGAGAAAAACCTGGTTTAACAAAAGTAAAAACATGTTTTCTCTGTAAAACCTAGTAACTTCCAGATAATTATTGATGAACCCGCTTTTTATCTTATCATAGGTTTTGGACAAAATAACGGGTTATCTTATAAAAACTAGATTTTACAAAGAAAAATCTGGTTTATCAGAGAAACAAAAAGTTTGGTTTATCAAATTGTAAAACCTATATCTCTCTGGTAATCCAGGTTTTCCTAATAATGTGCATTTGGTTTGCCATATGTATAATAAATTATGCAACTTCCTCTTTTATTGCTCTGGGAAGGCTGAACTGTGTGACTGCGCGCCATTCCGCTGCAATTTTACTTTGTAGACCCAGAGCAGACTAGAAGCAGTATTTATTGCAACTCTCCATAAATTTTTGAACAAACAGGCCTGAGAAAAACATATAGCATAGACCTAGACAAAGATAGGAGCGGTAATTATTGTATACAGTCGAACAGATGTATACCCAGAACAAAACAGGCTTTTCATATTACAGTCGAAACATCTTTGGGACCATGAAAATTTGTTCTAGACACGGGTAGTTCGAGACACTGAGGTTTAATCAGAGAGCCAGACCAGATGGTAAATGGGGATTATTTAAAGATATCTGTCCGATCTTCTATATAATAATGATTGTTGATTCATTAGAATTGTCTCGATAATGCGATACTAATGAGTACATACAACATACTTTCATGATAAAATAAGAAAATCTTAGCTGTCAGAAGAATTTCCTAGGTACTCAAAAACGAGTTCGAATCAGCCACGGTAAACGAGCCATCGGTGTTCGAGTAATTGTAGTTTTACTGTATGTATCAGAGTATAGACCAAGTTCACACCAAGTAGCATATTCTGATCTGTATGTATCATAGACCAAGTTCATACCAAGTAGCATATTCTGATCTGTATGTATCAGAGTATAGACCAAGTTCACACCAAGTAGCAAATTCTGATCTGTATGTATCAGAATATAGACCAAGTTCACACCAAGTAGCAAATTCTGATCTGTATGTATCAGAGTATAGACCAAGTTCACACCAAGTAGTATATTCTGATCTGGGGTGTGCACTGCTTCATATGCCGCCAGCACGTTTCTGAAACATGTATATGTACATACCGTAAATATTTGTCCATTTCCTACATTCTTCAACTCCAAAACAGGTCTGCTTAAGGAGAAGTAGTTGATAATAATTCTGCGATAAATTTCTCCAATTCTCTGTGAAAACATAATTTGCGGGTACTCGCCTCTGAGTGGCGATTCTAAGGAATACTCACAATCATGACACTAATCAACACTAGCTGATTCGGTCAGAGGAAAGAAAAAGTCTTGAATCAGTTTTAAAACAGACCGAGGGGAGCGGGGTGGGGCGGAGAGGGAAAATTCTATTTATTTTTTTTTTTTTTTTTTTTTTTTTTTTTTTACTTTCACTTTCGTTTTAAAAGCATAGGCCTATACCAAAGACTTTAAGGACTTTTCAAGCCAGCACTTATAGCTTATTTATATTTATTCCATTATTTCTTATTTATTTATTCTTCAGATTTGACAATACTAATCCAGAGTTGACATAGTCCAGTTCCTTGCGCAGCTCGATAGCTCTATTTTTAATAGTCGCCTGGCGAACGAGGCTAGAGTTGACATACCTTAAATCACCCTTTGTCCCCGACCAGATCGGTTAGTTCCCGAACTACAGATGGGTCGGAAACCAACAAGAAAGCCTCATGGGTAACCACTCTTTTTACTATATTAAAACTGCAACTGCAAGTAATACCAGCGGATAAAATAAATAAAAGCCGCCAATTTTCTTACTGGCACATAACACGAAGGGAAGGTCTTAAGCAAACTGTGTGATTCTGCACGATGGCCTGAACATTGGAGCCGCATTGATAGAAAATAACCGTTACATCATTTTCGAACAACAAATTTTCAGGCGAACCAGCGTACTAACGCAATCTGCCAGAAGCTATGATATTCGCTTACGCAGGGAAACTTCGGCCAAAGAGCTAGACATGACCTCGCTAATTGGGCGGACATGTGCACTTAAGGGTTTTATCGACGGAAAGTCCGAAGAGCTTTTTCCTCACCACTCCCCAGGAAGCTTATTTAACGTTGAGGCCGTCCCAGCGGGGTGGGGGCGTACCTGTTCCCTTGATCCCATGAAAAAATCGGCATTTTCCCTTATTCCTCAAAATCAAAATCTTGATTTTCTATGTTCTCTGTTTCCCCAAATTGCCTTCGTTCCCCTCTTCCCTTTAGTTTTCTTTGTTCCCCTGAAATAAATGGCCTTATTCCCCTGTTCCCCCAAAACCCTTGGAAGGCCTCAGCGTTTGCGTTTGATTTGTATTTTCTGATATTTTCATAAAGAAAAGAAATAAATTAAAACATTCGAGGATAAGTAAAAAAATATCTGTTTTTTTTTTTTTTTTTTTTTTGTGTGTGTTTTGTTTTTGTTTTTGTTTTTTTTTTTTTTTTGTTTTTTATGCTAAGCCTCTTCTTGTAAGGTTAAAGGTTTGAACTACGACATTAAATAGATTTTGAACTTTATATTAAAAGACCAGAATTTAGTTTTTCGCTACTCATGTTAAGTACGCTGTGTTCTGTGTGACGGTCGCACTTCAGTTTAACAGTGTTGTTTATATTTTAAAGTGATAGTTAACCCAGTAAGCATTCTACATAAATCTATAGCGGGCCGTTACGGCCCGTCAGGGTAGCTGACGGGCCGATAACGTCCCGCTATAGATTTATGTAGAATGCTAGCTGGGTTTAGCCTCGAAGATAGAATACTGCTCAATGCTGTGTTGCTTTGTTACAGTTTAACTCATTTTGAGTCATTTCGAAGATAGAATACTGCTCAAGGCTGTGCTCCTTTGTGATAGTTTAACTCATGTTGAGTCATTTCGAAGATAGAATACTGCTCAAGGCTGTGCCCCTTTGTGATAGTTTAACTCATTTTGAGTCATTTCAAAGATAGAATATCGCTTAAGGCTGTGCTCCATGTGATAGTTTGAGTCATTTCAAAGACAGAATACCACTCAAGGCTGTGCTCCAATGTGATAGTTTAACTCATTTTGAGTCATTTCGATGATAGAATACTGCTCAATGCTGTACTCCTTTGTGATAGTTTAGCGCAGTCATTTTGAATCATTTCGAAGATAGAATACTGCTCAAGGCCTAGCTGAAGGGCATAAACAGCCTTGAATATTGGAGTACTGCTCATTAACAGATTCAATAAAATGAGTCCGTTATATTTGTTTCTTGGGCGTACCCGTTGCTTCCAAGAGATCATTTATTTAGAATATATTCTACTCGTGATCATTTGGCTCACGTCAAGCGAAAAAGTGCTTTCAAGCATTCTCATAATGTGCGGATTCACATTATGTTGCGCATGCGCAAGGTTTCGTCCGGGCCTCTGCTCTCTGTTGATACGTTCTATTGTATCCAATATTTTTGACAGCGGACAGTGAAGGCCCTGATCAGACTGCGCGGATGCACAGGCTGATCTGGGTTTCGCTATCCGTATATGTTCGCATGGCGCGGCCCATTTACCTAGGAACAGAAATCCATGATGTACGACCTAGTAGAGAATAGAGAGACCACTTGACCTAGATTATTTGACTTATTTTTAGTACAGGGGCGGATTCAGAGGGGATTCGGGGGTTCAGTCGACCCTTACCCCCTCCTCACTTTGACTCAAAATTTCACTTTCATGCAAAGTTTTGGATAAATTTGGGATACCGTAGTTACCCTAAATATTTCCTTACCTTATACGTCTCTTCAATACATCCATTTGACCACCTATGAATGTGTGTAAAATTGGCTGGATGAGTGGTTTGCTTGGACTTGTTGCCTATCCAAACACTTAGGATAAGTACGACAGTTTGATCAAATCGAGCGCCTCTGAAATTTTGAACCCTCTGTTTAAGAATCTTGGATCCGCCACTGTGTTATTTAAATTTATTAATACAAGAATTAAGTTATACATATCATATAAGTGGCCTAGCCTCGTGGGGTGGCGGGTGGGGGGGGGGGGGGGGGGGGGTGGGTGGGGAGGTGGTAACTTCCTATATATGGCATAGTACTGATGTGCGTGCCGAATAGGCCCCCCTTTTTCAGCGCTGCCAGGTAATATGATTGACCCCCTTTTTTCAACAAAAAGTATATGATTGGCACAATTTTTCTGAATTCCTGTGTGAAAGGTCCCATTTTTCTGACATCCTGGTATATGCATATATTTTTCACTCAGAGATTTTTCAAGGCTGCTTTATCCTCTTGGTATTACATGAATTGACAGATATTTGTGTAATAACCAGCAAAAAATGGGTACAAAAAGTCAAAGGGCAGTATATGAATAGGGTCAACATTTTGGACGATCAAGTATATGAATGGATCCGTTTTTTCGAAGGCCAGGTATATGAATGGGGTAAGTTTTGAAACACTGGCTCGCACACCCGTACCAAAATTACCCCTAAGTTTACCCGCCCCCCGCCCCCAACCCCTCTCCCCCCGAGGGCCTAGCAAATACTGGTGAGTCTCTTTAACATCTGGCGTCAGTCTAGAGAATCAGGTCTATTTGGGGTTCATGATAAATCTTATAAGCGCCAGTCTCTCTCTCTCTCTCTCTCTCTCTCTCTCTCTCTCTCTCTCTCTCTCTCTCTCTCTACTAAAAGTAGTAGTATGTACGCAACTGCACTTGAAACCTGGAAACATGATTAAAACTTAATAAAGGCTCTCTCTCTCTCTCTCTCTCTCTCTCTCTCTCTCTCTCTCTCTCTCTCTCTCTACTAAAAGTAGTAGTATGTAACCTGGAAACATGATTAAAACAATAGACTCTCTCTCTACTAAAAGTAGTAGTATGTACGTTACTGTATTTTAACCTGGAAACATGACTAAAACTTATAGACTCTCTCTCTCTCTCTCTCTCTCTCTCCTAAAAGTAGTAGTATGTACGCTACTGTAATTGTAACCTGGAAACATGATTAAAACTTAATAGACTCTCTCTCTCTCTCTCTCTCTCTCTCTTCTCTCTCTCTACTAAAAGTAGCAGTATGTAAACCTGGAAACATGATTAAAACTTAATAGACTCTCTCTATCTCTCTCTCTCTCTCTCTCTCTCTCTCTCTCTCTCTCTTTACTAAAAGTAGTAGTATATACGCTACTGTAATTGTAACCTGGGAACATGATTAAAACTTAATAGACTCTCTCTCTCTCTCTCTCTTCTCTCTCTCTCTCTCTCTCTCTACTAAAAGTAGTAGTATGTACGCTACTGTAATTGTAACCTTGGAAACATGATTAAAGCTTAATAAACACACTCTCTCTCTCTCTCTCTCCTAAAAGTAGTAGTAGGTACGCTACTGTACTTGTAACTTGGAAACACGAGACTTTCTCTCTCTCTGTCTATCTCTCTGTCTCAAATTATCAAATATTAATATGTATTTGTTAGTTATTATTCCTAATCATTCACATTATAATAATCATTTGATTTTGTGAATCAGAAGATGATTCAAGTAAGCATTACGTTTAATTTCAGATCGCTCAAACCGTGGAATAATTGAATATGTTTTAAACCTAAGAGTTAGGGAGTATATAGTCGCACTTCAGTGGCTCGAACTTCTTTGGGACCATGGAACTTTGTTCTAGACATGAGTAGTTCGAGTAACTAAGGTTTTAGCGCCAGGCCAGGAGGCAAATGGGAATAACTTATTGATGTCTTCGATCTTTAAAGTTATGGTGAGTTGAGTGTACACATTATATTCGCCTCGATGACGCGATTCTACTGAGTACACACAACATACATCTTCATTATAAAATTCCCTACGCTATCCCTAAATATTCTTTTCTTGAGCTGCCGAAAGATTTCCTTGCGCATCAGCCACCGTAAACGAGCTATTGGTGTTAGAGTCATTGTAGCTTTACTGTACGAAACTTTTTTGCCTCACAATATTTCAAATATTTTAGTATATATATTGTTTAAAGATAATTTCCTGCATGTGTGTCTCAACTATTGTAGATGCCATTTTAAGAGATTTTCGGGGGAGGGGTGTATTTTTGTTCTTTCTTTTGTACGAGATATGCGTATATTTTTGACAGGATTGTGGCTATATGAAAAATTATTATTTGTTTATTGAAAGGTAAATAGTCAAAATCCACTTGTCCGTACAAACTTTACTTGTCCATAAATGAACATTATTTCTCAACGAAAAATATACCGTTGGTACGCAGCAGAACACTAGTTTTAGAGTAAAAATAAGAATAACAACAATACCTAGATTGTCTTTTTACAGTCATGTACATGCAACTTAAATTAGGTAATAAATTATTTGTCCCTGGACACACCACTGGATTCGCATACCCCATTTTCTTGCCCAACATCCTAATCTATCTATATCCTTGTGAAGTTTCAATGAGTTCTCTGTATCTAGTTTCACGATAGCACAGTCATCAGCGAAAAGTCTTACTTCTGAGTCTGTGTCTGTGGAAATATTAATGTACAGAGAGAACAACAATGGACAAAGAACGGTCCTTTGTTGGACACTGGCAAAACTGAAGCCCCGGGGTTTGGCGGGGTGGGGACACTTACTATCAAAAAGGGTAGAGTGTGCTGCCAGGAGCCCGGGACCCCTACCCCTTTCCAGACACGATTCAGACTCCTTTCCAGACAAAAGTAAGGTGAACATATCTCGTGAGGTGGTGGGTGGGGTGGGGGGGGGAGGGGGGTAACAGGGGTAATTTTGGTACGGGTGTGCGAGCCAGTATTTCAAAACCTACCCCATTCATATACCTGGCCTTTGAAAAAACGGACCCATTCATATACTTGATCATCCAAAATGTTGTCCTATTCATATACTGCTCTTTGATTTTTTGTACCCATTTTTTGCTGGTTGTTAGACAAATATCACAGTCAATTCATGTAATACCAAGAGGATAAGCAGCCTCGAAAAATCTCTGAGCGAAAAATATGTGCATATACCAGGATGTCAGAAAAACGGGGCCTTTCACATAGGAATCCAGAAAAATTGGGCCATTCATATACTTTTTGTTGAAAAAAGGGGGCCAATCATATACCTGGCAGTGCTGAAAAAATGGACTATTCGGCACGCACATCCGTACTATGCCATATATAGGAATATAGGAAGTAACACCCTCCCCCTCCCCCCCCCCCCCCCCCCCCCGAGGAACATATACCCCATTGTCGACAAACAATATGTGCTCATTTTCACCCCATTGTCGACAAACAATATGTGCCCATTTTCTCAGTCAGTAAACTTAATATGGATTTATTTCCATGTTATCAATATTAAGTACAACAAGACAAAATATTTAGACGTAAACGTCTAAGTACCGGCGCAAATTTTGTTCAGGTTTACTTAGAAATATGGGACAATGCTATACTAAAGTTTAATGAATTTTCAACGTAACAGGTAAGAAAAGAATATCTGCTTTTATTAAGCTTTATGATTTTTCTTGATCAAGCAATATGCGAATCCTAGTCATTTTGGGATCTCCGTGAGATTTAGTTTGTACATTATTATCTAAAAAAAAAAAAAAAAAAAAAAAAAAAAAACATGCCAGAACATACCAGATGGACTGCAGGTCATATTCAAACTTACCAAAATGTGCTCTACGCTAATCGAACACGCCTCCATACATAAAAAGCCAATGGTATATTGAGAGACCGGCGCGATTCGCGCGCCGGCCAATAAAACCACATAATATCAAGTTTAACTAAGATATATACAATGTTTTAAATTTTACCAAATACATTGTAATACAACTGTTATATTGTTGGTTTTTACAATATGAGCCGGGACACAGCAATTCCTAAAATTTGCATATGATCTCCCCGTTCCAGGCTAAGGTAGTTTACCGCCCACTTTCAGACGAACATGAACCCCTTTTCAGGCAGATATATTTGAATCCTTTCCTAGATATTTTACGATGAAACAAATATCCGTTCTAGACTAGATGTGCCAACCTATCCTCCTTTGTCCACTCATTTATAACCATGGTCAGCTGAGTTTCACATCTGCGCCTTTTCCTAAATGCATGTCGCCTGCCTGACAAAAGCTGATATTCATCAGGTGAGCCATGTTCAGTTCAGTTCTAATAAAGGCAAGGCACCCAGTTATGCCAGTGTGATACTATTTGAAGTTTTGTCAGGGAGTTCCTGGATCTGCCTCAGAGCTTTCTTCTGAAACATTTCAACCCAGATAGCATGACAACGTTGGCCCAACGTTGGCATTGGGTTGTTGGCTGATGGTTATCCGTTGGCTGTCCAATGCTGACCCAACGTTGTGCCAACCACGATATCAGTCTAATGAATTATTTTAAAGTCAGTAAAAAATGTCTTAGTTGGCGCAATAATGGGCCAACGTTATGCTAAATACTGGATATAAACAGTTTTACTTGATATGTGGTGTAAGGTTGGCCCAACGTGGGCCCAAGGTTATCAAAATATACAAACCATGCACTCCTTTGTATAATGTTGGGCCAACGTTAGGCCATTGTCAGCAGTTTGTTTATCGCTGATTCTGCTAAAGTGGCAAAAATGTTGCTAAAATATGATTTCATATATCAACCGGTAAGTATATTTTGATTTCCATGTTTTAATTCCAAATTAAGTTGGTGGTGTGGATCAATAAGTAAGGCTGTAAATCCAGAGTTAAACGTTGGATCAACGGTGTGCCAACGTTGGCCCAAAATAACCGGAATAATAGGAATACATACAGGATCTTATATGAATGCTCACGTATTACTGTATATAAGCAAAATTAGGAGATAATGAAAATAAGTGGAGTAAATGTAGTTGTTTAATTTTTCGTTAGCGCTTTCACAGCTAATGCTGTTACATAAAGAATAAACACGGCAGGAAGTAACCTTTATTACTGGCTTCCTGGTCCAGCGCCAGGGTAACCACCTTTATTACTGGCTTCCTGGTCCAGCGCCAGGGTGACCAATAAAACTTGCTATATTAATTATCCCCACGCTTTTTAGAAAAAGCGTCGGGGATATTGTTATCGCCTCCGTCCGTCTGTCCGTCCGTCCGTCCGTCTGTCCGTTATGCTATCTCCTCCCAAACCGCTGGACAGAATCCAACCAAATTTGGTGAGTGGCTTGCTTATACAAGTGGGGCGTGCAAGAGCACGTTTATTTTTGGGCCAGCCCCCAGGGGCCCTGGGGAGGAGTCAAAAGGTCAAATATTAATAATTTCCAATTTCAAAGTCAATTTTAAAGATTTTTATGCGAAAATGTGCACATATACTCAGTAGTGATAGATGTAAAACATATTGTACAGGATTTACTTTGTGACCCCAGGAACACTCTTTGGGGTGGGACTTGTGGGTGGGGCGGGGTCAAAAATTAAGTTTCTCACAACATGGTCATGTGGCATATCAAATTGAAGGGAATGATGAGTAGAATAACATACAAGTAGAATTTTGACCCAAAGGTCACATGTCTGCTCTGGGGAGCGGTCAAAACGTCAACGGTCAAAATATTGAAATTTTTATATTTGCTGTAACATTATTATATTTGATGTAACATTATTATATTTGATGTAACATTATTATATTTGATATTACATTATTGTATTTGGATGAAGATGGTTACAAACAATATCCTAGTACAACTTATCAGCAGAAAAGTTATTGACAAGTGAATTACTCAAAATTCCATAAAAATATTCCATTTTTTAAACCTGGTTGCTTAAAACTATGCTGTGTGGTACAAGGGCAATTTCTGCCAGAAGCGTGGGGATTTGCGATGGCGTGCCATCGACTGCCCGATCTAGTTTGTAATGCAATACCTTAGAGTAATCTTGTTTATTATTGTTACCATCTACCAAAGGTTTAATAACACTTTAGACTACTAATAAAGCTGGCTTTTATACCATTTGAGTTCTGACTCTCTGATTGAATGCACCAATAAAGGTCGCAAGATGTGATTTAAAGAAGAACAAGACAAAATATTTAGACGTAAACGTCTAAGTACCAGCGCAAATTTTGTTCATGTTTACATAGAGATATGGGACAAAGATATACTAAAGTTTAATAAGTTTTCAATGTAACGTGTAAAAAAGAACAACAATGTGATTCTTTAATGTTTGCTTTTATTAAGCTTTATGAAATTTCTTGATCGAAATGAAAATAAAAAAGACATAAATCTGCTTCTAACGTTCTAAGATTTTTTTCTATATTTGCCGGGATCGTCACAAACCTACATCCCGGCAAATATAAAATGTCCTCGGTGAGCTAATCGGATAGCCTACGATATACGTAAAAATCCAAAGCTATCTAAAGAGACAGGCGCGATTCGCGCGCCGGTCAATTATTAAGATTTTTAAACTTGTGAGTATATTAATATTAAATATTCGTTTCTAATTTAGGCAAAAATAATGAACTGCATGCGGTGGATATAAAAGCCTCTTATCAGACTGTGCAGTTGTGCAGGCTGATCTGAGTCTTTGTTGGATGCCCATGTGTCATTATAGATTTTGCTGTGCTCTGGCTCATTTGTGATGTTGACATTCTTACAGCACTAGAGTAATGGGTCCAAAACACGCTCACTGAAAACAGTTGTAGACCCTGAACAGACTCCTCCTAGAGGACTCAAGAGAGAAAAAAGCCATGTCAGTTTATTAAAAAAAATTATTGTAAAACCACTGCTTTTTAGTGAAATACTGTTTTACAGTCATAAAATAAAGCACTGTGCTGTAAGAATGTCAAACTCACAACTGAGCCAGAGCCAGAGCACAGCAAAACCTACGTCACATGTGCACCCAGCAAAGACTCAGATCAGCATAACTGCACAGTGTTAGGAAGCTTTCATATCTGCCTCATGCAATTCATTTTGCTGCCTAAATTAGAAACGAATATATAATATAATTATACTCACATGTTGCTTTGCGGTCGGAACAGCCCCTTTTCACTGGCAAAAATTCGGATGGCGTCATACATAATTTCTACGTTTGGCCAACGTTAAAATTGAGCATGGCAGACGCGTTAGGCCAACATTGAATGCCTAGCCTACGTTGGGCCAACGAATTGGACAACCATTATTCAACGTTGGCTCAACGTTAGCATGCCATCTGGGAATGTCCTTGATGTCTTTTTTCTTCAATGTCAATATTTCCAGCCCATAAATCAGTCGTGGAACGAAAAAAGGTAGACCAGATGTGACCATTTAGGCATTTCTTTAAACCATTAACACTACGAAACACAACCCCCATGAGCGAGATATTTGAGCATACTATATGTTCAAGCAACTTAATGGCACGCATGTCAAGGACGCAGGGCGATAATTACAAGCAAGAGCCCTATCTCTGACACTTGCAGTTTGTAAGGAGATTTTACCCATATTAAGAGATTGCCGAAACAAATGCATGACCTAGTTCATTTGCTAGTTCCTATATAACTCTAGGATAAAGCTCATCAGGTCCAATTAATGGCTTTTGAAGGATTCGAGCCTTTGAGTAACTTAATCACTCCCTCTGAAGACACCACAAAAATCCATGAAAACGGAACCTCGTTGTACCACAGGAGCTTGAAGTTCTGTCCATAAATAATTAATAATGTCCAAAATCAAAAGTGACGGTAAGCCATTTGCTTCAGAATTTATATATATGTATATATATGGACATTTAAAGTACGTTCGATGGACCAAACTTCAAGCGCCTGTGGTTGTACTCGGTTTTATTAAATTCAGAGCAAAATCCTTTGTCATAACTACCTATGCACCAAAAATTTTATTTTATTTATTTATTAATTGTTTGTTTTTTTTGTTTGTTTTTTTCATTAGCTTAAAAATGAATATTTTCAATTTTCCTGAGCACAAATGTTTGCATATTATACAAAAATTGATAGAGTAGGTAGAATGCAGGCAAATTTTCATTTCTTATCTGAAAATTTCATAGTATTGTGATGAAATATGAATAATTAAAAATCACCAGGGAAAAGTGAAAACTATTTTGTTAGATGAATTTAAAAAAAAAAAAATAAATAAAATAAAATAAAAAAAGAAAGAATCAGACACTGGATGAGTCAGACCAATGTTTGGTTGTAAAGCGCAGTCGCAATTATACTATAATTCTAGTATTAGAAGAGTTACCAGTCTTTTACTCAGTTCAAATTCTTCCGTGTGGGCTGGTAAGTCAAAGTGAGAATCATACTTTTTATCGAAACGAACCGTCTTAAATATACTTACAGTAGTTGATTGTACGTATTGAATGTTTCGATTTGATAAGATAGTGATACATATTCTTCATTCACCTTTATTTATTGCATTTATAATTACAGCTTTCGTAATCTGGACATTTCGCACCCAAGTAGGTTCGTACTTAATCCAGGACATTTCGTCTGTGCATGTCTCGTATATTGATGTAAGATAATAATGAATAAAATGGCTTATTATTCCACTAGCGTATTTGTCAGTTCTTTTTTTTCTGTTTATACTCTAAATGCTATCTGAAATTCTCAATATTAAACTCTGAATCTCTGTTCTTTGCATTACATGTGCTCTTATATTGTGTGTGTTTATGCTTTAGCCGTTTGCTTAATTTATGCTTATCCTATGCCCTGCCTTGGCTGTTTGTCATTGTATTTGTACTGAATTTAATATATTTGTTTAAATTCTGTATAGCTTTCCTGATATGGAGTGAATGAATGTCTGTTGATGTATCACCAGTAAAATATTCTGTAATATTTTGATTCTGATAGATATGCACTCCAAGGTGGAATGTGCACACCAGAAGAACTTTGATTTGCTTTAATATTGCCTATGTAATTCTAACAAAATTATTTTATCCTGTAGCTGATTTACACTATGTTAACCATATACTAATGTTATAGCGGGCAGTTTAAAAGCTCACACAAATCTTATGCAGACATATTAAGTTTTGAAAAACTGAAGGAGACAGTGCGGTCGAGCCAGGATGGCGAGCGCCGTGAAGCGAATCTAGGGGGTCCGGGGGCATGCTCCCCTGGAAAATTTTTAAGAAATTGGTGTAAAATGGTGTATTCTGAGAGCTATTTATTACACTTTGGCTCATTTTTTAAACACTACTCTAGTTGATTCGGTTCTCTAGCAATAAGCCTTTTCTTGTTAATCACTGTCAATGTCCAGGGCTTCAATGCATATGATGTTTATATCCAGGAGTTTATAATAATAATGTCTTTATTTAAAGAGGATGGCATATTTAGTAACAATACTAATCTAACATATGGTCCTCATTGTAAAACAAACAAAACAAATAAAATATATACATTATGTACAGTTCAAAATCTAAAATCATGTACATTATATTAAAATGTCCAGGAGACCAAAGCGGTGTCTGAGAGAATAAAATATTATAAGGATCAGTCATTAAAATGCCATAGGACTGAGCAATTGAGATAAGACAATGTCTATAGGTAGAAAAATTCTGAAACACTGAAAACAGCTTGATAAATAAAATTGAATATTTAAATCATTGTTTAGAATCTAATAATATTAAAAGGATTGTCAATATGGTAAAAACGTTAAATTAAATTAATGGGGTGTGCATATAATGTGGGCTGTGTAGATGAAACAGTGCTTCTAAAACTACATTGATCTGCTTCATACAATGCGCCTCCGAGAGTGTGAGTCGGCAAGCTGTCTGATTGGGGAAAGTCCTACCAGGGTCGTTACCGACACACGCCCTCGAAAAGATTTCGTTAAAGCTAATTTTATGACTAGCCGTAAATAACGCATATAACAACCTCATTTGACATGCTTTTGAATTAAAATCAGTTCTTGATATCATTTTTGGTTAAAATTTGCGTATTTAGAACGAGAATGCTAAAAATGCATGTACCATAGTAGCTCAGTTGCTCATCACAGTCATTTGTATTCAATACAGTTAAGATTTCAAACACTTGTTAAAACACACTTATCACAGATTGATGTTTATGATTGCACTGAATAATTCAAAACTAATTTCTAGTTTCACAGAAAATTGAATACAGCAGATCTGGCCAGCAAAAGCAGATTTATATGTCATGTAATATATAGATTTTTTTTTTTGTTTAGTTTTCAAACCAATAAATGCCTGCAGTTTGACACACTATCAATCAATTTAATAACATGCATATTGTGTAATACGCTTGGAGTGCCCCTCTATCATTTTTTTTTTTTTTTTTTCACCCATTTTCTTGAATTCCCAACATTAACTTGTGTTCTGATGATCTCGCGTTTTACGGAAAGATTTTTACAACCGCGCAGACGCTTATCAAATGATTGGCAGTTCAGTCGCATCACCATTTTGATTTAACTTGTTAACAAGAAACAGATTGTTTTATTTCTGGTTACTCCCTTTCTCTAGGATCCTGAGGATGGGTTACAGAGCTTCAGTTTATTGTAACACGTTTTTCGCTGAGCAAAGCCCCAGAGATGCCAATCTTTTCACCATTTTGGACGTTTCCCACAATGCAATAATGGCATCAAGATGCTTTGATTTTCATATTCAGTGCATGTCTTCCATTCAATCCAAGCGTTTATGTGCTTTCGATTGATATTTGGACTACTTCAGATCAAACCGGAGTTTTTTCCAATTTACAAGAGTAGCTTTTCGAAAAGTTTCGACCCAAAATTGGGACTTTCGTTTTTTTCGGGAGATTTTTTAAAAATTTCGAGAGGCGTGAGAAAAGCTGTTTTTCCGTGACCGTCCTGCGATTTTCGGGAGACTTAACATGTCTGCTTATGTTTGTATTGTTTATAACTTGCAGACTTCAAATAAATCTTATCTTATTGTGGGGTATTATACCACAATATCAGTGATTTACTTACAGTTTGGTTCTGTTAAGTCCCAAGGACTCACATGATTGAAATTCATTGAGTCCCATGATAAAATCATGAGTCTGTAATATATTTTAGAGCAGTTTTCTGCTGTATTTTGTCAGTCCAGGGACTCGCATATACAAAATTTGTAAGTCCCAGAGAAAAATTATGAGTATATGAAGCGGGACTCGCAGGTAAAAAAATCACTGCAATATAGATGACTCATGTGGAATCATACCCTATAAAGATTTCTGTGCCAAAATCCTCTTCTGTGGAATAAACTTCATCTTTCCATTGCATATAATAATTGTTAATAGAAAGTGTATTGCACAATGTCCTCTTAAACTCCACTACCCTTGCACTGTTTTACTCCAATAGACATGTTTGGCTCAGCTTCCCTGCATAGACTTAGTTGGCCAATCAGAATGCAGTTTCCAATACAGCATACAAAAGAGGCTTAATACTGGGAAAATTGTTCATGCTCGTAAATAAGTTGCAGTTCACATTAGCTGTTTTGTTACACTTGAAACAGAGGAGCCAAGGTAGAAAGATATTTGGAAGAGATGGTTCCACATTTTCATCCCTATATAGTGATGTTTCCACATTTAAAAAAATGCATGTTTTGGAAGGAAAAAATACATATGTTTCCACAATTTTAAAGAAAGTCATTATTAGTACACCAGAGCTTTAAGTGCTCATGGTGAGCTATTGTGGTCAGTCAATGTCCGTTGTCTGTCGTGCAGCATCAACAGTTGCTTTAAAAGCCTACTCCTCCTACACCCCTGGGCCAATTCACTCGTTGCCGGCCTCGGTGGCTCAGTTGGATGCGCCGTCTGACTGGAGACCAGGAGGTCGCGGGTTCAACCCCTGCCGAGGTCGGCAACATTCTTTCGTGGAGATTGATCATGAAATATTTTCTACGGCCATTCTCTCCCTTCCGCTGATTCAAGAAGGGCAGTTGTCAGTTTCTGGCGAAAGAATGTGCACAATACTGGTTAACCGCTTAGAGGGCTAAGCCTACCCAGTAAACGTGCGGTTAGGTAAACTGACCGTCGACATGACCCATTGGGTTGACTGAGTCGTAAAACCTCAACACAAACAATTGACTCGTTACTTGGCAGGAAGCATCGGGGTGACTTGTAAATAAAAAATAGCTAAAATTGTGCCGATCGGAAATCCAAGATGGCCGCCATCTTGAAAATCTATTTTTCCCTTCTTCTTCTGAACTGAAAGGCCAGTTGACTCTACAAACTTGCTAGGAAGCATTGGGTGGGTTGTAGATTAAAAATAGCTAAAAAAGTGCCAATCAGAAGTCCAAGATAGCCGCCATGGCAGCCATCTTGAAAATCTATTTTTCGCTTCTTCTAAACCCAAAAGCCAATTGACACCAAACTTGGTAGGAAGCATTGGGGTGACTAAAAGATCAAAAAAACTAAAATCGTTCCCATCGGAAACCCAAGATGGCCGCCATGGCAGCCATCTTGAAAATCTGTTTATCCCTTCTTCTCCTAAACCCAAAAGCCAATTGACTCCAAACTTGCTAAGAAGCATTGAGGTGACTTATAGATGAAAAAAAAGGTAAAATCGTTCCGATTGGAAATCCAAGATGGCCGCCATCTATTTTTTCACTTCTCCTGAACCGAAAGGCTTATTGACCTTAATCTAGGTAGGAAGCATCGGGTGACTTGTAGATCAAAAATAGGTAAAATCATGCCGATCGGAAATGGATATGACGGCCATCTTGAAAATCTATTTTTCGCTGCTTCTTCTCCTAAACCCAAACTTGGTAGGAAGCGTTGGGGTGACATAGATCAAAACTAGCTAAAATCGTCCTTATCTGAAATCCAAGATGGCCGTCTATTTTTCGGTTCTTCTTCTGAACTAAAAAGGTGAATTGACTCAAAACTTGGTAGGAAGCATTGTGATGATTTGTAGATCAAAACTAGCTTAAATCATCCGGATCCGAAATCCAAGATGGCTGCCTTGGAAGCCATCTTGAAAATCTATTTTTCGCTTCTTTTCCTAAACTGAAAAAGCCAACTGACTCAAAACTTGGTAGGCAGCATCAGGTTGACTTATAGGTCAAAAATAGCTAAAATCTTTCTGATCGGAAATCCAAGATGTCTGCCATGGCGGCCATCTTGAAAATCTATTTTTCGCTTCTTCTCCAGAATCGAACAGCTTATTGACTTTATACTTGGTAGGAAGCATCGGGGTGACTTGTAGATCAAAAATAGCTAAAATTATCCCTATTGGAAATCCAAGATGGCCACCATGGCCGCCATCTTGTTTTATACATACTTATATAGGGAAAACCTTTAAAAGTCTTTTTATCTGAAACCAGAAATCCCCGGCCTTTGATATTTGGTTACATAGCTTCATCTAGTTCACATGCCTATTCAACAATAAGGCACCATGCTTCTGTCCAGCACCCCCAGCCTGTCATCCGAAAACATTCTTTTCAACAAATTTTAAAGATAAATAAATGTACATGTAGTCTTATGAAGAGAAATCATAGTCTTTTAAAATATACATGTACTAGAGACAATGACACTCAGGTGAGGGAATTAGGGCCCGCTGGGCCCTCTTGTTAATATGTTAAGCTCTAAAATATGGAAACGTCTCTATACAGAGATGTTTCTACAAAATGTTACAAAATTACAGAATAAATAGCGTTATAGATACAAATTACTTTGAAATGTGGTTATGTCCTTATATACGACTATCCTCATTTCTCAAAAATGTCATAACTATATTTGGTTGAACTTAACATTACACAGAATAAAGTTTAAAGCTAATTTTATAATAAATGCAGTTAATTCTGTAATTTATTATTGTACAATATTATTTTTAGGAGTTACTTTACTTTATCGAGTTCCCAAAATGCTCCTCGTATTCAGCACATTGAAACCCTGGCTGAATAAACAATGCACTGAACACACTAAGACAGTTTACAGATAAGATGCTGGCAGAATGGTACTTTGAATGGTCACATGCATGATTTTGATCCAAAATCATTGTTGTTGGTCTAGAAATGTAAATTTGATACAGATTTGATTTCATTGTCTAGCTATAAAATCATGTTTCCTTTCCACATTGTGGTTTTACCCATTGTGGTACCTCAGCTGATGTTCTTTCACCAAAGAGTGCACCATCAATCTCAAGAGTTGACCAATGTCTCAAATCCTGAAACTCTTACAAACATAAGCTTCAACTGAGGACACTGGAAGCTGAGAATGAAGTACATTTCAGTCTCTAATTGTAGCTGTAAAGAAGCTAGATTTGTAGATATCTGTTCTGATAATGATTTGTAGATATCTGTTCTGATAATAGGTATATACGAGGGTGAGTCAATAAGTAACCAGCCTATCCCATTTCCGATGGACCGAGACGGTCACGACTTTCATGCTTTGTTTCAATATATGTTTTATACATGGGTACAAAATTGCACACGTATCGAGTTATTCTTTAATAAGATATTGAATGTCAAACATGGCTAGTGTTGCAAAGGTATGCTTTTCATCTAATGTTGAGTACCGTGCTGTAATTCGGTACTTGTATTTAAAAGGTAAACAGGCAAGGAAATACACGACAAGTTAGCCAATGTTTATGGGTCTTCTGCACCAATTTAATGCTCAGGTTAAACTCTGGGTAGGGGAATTCAAACGCGGTAGAACGTCTTTAGAAGATGAAGCCAGGTCTGGATGCCCACTGGATGCCACCAACGAAGAAATGTGTAAGATAGTTTGGGATCTGGTATACTCTGATAGGCAAATTCAGGTGGAAGAAATAGCGCAGACATTAGGCATTTCACATGGTAGCGTTTCAACAATCTTACATGATCGTTTAGGTATGTGCAACAGCCAGCTGGGTCCCCAAATCCCTTAGCGATGAGCAAATGGCAACCAGAGCATCAGTATGCATCGCCTTGTTGAAGCGTTTTAGGTCAAAAGACGATTTTCTTTTGCGTCTGGTGACTGTAGATGAGACTTGGGTTCATTATTATGAGCCAGAGAATAAAGCTCAGAGTCGTCAGTGGGTAGGGCCTGGGTCCCCGAAGCCAAAGAAGTTCAAGGCGCAACCATCTGCTGGCAAGGTGATGGCCACAGTATTTTGGGACGCAAAAGGCGTTATTATGTTGGACTTTTTACCCAAGAGAAGTACAATAACTGGAGTGTACTATGCAAACTTGTTAGACCAGCTGAGAACCGCCATCCGTGAAAAACGCCGAGGTAAACCCTCTAAAGGTGTTTTGCAGCAACAGGACAACGCGAGAGTCCACACTTGCAAAGTTGCAATGGATACTGTAGAGCGAAACTGGTATGAATTAATACCACATCCTACCTATTTGCCTGACCTACATGTAGCTCCAAGAGACTTCTTCCTATTCCCAAACTCAAAAAAGGATATCCGTGGACTTCATTTCCGGTCTGATGAAGAAGTCGTGACAGCAGTTGAGGAGTGGGTCAACGGAAAGGACCCTGACTTTTTCAGTTCTGGGCTGATGGCACTAAGTGCATCACACTAGAGGGCAATTACATCGAAAAAGAAGAGGTAGATCTCAACCGGAAATAAGTTAGGCTAGTTACTTATTAACTCATCCTCGTAGCTACTAGTATTCATAACTAGTGTTATCTTGTAAAACCTCTGACTATATAGATAAAATTTGTATTTGAATTTAAGTGCTGCTACCTACCTAGATGCTTAATTTTGCTTATACATGTATATAATAGGTTTCATCATATGCAAATTAATTGAAACCTGAATTATTTTTTTTCATGTTGACTGGAAGTTGTTGATTAATATTAGAAACATGTCTTTGACACATCAAAGCTGTGTTTCAGCTAGCTACTTTCAGAGGGGTGGCATGCCCCTCTCACCCTACTGATTTGCTTACCTGCCCTATTAGCCGTCCCCTTGAGTCTGCCCATGCAATCCCTCACTCTAATCGATCCACGTTGCTTGACCTCCCAGTCATTATCACTTGTTCCCACCACCGTTTATTGGCCCTCCAGCTGTACATTGTTTCAAAGTAGGTGTCACCTATAATCTGTCTGATGTATGTACATTTGTTCCCATTATTTGTACTGACTGTTTATTTAAAGTCAGATGATGCATTTAGTCACCAAGAAATTAAGGCAGATCACTGTCATTATCTAACCAATTTATCCATATAATTATTTAAGATAATTCGATTTTTGAAAGATGACAAGTAGTGACAAGCAAAATCGTTCCTTATTGTTTTATGCAGTAGAGCAGCCTGCGCATTAAAATAGTTGTTGTTGCCCAAATAAAAGTTCTAAGCTCCGCAGAATCTCAGACCCAGTAAACTATCAACTAGTACCAGGAGTAAATACTTATAGAATCTCATCAGACTGTGCAGATCCGCTGATACAGTTATCATTTTTACACTGTTTGCGTGTGGCGTACCTTCTACAGTTTCTACTCAAACTATTGCAACATCACAAGTCCTTACCATACTTGTTCTGAAACTAAAAGCCATTTTATTATCTGGGGATGTCATGTTTCTAGAAAGTGGTAGATGAGGACAAACAGTGTAGACTCTAATCATACTGCACTATGAAATGACTTACATGAATCTACACTGTTTGCACAGGCCTGTCTGTCCAGATACTTAAATTAAATATGGTAGTTCTCTGCGATCTTCAGACAACATTTTCTGTTTTACAAGAAAGAAAAAAGCTTATGAAAAAGTTTATTTTTGATAGACTGTTATGTTGCTTAATTACATAGTTTTTTATTGATCTTAATTATGTGATAACTGATCATTTCACCCACCAAAACAGGATGCCTTATTTTTGGCCCACAGACATTAAAATGGCCTATCTAGCACCCTTCTACCTTAAAACCCTACCTGGAGCACTGTCAAAGGTAGTATAATGGTTGTGTCACAACAGATAAAAATATTACAGAAAATTGTTTGGCAATAATCTGTTATCCTATTCATACAGAATTCCGCATGATTCATGCAACAAAGCAAAAAATCTTGCACAATTCTTTTCTTATTTCTTCATAAAAACATATTATGATGTTAGTACTCATTTGAAATGCTTCAGCATGCTTTGAGTGCTTCACTTAGGTATGAGTACTGACAACATAAGTTTTTGTGGAGAAATAAGAAACAATATTTACCTGATACATCATACTACATTTGATCTGGAGCTTTGAACTAAAATAATGTGTTTTAGAATGTATGAACTGAGCCTAGAGGACTTGTTAAGGAGGAGTGTTTTGCTGATTATTTTGGGATAAATTTTCTTATTTGTCTATAATAACATATGTTGTGGGTACTCAATAGAAGCACTATTGAGGCACTTCTAATGAGTACCAACAACATAAGTTTTTTACAACAAACATTCTTTTTGGATAAAGTTAGAAAATTATCCTAGAATTATCATTAAATACTCCTCCTTAACAATAACAAGTCCTCCGTGAATCTTTACTATAACAAGTCCTCTGTGACTCTTTACTATAACAAGTCCTCTGTGACTCTTTACTATAACGTCCTCTGTGAATCTTTACTATAACAAGTCCTCTGTGACTCTTTACTATAACAAGTCCTCTGTGAATCTTTACTATAACAAGTCCTCTGTGACTCTTTACTATAACAAGTCCTCTGTGACTCTTTACTATAACAAGTCCTCTGTGAATCTTTACTATAACAAGTCCTCTGTGACTCTTTACTATAACAAGTCCTCTGTGACTCTTTACTATAACAAGTCTGTGAATCTTTACTATAACAAGTCCTCTGTGAATCTTTACTATAACAAGTCCTCTGTGAATCTTTACTATAACAAGTCCTCTGTGACTCTTCACTATAACAAGTCCTCTGTGAATCTTTACTATAACAAGTCCTCTGTGACTCTTTACTATAACAAGTCCTCTGTGACTCTTTACTATAACAAGTCCTCTGTGAATCTTTACTATTATTTTTAGGACAACTTGATAAGTAGACACAATGGGGAAAATTAGAAAAGCAAAAACTGCTGGAAAATCAAGAACTGTTGGAAAAGCTAAACCTGTAGGAAAAGCAAAATCAGTTGGAAATGCTAAAACTGATGGAGAAGCTAAAACTGTTGAAAAACTAGAGGAGGATATGAAGACTGTTGTAAGTATATCCTTTATATAATGCTTAACACATAACATCACAACATTTCTAATGAGTACCCACAACTTGGCCACATGTATGTTTTTGTGGAGAAATAAGAAAACTATTTACCTGATACTCCCTCTATTTAGAGCTATGTAGCATGCTCGGTAAAATATTCCTATGATATTTTGAAACAATTACTTCCTTAGCTTTTCAAGGAAACAGAGATTGAAATTTTAAGCTCACTGTTTGAATGAAATGTTGGTAAATTCTAACAGGAATGAACAAAAACACAGAAGGAGTTGAAAATACTTCATGAAAACATGCTTATTCAAACACCGTATTCGACCTAATTACCGCACTGTGCGCTTAAATTTTTCAAAAGCACCGGGGAAACTTGTGGTAAAATATCCATCTAATACGGGCACACTTGAAAGAAAGAGCAACAGAGGACTTCATGAGGAGCGTATTTAATGATGCTTATGCAATGTTATTTTCTGTTTTCTTTATAGAATCATATGTTGTGGATACTCGTTTGAATTGCCTCGACTTGTCGAGGCAATTCAAATGAGTACCCACAACATATGTCTTTTTCATAAAGAAGTAGATAAAAGTACACTGGTTGTAATCTTTTAGATTACTAAATTGTTTGACTGTGCGCTTATAGGAGCATGTGCAGTAATTGGGTCGAATACGGTATATTCAAAATTATACTACCAAAAAAGACAAATTTTCTGATAAAAAAAATCAGATATTTTTCATATTCATGCTCAAGTCATAGGTTGTGGATACTTGCTAGAACTGCCTCATCGAGGCAGTTCTAACAAGTACCTACAATCTATGTTTTTGAGCAGAAATTAGAAGAATAATGTATACCCCAGTAATCCCCAGTTTTACCATATAAAAAGTGGGGTTTAACATATTACAGGGTGTCAAGATTATATACATGTAGGTATGTTTTCATGATGGCTAGAGTGTCAAAATTGTCTGAGCCAGACCAACTAGATTTGACCAATCAGACATCATCAGGAACCCTCGTGTAAATTTAAAAAAAAATTCAGAATGGAGTCAGTGATTATAAATGACCAAAAAAAGTAAATTACATTATAGTGAAGTTCAGGAAGATTTTACAGCCACCAGTACATGACGATACTTACACCAGATATAAAGGTTTGTTTGTCCTATTATTTTAAGTTATCCATAGTAGTTACTTAAGGATTGACCCTTGACAGCAATGAAGTCAGCCCTTTTTGCTGATAAATGGTTTACATTAACTGTACGATGAATGATATAGAAAGTCCTGTCAGTGCTTAGCTTGCTGGGTAAAAAATTTAGCAGACAACATTTTCAGATTTATTTATACATTGGCATTTCGTGTTTCCTTCAAAGCTGATTTTTCAGGGAAAAAGAAGAGAAAAATCACAAATTGTTTACTGAATTAACCCACAGGTTAACCCTTGTTTTGCTGAATAAATTAAGATGCTCGGTCCACTTCTAATTTCTAACCAATCAGATAACGTGATCCTGGTTGTTGATACATATTCACATACTTAATGGCAAACAGTGTAGATCCAGATTAGCTGGCATATTCAGAAGCCAACTACTGATCTGGATCTACACTGTTTGTAAAGTCAGGGTACAGGTATACTGGGGTTCAGCAGGACTAGGGTTAAGCAGGATTATTTGATGATATTTCAGGATAACTTGTTTCTCTGTAAAATATGCTTTGTGTGTAATCATTAGAATAATTTCTATGAGGTAATTCTGAAAGTACCCACAAGTTGCAATTGCTCCAGATAAGAGAGTTTAGCCAGACTTTTTTTTCTTATTTCCCCACAAAAACGTATGTTGTGGGAAATCATTAGAAGACAAGTGCCTCACCAATGCTATCTGTACTTTGTGGTTGAAAAATATCCTGATCTGGAACTATGGCTACATACCTTTTTTTATGGAAAACCGAAAAAATACCGTATTTACCTGATGTATCTGAACACCTCAACTCCTTATCATATTTATTCTAAAACTTGAACAAGTACAATTTACTACCCATTGTTGTGCCTAAAAAATTACTGGATTAGTGCCACACAGTGTAGACCCTGATGAAATGCCCCTTTCTGCAGGGTCTCATCTGTTTCAACACTGTTTGCTCAGGCCTGTGTGTTTGAATATATACTGTAAATATGGTACAGCAGAATTATCATCATATATGTCTCCTTATCCTTTATCACTCTAAATTCAGCTGGAGACCTTTTGAAGTATTTTTCTTTTTTCAGAAAATACAGGGTTTCCACTGCAATTTGAAACTGGGGGGGTGGGGGTGGGGGGGGGGGGGGCAGTGAGTAAATCTGCTCTGTTTTCTAATTTTGTATCCCCAATGTTTATCAGCATATAGAGACTCTTCAATTTTGGCAGTACAATACAAATTTTGGGGGTAAAAACCCTCTGCAGAGGGTAAATGGGAATGCTGAAATAGGATTTGACACTTCATGGAAATTGTTTTTAACAGTGACCATGTAATGTATGTATGTTTATACGACCTATATTTTGTGCTCTAGTACCATTGCCTTATGTTAAGACTATTTGATATATGAACATCATACTTGGATACTGATTCCACATGACACCAAGATTGACCTTGTAATATATGTACCTATCTCACCTATATTTTATGCTTAATAGTATTATCCTATATCTTGATGACTATTAGATCAAAGAATATCCTACTTCGGAGGTTTATTAAGGTACATAGCAATAAGGCTTACCTAAAATGGAAGGGCAAGATCATGGGAGGAAGATTGATATGGTAAGTTGTGGAGCTGACTGGTGGTATATGACCACTGGACACTTTGTCTCATTTTCTCTGTAACACACACACAAACATTATGCATGCATGCGCGCATGCGCGCATGCACACATGCACAATGTCATTCTGTGCAGTTGTGATCAGCACTTTAACCAACTGATTTGGATCTACACTGTTTGCAAAGGCAGTGCATATCCGGAACCAGCAGGACCAGGGTTAAAGGTTTACATTTGTTGACTTTAATTTCAGTGCCAGTGCCTAGAGGATAAAGGTTATGACAGTCTTGTAATTGTATCTGATGGACAGAGTTACTTCCAGTTAGGTTCAAAGAACGGGAAACAGTTTTTAGAAGTCAATTTCTCCATGATCACGGACTTCATTCAGCACTGTTTAGGTAATTATATGTTTTTAGTCATTTTGTCTTCTGTTTACAATTTATACCATATTTATGCAAAGTATCTGGACAGACCTGAGCAAACAGTGAAACACACGCACTACCATATATACATACATACATACATACGCCGGCCTCGGTGGCTCAGTTGGATGCTCGTCTGATTGGAGACCAGGAGGTCGCGGGTTCAACCCCCGTCAAGGTCGGCAACATTCTTTCGTGGAGATAGATCATGAAATATTTTCTACGGTCATTCTCTCCCTTCCGCTGATTCAAGAAGGTCAGTTGTCAGTTTCTGGCGAAAGAATGTGCACAGTACTGGTTAACCGCTTAGAGGACTAAGCCTGCCCAGTAAATGTGTGGTTAGGTAAACTGACCGCGCTCGACATGACCCTATTGGGTTGACTGGGCCGTAAAACCTCAACACAAACAAACAGCCTAGAAAAGATGCCTGATCCAGGTCTACACTGTATGCAACATAATGGGAAGTTTTTTATGCATCTCAAATTTTAGGATAGGTATGGTAATGAGCTAAGATGTTAGAATCTCTTGGGATCCATCATAACCCCAGATAATGCACTTTATTCAGCTGGAAAACATTGATATATTTCTTATTCCTCCACAAAAACATATCTTGTGGGTACTCATCAAAGCACCTCAGTATTTCTGTTGGAGTTCCTTCTTATTCGTTTGTTCTGGTGTCATTGAAATGCCATTTTTTTACCCAGCCACACAATAGTGGTGGGGTATTATAGTTTAACATTTTTATTTAGATGTTGTTTTATGTCTTTTTGCATTTATCTTTTAAAAAGACTGTGTTGAGTGGCCCTGACCATTCCATTGTATCTCTGTATTTGCTTTTGTCTACATGAAATATCTGATGGCCAAATGGTTAGCTCTTCAACTTCGGATTACGAGGTTCTGGTTAGAAACCTGCTGGTGGAGTAATTCACCTCATGACTGCATGGCTCTTCATTGCACAGACCCTTTCATTATCATCCACCCATCATCTCCATATGATTTCAGTAATGTTGAAAGGGATGTTAAACACCAAAATATGTGCCACCTCATGACAAAACCAAAATGGCATGCGCACCCAGCAAAGACCCAGATTAGTTTGGGCATCCGTCCAGTCCAGTTTGAGTCTGTGCTTTCCCCATGAAGAAAGCTTGGGCCCTTAGTTACACATTGAGTGCACAGAGAAGACTGATCAGATTGGGCAGATACCCAGGCTGATCTGAGTTTTCACTGGGTGCATATCCATTTGATTGGTTTTGTAATGAGGTGGCTTAAATCTTTATAAAGTTTTGCCTGCACAGTTAAAGCTCTGGATAAACTGAGTATCCAGATATATCTTTTTCTTGCAAACAGTTATGGCCCCTTGTCATTTTTGGCATTTTTACATTGCACACTTTTTGATGCATAGCTTAAGTTTTAAACTGTGCATGCTAGGGTTTTGAAACTTCATATTTAGATTTCTCATGAAAAAATAGCTGATACATATTTTTTTTCTTATTAGGATTATGCCCTTTACCTGAGTTACAGCCTTTTGAAAAAATATGGATGAAGTCTTGTCAGCAAAATATC
The DNA here is from genome assembly GCA_964016985.1 of Anodontia alba. NCBI lineage: Eukaryota > Metazoa > Mollusca > Bivalvia > Lucinida > Lucinidae > Anodontia > Anodontia alba. Next base: position 320,214 of record OZ024823.1, read on the forward strand.
TAAAAAACTATTGAAGCTAGAGCCTTGAAATTTAAGGAATAAATTTGTAGGGATGAGTAGACGACCTGATTAACTGTTGAATGAATTCTGAAAAGTACTTCTTGAGTTATGGCCCTTTGTCATTTTGGGCATTTTTACATTGCACACTTTTTGATGCTTAGCATAGGGTTTTGAAATTTCATGTATGGATTCCTCATGAAAAAATAGCTGACATGTATTTTTTTTCCCGTCAGGATTATGGCCCTTTGAAGAAATATGGATGGAATCTTGTCAGCAAAATATCTCAAAAACTATTGAAGCTAGAGCCTTGAAATTTAAAGAATAGATAAGTAGCGATGAGTAGATGACCTGATTAACTTTTGATTAAACTCTGAAAAGTACTTCTTGAGTTATGGCCCTTTGTCATTTTGGGCATTTTTACATTGCACGCTTTTTGATGCATAGCATAAGTTTTGAACTGTGCATGCTAGTTTGAAATGTCATATATGGATTCCTCATGAAAAAATAGGTGACCCATATTTTTTTCCTATCTGAATTATCTCCCGTTTTAGAGTTATTTCCCTTTTAATAAAACAACATTGAAATCTTGTATATTTGTACAGTTGTTACCGTCATGGGCAAGCAGTGTTGGAGTCAAGCAGTGTTAGAGCCAGGCAGTTGGGGGCATAGTGTTTTACAAATACCAGCTCTAGTTTTTTGTTATTTTTTTTTAAGTATTTTAACATTTAGATATGATAACTAATTACAAGAAGGTAATTCGTTGGTTGGTTGTTCGAGATCCATAGTTGTTATTGGTGCCGTAGTTATCGGACTTAGCTGCTCCGAATCACTGATGCACTTGTCTATGACCGCCCGTCTCTGACGAAAAAAAAGCAGGAGAAGAGATAAGCCGCGTATCTGTGTATTTAACGCTAGTCTAGATACGCAATTGTTTTGAAAATTAAGCGTACCAGATAAGCAGAATGATTTTCCGATACGCAAATCACCGCCGTTTGGTGCGTGTCCATTTTGTTAAAAGACATATTCCATTGCGTAAGAACCTAATGACCCTGTTAGTGAAAACACAGATAACAGAATATGTGTCTTTTTCGCACAGGAGATTTCAGCAACATTTTTTTTTCATTCCAGTGTTTTGGGATACCAAATTTCATCACTGAGATTGTATTTAAATATTAACCAGTTTCGTTTGAAAGACGATTTAAAAATGCGGAGACAAGCAAAATAGTACCATAGCGCTTATGCGAGATATCAGTTTGCGAATCAAAATGGTTATTTTTGTTAGCAAAAACAGTTTCTAAGTCCTACATAATTTATAGATTCAGTAAATGTTTTGTAGATTCTCATGGGACTGCTCAGTTGCAGCCCGTGAGAGACGGTACACAATTTTGGGATGTTCCCGGTTACCAAGTTGCATTTTTCCTTACCCCGCAAGAGGAAATCATGTGCTGTAATGGTGACGTCACATGACATAGTGGGGGAAAATTGTTTTGAGAGGAAAAACGAACATATGTTAGTTAAATTGTAGAGCCTTTCCTCGTCAGAAATGCATACGAAACAGATACAAATTAAGAAAAAAAAAATTAAATTCATACCAAGTCTTGTTCTGCGAAAAAATTTATTAAGAAAAATAAGACCCGTACTTTTTTTTCCATAACATTTTGATATCAACACAGTGCGAAGTAAACATTGAAATGATGTTTTGGGGGAAGCTCAATAGAGATTTGAAGTTCATGATCAGAATGTACGGGTATATTTCCTGTTTGGTCCTCCGTACAGCAAATGATGGAAGAGTTCAGCGTTTGTTATATTATTACCATTAAAATAAAAAGCTAAAAAAAATAAAAAATAAGAAAAAAGTCTCTTTTTTTTTGATAAACTAAAAGTTTGGCAATGTTCGCTGTGCAAGTAGAGTAGGTTGGGATTAACAGCAACACCCTACTTCTTTGTTTTGTTGTTTTTCTCTCCGATGACACCAAGCCACTGTGCTAAATCTACGTGGACTCTCACTCCACTCTTTACTTCCACTCAAGCACCGAGGCAAATCTAATTAATGCCCACAGCATATGTTTTATTCTTTTTATGGAGAAATTGTCCCTGAATTATCACCAAATACCCACTAACTGCTGTAGTTCCTTTGTTGAAATTATAGAGTTAAAATATTGAGTCGTTTCAAGTTATTTTGAAAAAATTAAACTTATTAAAAAATGGATATTTACTTATGGTCTCTGATTTTATGCCTGTTTCAGTGCTTGTTTTGTTCATTTTTGGAATTTCACTCAGTTATTTTTATTTTGGGGGGTAAAAATACCCAAATAAAAAACTGAAAATAAGATTTTACCCAATTAATTGAATTATGAAGGGTAAAATACCCTATTATCTAAAAAATTATCTGTTGCTCTGGCCATTATTAATGGAATATTACGAACTCTTGTCACATGTGCGATACTAGCGCCACCATACTTCAAAATGAGAACTGCAAGCTGCATAATAGGATTTTAAACTTAATGATTAAACCTGCAGCCAAAGCTAGAGTATGACTTTTCCTCCTTTTGATGAAAAAAATAACTGTCAGCCAGAAGACTGGATATGGGATTGTTATAAACTGAAAACAGTGTGCCCATTTCCAAAACGTCGAGCATTCAAGCTTCATAATATAATGATAAGAACAGAGTCCTGAGGGTGCAATGCCAGGCAATAACTTGCACATAAGGCTATGCAGATTAAAATATTACGGAAAGAAAGGTTAAAACTGCATCATACAAGCTACGCAATGTACATTACATAATGGAATGTTAATATTGCAAAATGCAATGCCAGATTCGCATATTAGAATGTGCATCATTCACATTTTAATTTTTACCTAAATACCGTTCCATAAAAATGTAACTGTTTTTTTTTTTTTAGCTCACCTGAGCTATGCTCAGGATGAGCTATTGTGATCACTTTTCAACCATTGTCCGTCCATTAACATTTTCAAACAACTTCTCCTCTGAAGCCCCTGAGCCAGTTTTGCTCAAATTTCATATGCAGCCTCCTTAGGGTGGGGGAAGGAAAGATTGCTAAAACGGTCGCGGTCCGTTGACCAAGATGGCTGCCATGCCCATATATGGTAAAAACCTATAAAAATATTCTTCTCCAGAACTGAGGATGCCTTGGGGCTGAATCTTTGCAAGAATCATCGGGGACGGGAGGTCTAGCAAGGTTGCTAAAAGAATTGTCGTACATTGACGTTTAACCTTTTTACGGCAAGGTCAAGTTTGCTTCCCTATGCATTAGTATGGGAAAAAACCTTTAAAAATCTTCTTCTCCAAAACCGAGGATGCCTTGTGGCTGGATTTTTGCTTATATCATCGGGAACAGGAGGTCTACCAAAGTTACTAAAATAATGGTCGAACATTGACATTTGACATTTTTTTTGGTAAGGTCAAGTTTGCTTCCTTTTGCATTTGCATGGGAAAAATGTTAGGAATTTAAAACGACTTCTCTTCTAGAGCCTCTGGGCCAATGTTGCTCAAATTTCATTTGGAGCCTCCCTTGGGCAGGGGAATGAAAGATTGCTAAAATGGTTGCTGTCCATTTACCAAGATGGCCGCCGTGCCCATATATGATAAAAGCCTTTAAAAATCTTCTTCTCCAGAATCGAGGATTCCTTGTGGCTGAATTTTTGTATAAATTATCAGAGACAGGAGGTCTACCGAAATAGCTAAAATAATGGTTGTACATTGACATTTGACCTTTTTACGGTGAGGTCAAGTTTGCTTCCCTATGGATTTGTATGGAAAAAATGTTGAGAATTTCAAATGACCTCCTCTGGAGCCTCTGGGCCAATGTTGCTTAAATTTCATTTGGAGCCTCCCTGGGGCAGGGAAATGAAAATTTGCTAAAATGGTTGTGGCTCATTGACCAAGGTGGCCACCATGCCCATATAGGGTAAAATCTTAAAAATTTTCTTCTCCAGAACCGAGGATGCCTTGTGACGGAAAATTAGCATAAATCATCGGGGATGGGAGGTCTACCTAAGTTGCTAAAATAATGGTCATACATTGACAGTTGACCTTTTTCCGTTTGCTTCTGTGTGCATTTGTATGGGCCCCATACATTTGTATGGAAAAAATGTTGGTAATTTCAAATGACTTCTCCTCTGAAGCCTCTGGGCCAGTGTTGCACAAATTTCATGCAGAGCCTCCTTGAGCAGGAGAATGAAAGATTGCTAAAATGGGCATGGTCCATTAATCAGAATGGCTGCCATGCCCATATATGGTAAAAACCTTTAAAAATCTTCTTCTCCAGAACCAAATAAGCCCTGAGCCCTAATCTTTGCACAAATTATGGGGGACAGGAGATCTACCAAAATTGCTAAAATGATGGTTCTATGTTGATGTTTGACCTTTTTACCTCCAAGGTCAAATTTGCTTCCCCATGCATTTGTATGGGCCATATACATTTATATTGGAAGTATCGAAGCGACTTGTAGATCAACAGTAGCTAAAATGGTTCTGACTGGAAATCTAAGATGGCTGTTATCTTGTTTGTGTTTATTATATTTCCCTGCAACTGAGTTGTTTACATGTATAAAATCATGAATCTTCAGAAACCACTTAGCCAATTTCCATCAAATTTCACATTGATCCTACTGTTGAAATGTGATTGATAGTTTATTCAAATGATCAGGCTCCATTGACTGTCAGGCCCATATATTCTTCTTCAAAACTAAGAACTGCTCAAATGATGATCTTTTCATTAGTTGCGATGATAGGATTGGAAAAATGTTGCATAACATCTGCATATCTGCAGTGTCTGTCACTCAGGTGAGCGAGCCGTGGCCAGTGGGCCTCTTGTTTTCATTTACCCTCAGGAAGGAGGGTGTCAGCTCCGAAAACTTGGTAAATAAAATTAGAACTTTACTAAATTAAAAATAATGTTGACAGAGTTAATTTAGGCAAAGGTGTGATGTATCTTGCATCACCGGGGTGTCCAGCCAGCTTACAGTTGGGCAAGGCCTGCTTGCAGCAGGTAAGGGTAGACGGGAAATGTTTTTAATTCTTCTGTTTCTTCACCTTCATTGATTTTCCTCTTTCTCCTCTGTCACTTTTTTTTTGCCTCCTCTACTGTCTCTTCTGTCTCTCTTCTCCCTTTTGGTGACAACATAAAATGACCCACAAGGTTTGACATGTCCTTAAACTGCAACACCATCAAGTCAGATTTTGACAGAGTTGCTTCCCCTGAACGTGTCTCCCTTCTGCTTAACCTCATTGTCACCTCAGTGTGAACAGCATAAGGTTTGCTGTATTCAAGGAATTTTGCATGATTCTTTCAGCTGAGAGAGAGCTATTAGAGGCAGATGAATACCAGGATCTGATGGGAGACCCACTGTCAGAAACTGAAGTTCTGGTTGACAATGAAGACACAAACATAGATGAGGACACTGACATCAAGGAAGAGAACAGTGATTCATTGAAGGAATCAACTACAGGACAGACAAATGAAATGGATGTTGGCATGGATGGCAGTGCAGTGGATGATACAGAAGCAGTTGACATGGCGGAACATGATAGTAAAACTTCTGAAAGTGACGTTAATGTGGCTGCTGATGTGACCCCTGTTACTCCTGAAAGTCAGAAAGTGAAAATTTATCGTAAAAGTCTGCAAACAATCACCATTGATGGTGTATCAGCGAATGTTATTGCAATTGAACCCTATGACAGCTGGCTAGAAGAGAAGGTGAGGATATTGTAAATACAGTGAACTCCTGTTATCTCATACTCTAAGGGACCAGGGCCCAGTTGTTCAAAGCTAACAACATTGTTAGTTAACGATTTGTTAAAATTTACATCGAGTGATATGCAAATATGCTGAAATTTTTGGCTGAAAAAATGTGAGTAGCTTTTGCAGTGCAAAAGCTACTCACATTTTTTCAGCAAAAAATATCAGAATACTGTGTATTGAATCCACTAAAACAGTGAACTAAATGACCCTTAACGAGCTGGTTAAACTAACGATGCTTTGAACCACTGGGCCCAGAATTTTCACTTTGAAATAACAGTAGTTTGAGACAACAGGAGTTGAAATGTGAAGGACTTAAAGTAAAACTAAACCAACATTAAGGAAAATTTAGTTTGACTTAAGTGGTACTTTGAGTTATCAGTGTTTGAGATAACGAGGGTCAACTGTATATAGCTTCTGATACACCACAACTCTTTATAACACTATTGTTGGGGTCCAGAGCATAAACCGTATTAGTTAAACAACTGTGTTATATCCAAACAAAAATGTAGAAATTATATTGAAAAATGACCATTTATGGTCATTTTTCAGTATAATCTATACATTTTTGGGATCCATCTTTAAACCGTATTGTATCCAAAACCGTGGTATAATGAACCGTGTTATACAGAGGTTGAAGAGTACTTAGGCACTTTTCTGTGTCCCTGCTGCCAGAGCATCAGTAGGGCATATAGCGTTTTGCCTTGATGTTACATCTTTATGTGCGGATGTCACAAATTTTTAAGTTTACATTCAAGTTAACATTGACATTTACATCCACATTTTTCTTGGAGGCCATCACTTGGGTACCTTTTATGCTAGGAAGTAGAACTTTGGTATGCTTCTTATCCAGAACTAAGCTTTCAACTCTGTGCTAGAATTGCCCCTGGATCATGCCCTAGGGTGGGGCTAGCTGGTTGTGACATTTGTGTTGCCAGAAATGTATGATATGGATACCCCTCTTATCTGTAGTTTTGTAATTATTTGTGGAGTACTGATATATGAGCAGCTTTGGCCTTGCATAGCTCCAGATAAGATGTGACCATCTTGAAATATTTTCTATGGTCAGTCTCTCCCTTTTGCTGATTCAAGAAGGGCAGTTGTCAGTTTCTGGCAAAAGAATGCACACCAGTACTGGTTAACTGTTTAGAGGACTAAGCCAGTCAAGGAAAAGTGTAGTTAGGTAAACTGACAAGCTCAACATGACCTTAATGGGTTGACTTGGTGTGAAAATAACACACAAAAAAAAAAAAGTTTAGATGTGTCCAGGAAAGAGTCAGATTAGTAACATCAGCATTCTCTGCACTAGGCACTTTGTAGACAGTCAACAGCCTAAGCTATCACAGGGTGACAGCAACCAATCTGATTAGTTTGTGCAGATGTGCAGTCTGATCTGAACCTTTGCTGGGTACACGTCTGAAGCTATATATTCTCATATTGTGGCTTAAGGGGAATCGATCACTTTCAGGGGAGATAACTTTGAAAATGGCTTTTCCCCTTTTGAAAAGGGGTCTATTCTGTTTTAAAGGAAAGAATTTGTTCACACGGTGAGAATTTTAGGTTTTAGAGTTGACTCCCTTTTAGAAAGTGGTTGGTCTGCAGGACAGCAAACAGGAAGTCACAAAAAGCCTCCCTTTTTATACCCCGCCACAACATAGTGGCGGGTATTATGGTTTCACGTTGGGATGTCCGTGTGTCTGTCCGTCAGTCGTCCATCCGTCTGAGCCCACGATGGGCATATATTGGGCAGGCATGAATTGGGTACTTGCCATTTATTCCGTAAGTGTACAAAGTAAGTACCCAATAAAGTTGAGGTAGGGTATTTAGGATCTTGTTGGGTATTTTGAGCCGAAATATTAACACTGTAGTACCCAACAAATGTCTATACATACAAACGTGCATCCGTCCATCCTTTTTTGGTTTCCGGATGATAACTTGTGTAAACATCAATGGATTTTCACCAAACTTGGTATGTGCATTGATAATTTAGAAATCTGGTTTGGGATTCTAATGGGCAAATTTTAAAAAATGCTGAAAATTCAATCACGTGTATCCCTTCTCCTTAAAATAATCATTAACCAATTTATGTTGTGTGGACTCTTTTACCTCAACCACTTGAACATGTCTGTTTACAATAACAGGGTATCTGATCAGTTTTTAGCTCACCTGGGCTGAAGGTTCCAGGGGAGTTTATAGGATAGTGGTCTGTCCTTTGTCCATCTGTTGTCCATCAGCACCTTTGACCCAATTATATATCCACAGTCTGCAGGCTGATTTCTTTCATTTCTCATCTGTAGCATGCTCTAGTCAGGGATTGATGGCATAAGCTATTCGTGGAATACCAATGAAAACCCTGGTTGCTATGGCAACCACAATGTCCCATAGACTTACAATGGGAAAATGCTTGTCATAACCATAACTCCTTCAGTTTTTATCGGAGTTTCCTGAAACTTGCAGATAAGGTGGACATGGCTGAAATGTCAAAACAAGTTTGGAAACTGGCCAGATCAGAGTAACTTCCCCTTTATTCCTGAAAAAAGCCTCAGCTGACTTTGTCATCACAATTACTCATTCAGCTTTAATCAGATCTTCCCTAAACTTGCTGTAAGGTGGTCTTGGAAATCTAGGATGAGTTCAAAAACTTGCAAGATTGGATTATTTATCTTAGAGTTACATCCCCTTCATTGCTCAAAAGCCTTTTGTGGACTTTGTCATCAGCATAACTAAACTCATTTAGTTTTTATTGGATCTTTCTGAAACTTGCAGATAATGTGATCATGGATGAAATCTCAGACGAGTTCCAAACTTTCCAATCGGATCAATATTAGAGCTACTACCCCTTGATTGCTGAAAAAGCCTCTATTTGACCTTGTCATCAGCATAACTCTTTCGGTTTTGATCAGATTTTCCTGAAACTTGCAGAAAAGGTGGACATGGGTGAAGTCTCGAAACAAGTTTGAAAACTGGCCAGATCAGAGCAATAAAACTTAGACACCTTAGAGTAACATCCCTTTGATTGCTGAAAATGCCTCATTTTGATTTTGTCATCAGCATAACTCATTCAGTTTTGACCAGATCTTCCTGAAACTTGCAGATAAGGTAGACATGGATAAAATCTCGGACAAGTTCGAAACTGGCCTGATCGTATCATTAATCTTAGAGTTACATCTCCTTGATTGCTGAAAAACCCTCTGTTTGACCTTTTCATGAGCATAACTCATTCAGTTTTGATATGATCTGAAAATGTGCATATAAGGTGAACATGGATGAAGTCTCAGATGAGTTAAAAAAAAAACACAAAAAAAACACTGGATCATTAATCTTAGAGTAATATTTCTTTGAATGCTGAAAAATCTCCTGTTTGACTTTGTCATCAGCGTAACTCATTTAGTTTTGATAACATCTTCCTGAAACTTGCAGATAAGGTGGACATGGATAGAGTTACATACCCTTGATTGCTGAAAAATCCTCTGTTTGATTTGTCATCAGCATAAATCATTCAGTTTTGATCAGATCATCCTGAAACTTGCAGATAAGGTAGGCATGGATGAAATCTCAGATGAGATTTAAACCTGGCCAGATCGGATCATTAATCTTAGAGTTACATCCCCTTGATTGCTGTAAGAGCCTCAGTTGACTTTGTCTTGGACATCATTTGTTCAGTTTTGATTGGATCTTCTTGAATCTTGCAGATAATGTGGACATGGATGAAATCTCATACACGTTTTAAACTTGGACAGATCCCATCATTACTTTTAGAATTAGGTTTTCTTGATTGCTCTGTTTGACTTTGTCATCAGCATGACTTGTTCAGTTTTAAGCGGATCTTTCTGAAACTTGCAAATAAGGTGGACATGTTTGAATTCTCAGATGAGTTTTAAACCTGATCAGGTAGGATCAGAGCATAATGCTTCAGTTTTGATCAGAACATCATGAAACCTGCAGATAAGGTGGACATGGATGAAATCTCATATTAAAAAAATGGCCAGATCCCGATCATTAATTTTTGAATTCACATCCTTGCTGGCTGAAAATGCCTCATTTTGACTTTGTCATCAACAGAACTCATTCAGTTTTGATTTGATTTTCCTGAAACTTGCAGATAAGGAGGTGTGGGGGGGGGGGGGGGGGGGGGGGGGGACATGAGTATAATTTTGAATGAGTTTGAAACCTGGCCAGATTGGATCATTAATTTTAGAATCACATCCATTTGATTGCTTAAAAAGCCTTTGTTTGACTTTGTCATCAGCATTACTCCATCAGTTTTGATCAGATCTTCCTGAAACTTGACGATAAGGTGGACAAGTTTGAAACCTGGCCAGACTGGATCATTTGTCTTTGAGCTATGTCCTCTTCATTGTTAAAAAAAAGCCTGTATTTGGCTTTATCATCAGCATATCTGGTTCAGTTTTGATCAGGTCATCCTGAAACTTGTAGATAATGTGGACATGGATGATTTCTTGGGTAAATACGAAAACTGTCCAGATCAAATTATTTATTTTATAGTTACATCCACTTGATTGCCACAAATGCCTATTTTTCACTTTGTCATTGGCACAACTCCTTCAGTTTTGATCAGATCTTCCTGAACCTTACATTTAAGATGGGGTTGAAACATGCTGGACAGTTAGATCATGATGTAATTTATCACATAATGTTTTGATATAAAATTAAACTTAAGAGACTAACTTAAATTTTTAGAGGCTGTCAGATGCCACTTTTTATGATTTTTTCTGAAATGGAGTGTTCAGATTGACGAATTTATGTGCTGGTAGTGTAGATCCTAATGAAATAATGACTTGCTAAAAGCCAAAATATGAGCAACATGAGAATAGGGTAGTTATCAGACTGGTGTGGTACGTAAGCGCAGTCTCACCAGACACTTTGCTGTTTGCAGACATGGAGTTGAGACCTTGAGGAAGCTTTAGGCTAAAAGCCCAGATAGGGCAAGTACATTTGAAGAACCACAAACCAGAAAACCATAAGCTCCCTTTTTTGTGTGCTGTCTCATATTTAATTGTGGTCTCTCACATTGGAAGGGTAAATATTGCTGTATCTTCAGGCATATGTCAAACCCCAGAGCAGCATTCAAAAGATGGTTTCAGCTCGACTGTTCAAGCATTCTGGCCATCTTTGGTTTCTTCGTATTACAACATTTTCCAACCATTTTACAAAGTAGCAGCAATTTTAGTATCAAATTGAAGCTCTTGAAAAGAATTTTAGAATAGATGACTTCACTTGGTCTCAACTTCACTTAGGCCCAAACATTCAACCTCCAAGTATAATGTGGCATAACTAATGAGTACCCATAGCATGCTTTCATGGGCAAATGTGAAAAGTAAGCACATTTAATGGTTAAATAAAAAAAAATATCATTTTTTTATGTCCCACCACAGGATAGTGGCAGGGTATTATGGTATACCCCGTGGCGTCTTGTCGGTCAGTCCTTCCATCCCACTCCTCCTACAGCTTTGGATTGCATTGAAACTTGATGAACAGTTAGACCATGAATGGTACAGCGCATAGTGTTTCAAGGTTACAGTACACCAAATTTTGATAAGAGTTATTATGCTTTATTGACAATTTTTTGGTCTTGACTTTTGATTCCAGATAAATCCTCCTACAGTTTTTATCGGATCCCATTGAAACTTGATGGACAGTTAGACCATGAGGTTATACAGTGCATATTGTTTCTAGGTTTCAGTACACCAAAGTTGGATGAGTTATTACTCTTTTTTAACCACTTCTTGGACTTGACTTTCGTTTCTGGATAACTCCTCGTATAGTTTTCATTGGATCCCATTGAAATATGGCTGACAGTTAGACCATGAGATTATACAGTGTATATTGTTTCAAGGTTACAGTACACCAAATTTTGATAGCATTATAGCTCTTAAAAGGTGATCTAGCATAATTTCATTTCCAGCTCTCTCCTTGAGTTTTCATCTGATCAAGCTAATCATTGTAGGATGGAAAGAAGATGTGGAGTATTGCAACCAGGTTACAGTACACCAAATTTTCAGCAGTTTTAGCTCACCTTGCTCCAGGTCAGCTTATCCCTGGCCTGTTGTCCCTCTGTTCATCATATGTTGTCAGTTTTTCACATTTTCGACATCTCCTCCAGAACCATGTTGGATTGAGCTGAAATTTAATGGGAGGCATGGAGATTTAGAATTGCTAAAATTGTTCCATTCAGATATACAAGATGGTCTCCATGGCAGCTATCTTGAAATTCGTCAAAGAACATCTCCTCCCAAACCATAAGTTGGATTTAGCCGAAACTTGATGGGAGGCATCACAGTGACATAGAGATTCAGAATTGCTAAAATCGTTCCATTCCGATGTCCAAGCTGGCTATATTGAAATTCTTCAAACGACATCTCCCAAACCGTAAATCAGATTGAGCCAAAACTTGATGGGAGGCATCGGAGTGACTTAGAGATTCAGAATTGCTAAAATTGGTCCCTTCTGATATCTAAAATGGCCGCCATCTTGTTCTAACGACATGTCCTCCCAAACCGTAAGTTGGATTGAGCCGAAACTTGATGGGAGGCATCGGAGAAACATAGAGATTCAGAGTTGCTAAAATGATTTCATTCGGATATCCAAGATGGCCGCCATATCTTGAAATTCTTCAAATGACATCTCCCAAATTGTAGGATTAAGCAGAAACTTGATGGGAGCATCAAAGCAACATAGAGATTCAGAAGTACTAAAATTATTCATTCAACTATCCAAGATGGCCGCCCGAATGGGCAGCCATCTTGAAACCACATCTGCTCTGGAATCCTAAGTCATATTGAGCCCAAACTTGATGGATGGCATTAGGGCTACATAAAGGTATAGAATTGTTAAAATCATTCCATTCCGATATCCAAATGGTCCCCATATCGGCCATCTTGAAAATCTTCAAATGACATCTCCCAAACCGTAAGTTGGACTGAGCTTAAACTTGATGGGGGCATCACAGCAACTTAGAGATTCAGAATGACAAGAAACATTCTGTTCTGATATCAAAGATGGCCACAGAGGGCCATCTTGAAAATCTTCAAACCAAGTCTGCACCCGACCTGTAAGTTGGATTGAGCCTAAACTTGGGGGAGGCATTGTGGTGACGAAGGTTTAAAACTGCTAAATTGGTTCTGTTCCAATATCCAAAATGGTCACCATGGCAATCTTGAAAAGCTTGAAATGACATCTGCTCCAGAACGGTAAGTCAGATTGAGCTGAAACTTAGTGGGAGGCATTTTGGAAACATGGAGATTCAGAACTACTAAATTCGTTTCATTTTGACATCCAGGATGGCAGCCACGGTGGGAGGCATTTGGGCAACATGGATATTCAGAATTGCTTAAGCATTTTGTTATGATATCCATGATGGCCACCACAGCAGCCATCTTGAAGATCTTCAATTGTCAGCTTATGCCGTAGTCTGTTAACCATGGTCCATCCTTTATACAAATGTCCGTCAGCAACTTTCACAGTCTGGACATTTCCGTCAGAATCATATCCATGATGGCCGATGGCAGCCATCTTGAAACTCTTCGATTGTTATCTGTTCCCTAACCTTGGATGGAGCGGGAACTTGGTTGAAGGCATTTGGCAGCATGGAGATTTAGAATTGCTAAAATGGCTCTGGTTCCGTTCTGATATCCAAGATGGCCACTATGGCAGCCATCTTGAAAATCTTTAAATCTTCAAATCAAATGGCTCCAGAAAGGTAAGTCTGATTGAGCTTAAACTTGATGGGAGGCATTGGGGTGTTATGTAAATTCAGAATTGCTAAAATTGTTCTGTTCCAATATCTAAGATGGCCGCCATCTTGACATTCTTCAAACCACATCTCCGCCCGAACCGTCAGATTGAGCCAAAACTTGATGGGAGGCATTGGGGCGACATGGAGACTCTGAATTTATGAAATGTTAAATTGTTCAGTTCGAATATCCATAATGGTGGCCATGGTGGCAATCTTGAAACCCTTCAAACAACGTCAGATTCTAGATTGCTAAAGGTAGTCTGGTCCGATAGCCAAGGTGGCTTCCATGGCTCAGTGTAACATATCATGATCAGCCTAATCCAGGTGAGTGATATCTGGCCCACTTGGGCCTCTGGTTCATAGTTATTACTTATTAAACCATCCTCACTTGCTTTCAGGCGAATTCCTATAGTGTTCACCAGTACCAGTTGATACTAATACATGATAAAGCACATACTGTTTCGAGGTTACCATTACAAAAACTGCCTATTCAAATTTATAGAAAATTTTACCTCCAAAAACTGAAATTTTTCAGGTAAAAAACTCTTGATATTTTTCATATTTCTGCTCAAATCGTAGATTGTGGGTACTCATTAGAACTGCCTCATCAAGGCAGTTCTAACAAGTACCACAATGTATGTTTTTGATATGAATTAAGAAATATACTTTTTACCCCTGTAAACCCCAGTTTTACTATACAAAAGTGGGGTTTAAGGGGTCAAAATTATATAGGCATGTTTTCGTGATGAGTACCCCAGTTTTTTGGTAGAGTCATTACACTTCAAAAACAGTCATCTTCTCTACATGTTCTGTTACCCTGCAATCGGGGGTATCATGCAGTGTCTGCGATGTTTTTATTTGGTTGAAAAAGAAAAGTCAGATCTGGAGCCCTGGTTACTGAATGACGTCATCATGTCACTCCCTTGGTGGTTTCTAGTCAGTTACTTGTGCAGTAGCTATAAGAGCTGCAACACATAAAAACAAACCAGGACCCAGTTGTTCAAAGCTTAATAAGCTCGGTAGTGGTCAAAATGTTAGCTTTTCTAGTAAGTACAATACTTAATTCACAGGTATTTTTGCTGAAAAAAAATGTAAAATGCAAAAGCTATCTCATTTTTTTCAGCAAAAATATTAGCATTGATGGCATATTTAGTGATCAAAGGTTTAACAATATGTTAACTAATGGCATCATTAGTTTTGAACAACTGGGCCCTGGGTACTGCCAACAAAGACTCAAGTTAGACGGCCCAGCTGTGCAGTTTGATCAGAGTCTTCATTATCTGCATGATGAAACTTTGCATCCTTGGTTGTCAGTAATGTGCCCAGTGAAGATTCTGATCTGGGCCCAGTTGTTAAAAGCGTCGTTAGCTTAACAAGCTCGTTAAGGGTCATTTCGTTAACTGTTTTAGCGGATTCAATACACAATGTTTTGATATTTTTTGCTGAAAAAATGTGAGTAGCTTTTGCACTGCAAAAACTACTCACATTTTTTCAGCAAAAAACTTCAGCATATTTGCGTATCACTCGATTAAAATTTTAACGAATCGTTAACTAATGACGTCGTTAGCTTTGAACAACTGGGCCCAGACTGTGAATGCTCAGGCTGATCTCAATTTTCGCTCTGCACCCATATCTGAAGGCACATTTTTTTTTTTTCTGAAATAAAAAAAATAACAAAACAATTTTTTTCTTTAGACCTGTTCCAAATACCTTTCGAGACAAGGATAGTTATGAAAGCTTCTTCAGTTATTTCACTCTACCTACCATATATTTTCTGACATTGGGGCTCATACAGCACGAAAACATGCTTATAAAATTTGACCCCCTTAAACTGCACTTTTATATAATAAAACGGGATTTACAGGGGTATACATTAGTTTTCTTATTACTGTTAAAAAAAAAAACACAGATTGTGGGTACTCATTAGTACCCCCTTGCCGAGGCAGTTGTAATGAGTACCCACAATCTATATTTTGAGAAGTAATACGAAAAATATCAGAATTTTTTATCAGAAATTTTCATTTTTTGGTCGTAAAATTTTCAATATGTTTGAATAGGCATGTTTTCATTATGAGGTGTATCTCGTTCAGCCTGGCAGACCAAAACCTGCACAAACAGTGTAGACCCAGATGAGATGGTAATGAGCCATAACATACAGATCTATACTGTTTACGATTCTGTTTTTGATTTTAGGCAAAAATTCCTATTGGAATCATTGCATTACGAAAACACGCCTATTCAAATATGCTGAAAATTTCACCACCAAAAGACTGAAAGTTTTCAGATAAAAATTCTGATATTTTTCATATTTCTGCTCAAAACATAGATTGTGGGTACTCGTTAGAACCGCCTCGCTGAGGCGGTTCTAACGAGTACCTACAATCTATGTTTTGAGCAGAAATAATAATGTATGCCCCTGTAAACCCCAGTTTTATATAAAAGTGGGATTTAAAGGGGTCAAAATTATATAGTTGTGTTTTCATGATGGGAATGTCCAAATTGAACAATGGAAGAGTCCAACAAAACTCGAATGAAAGAGTAAAGTTTGCTTATTTATTACAGGAGATATCTGATGTATCATATGAAGATGACATCATAAAGACAGGAAGCAATGATTTGAAGGGTAAGAATGGTCACCAATGTCATACTTGTGCCAAGAGCTTCAGATCAGTGGTTGCACTTGCTAAGCATATACGTGACAATCATGCAAGCCTTATAAAACCTAGTTCTACTAGAGAGGCAACTCAGAAACCATATGATTGTGAAAAATGTGGCAAACGGTTTAACAAGAAAGCACATCTGAAAAATCATGTACTTACACATAATAGTGATAAACCATACATTTGTGATGTTTGCGGGAAAGGCTTTACATTACCCAGGTACCTTGCAAATCATCAGCCTCTTCATGCTGATGTCAAAAACTATTCTTGTAGTGAATGTGGCAAAAAATTCATAACAGCAAAGCTGTTGACGGCTCATAAACGTAGGCACACAACTGAGAAACCCCATGTTTGTGAAATGTGTGGTAAAACATTTGCATTACCTGAATACCTTGCAAATCACCTGCGCTTCAGACATTATGCAGCAGAGAAACATTGTTGCAAGTATTGCAACAGAAAGTTCCACACACCAAAGCAGTTACTTATTCATGAGAGAATACATTCAGGTGAGGCACCATATTCATGTCATATCTGTAACAAAAGATTCCGAGATGACAGAGTGCTTACTAGTCATCTAAAACTACATTCCGACGAAACACCTTATCACTGCAATGTATGTGACCGACGTTTTAAAACACAGGGCCATTTGGCAGGTCATAAGGTTGTCCATGCAAATGAACATCATGTATGCGATATTTGTGGCAAGTCATTCAAGGCAATTAGTCTGATGCGTAGACATGCACAGTCCCATGATCTTGAGCTTACTGGACAAAGTAGGTACCGGTGTGAGGTTTGTGGGAAGCAAGTAACTACTTCTGGCGGGCTTCGAAAACACATGCTTACACATACGGGAGAGAAACCTCATGTTTGTGACATTTGTGGATCAAAGTTTGCCAGACAGCATCATCTGGCTCGACATAAACTAACACATGAGAAGGTCAGACCTAGTTTAACACATGTGAAAACAGAAACAAAAGAAAATGAAGAAAATGAAACAGATCACAATCATGAGAGTGTACAAGTGTTTCTTATTCAGCAATTTTAATGCTTAGCATGCACGGTAAAAATTTCAGCAGAAAAAAAAAAATTTAATTTTTTTTTTCTTATATATCTGAAGAATTGGGATTTGACATTTTCACAGGAAAATATTCGTATTTTTCTGAGAAAATAGGATTTGAAATTTCATGCAAATTTGTTTCCTTAGGAGACAATTGGCATGAAATGTCAAATGCTATTTCCTGAGGAGACAATTTGTATGAAATATCAAATCTTTTTTGGGGGGAAAATAAGGAGGACACCAAATTGTCATCTGCTGACTGCCCATAGAGGTATGATCTTCGTACTATATATTTTGTTTAAAATATGGCATGCATCAAATAACTCCTATCTACTAAAACGAAAAGTATAATTATTGTCTAAAGAGCATGACATGAAGAAATTTACATTTTACAAGCTTTTTTTTTTCCTCCCATTTTATATGAATTATATATGTAGTACATTTGATAGAGTTATGGATATGTGAATTTCTAGAGTCCTGATATGTACAGTTAATTCTGTTATCATAACTCCAGATAAATGGATTGATATTTTTCTAATTTCTCCATAAAAACATATTTAGAGGGTACTCCTAAGAAGCACCTGTAAATGTATGTCATCGGTACTCATTAGAAGTGCCTTGGTTGGGTAGTTCTAATGAGTACCTATAATACATTTTTGTGCAGAAATAAGAAAAATATCAATATTTCTCTTCTGAGAAAAGGTCTTAACTGAAGCTATGTGCCATGAAGGAACAGATTTAAATCTCAAAACATTTTTTAAATGTGCTTATGACTTTGTCAGTTGATTTGTGGAATGTAAATCTGATTGTGTATTAAACTGGTTCAGACAAATTAATACACAGTTTTTCAGGCTTTGTATTGTAATCTTTTTTTTTTTTTTTTTTTTTTTTTTTTTTTGCCAAGCAGACAATTTACATGAAATGTCAAGACTTATTTTCTATGAAAAAAAAATATTTAGAATGCTGTCTGCTACAAATTTAGTTTTGTGCTTTAAGAGACAAATATAAATTTGATAGCTCCAGATAAGGCACTTTCTTTTAAACCAAAAACATCAATGTGCATCTTATTTCTTAATGAAAACTTGTTTTGAGCATTTATAAGAAGCACTTTGGTGAAGTGAGTACCAACAACATACATCCAAACTGGCCCCTAGGTTATAAAACTTTTTTCATGCTCAAAACATGAAATTTGTCATGCTGATAGATCTCGGATTACTGATATGTGCAAAATCTTTCTAGTTAAATATGGCTGAGCCTAAAAATGTCCTCGCTAACAGATATGAAAATGCCAACTATTCATAGTTATAAGCAGGGGAAATTTCATGCTCAGCTGAGTTGTGCCTGAAAAAAGTTTGATATCCTTGTGGCCTGTTCTTGCTTCCATTGTCATAATTTATGTGAATCTTCATAAAGAGCATGTATTTATGTCTTTTATGTGTACATAGCCTTGACATTGTAAATATTGTAAATATGTGTAGATGGCCTTTACATTGTAAATATTGTAAATATGTGTACATGGCCTTGACATTGTAAATATTAAACTGTTTTATCATCCAACCTAATTGTTGGTTAGACCATTGTCAAAAGCATGGCTAAAATGAGACAAAAAAAATGGTTCCACTCACTAATTGCTTGTACCTAGGCTCTGTGCAAGAGAGATCAAAGTTAAGTCATAAAGAGGTGAGTATGAAATCCTAGCAGAGGGTTGTAAATAGACCTTTTGAAGGGTAATAGATTTTGTAGGACAATTGCTGTAACCAAGCTCATGATAATACAAGTGGAACAGATAAATAAGCCAATACTCCTCTTGTCTGTCGTACTTGTATATTGACAGTATATTAGGTTTTGTATTGCCCAGTCTCATACCAGAGATATGACAAATGACCCAGACACATCCTATTTTATATGTTAAAGCATTGCCATGAGAGAATGTCTCTTAGGGGCACATGCTGATCAGCCTGCATGTCTTTTGGCTTACAGAATTATTTGGTACAGTAGAATATAACATCATTAGCAAAGTTCCTGATCAGACTGCATGTCTGTTGGCTTACAGAATTATTTGGTACTGTAGAATATAACATCATTACCAAAGTTCCTGATCAGACTGCATGTCTGTTGGCTTACAGAATTATTTGGTACTGTAGAATATAACATCATTAGCAAAGTCCCTGATCAGACTGCATGTCTGTTGGCTTACAGAATTATTTGGTACTGAATATAAAACATCATTAGCAAAGTTCCTGATCAGCCTGCATGTCTGTTGGCTTACAGAATTATTTGGTACTGAATATAAAACATCATTAGCAAAGTTCCTGATCAGCCTGTATGTCTGTTGGCTTACAGAATTATTTGGTACTGAATATAAAACATCATTAGCAAAGTTCCTGATCAGACTGCATGTCTGTTGGCTTATAGAATTATTTGGTACTGTAGAATATAACATCATTAGCAAAGTTCCTGATCAGCCTGTATGTCTGTTGGCTTACAGAATTATTTGGTACTGAATATAAAACATCATTAGCAAAGTTCCTGATCAGACTGCATGTCTGTTGGCTTACAGAATTATTTGGTACTGTAGAATATAACATCATTAGCAAAGCTCCTGATCAGACTGCATGTCTGTTGGCTTACAGAATTATTTGGTACTGTAGAATATAACATCATTAGCAAAGTTCCTGATCAGCCTGCATGTCTGTTGGCTTACAGAATTATTTGGTACTGTAGAATAAAACATCATTACCAAAGTTCCTGATCAGCCTGCATGTCTGTTGGCTTACAGAATTATTTGGTACTGTAGAATAAAACATCATTACCAAAGTCCCTGATCAGATTGCATGTCTGTTGGCTTACAGAATTATTTGGTACTGTAGAATATGACATCATTAGCAAAGTTCCTGATCAGATTGCATGTCTGTTGGCTTACAGAATTATTTGGTACTGTAGAATAAAACATCATTACCAAAGTCCCTGATCAGACCATACAGCTTTTCTGGCTGATCTGGATCTTCACTGCTCACATAGTCCCTGAAGATATTTTTTTCATTATTTTGCTCATTTATTGGGACAAGTCCATTATACAGTCAGGTATGACAGTAAGGAAGGCATGCATGCTGCTGTCTTGAACTTCATGTATTTGGATAGCTTTATATGTATTGGGACACCTTACCTTACCATACGTCTTAAAATTTGAATGTCCATTTTGCTATCTATTGTTTAAAATCTGTTGGATTTGTGGTAAACAGTGTATGCCCTGATCAGATGCTGCATTCTGCAGCATCTCATCTGGGTCTTCACTGTTTGCTCTGTCCCAAAACCATGGGAAATTATGGTAATATCTCACATTCTTGTACATATAAGCTGAAACTTGAGGAAAAATTACCAACTGACATATGCACCCAAAGAAGACTCAAACCTGCCTGCACATCCGCACAGTTTGATCAGTTCATCGTTGTCTTCATGAAGAAATTTTGCATCCATGATTATCCAAAGTGTGCCATCTGAAGATTCTGATCAGACTGCTCAAAATGTGCAGGCTGATCTGTCTTCTTGTCTGCATGAAGAAACTGCTTCTTTGGCTATCCAAAATGTGCCCTCTGAAGATTCTGATCAGACTGCACAAGAGCGCAGGCTAATGTGAACCTTTGCTTGGTACACATGTCAGATGTTGCATGTTCTGACATTTTAACTGATATAAGGAACAAAGCACCAGGTCAAGTTTAAGTAGTCATTATGTAGTTGAAGAATTCTTCCTTGTTTCTTCACTATGTTATGTCATCTCGCGAGAATCATCTCATCACAGTAATTCTATAATCGTTTCAATATTTGAATTATAATTGAGGAAAAAGACAAGCATAACATGCAAACAATGAAGGTTTAGATTGACAGGTATGTCTTCAGTCTGATCAGGGCCTTCATTGTCTGCTTATGGAATCTTAATAGTGCAGAATACTGTAATATCCCTAGGTATTGGGACAGATAGGCCTTTGCAAACAATGTAGACCCAGATCAGATGTCACAGAATGTGGCATCTGATCAAGGTCTACACTGTTTGCTGTACAAACAGCAATATTTTAGACACAGAATTAGTAGAATGGAATATTTCAAATTTTAGGACGTATGGTAGGTAGATAAGATACGTCATCAAATGGAGAAGGCCATCAATCAGACTGCATAGATATACTATATATATTTATAGGCTGACCTGAGTCTTTAATATTTAGAAATGATGTAATGAACCATTTATCATGTTATAGCTTGTTTCATAAAACTTCTTGTCTGTTTACTGGATAATCTTGTGTGTTAGCATTGATAGTTGTTTTTTGTTAGCTATATGCAGTTCATGGTAAACATTACTCCAGATAAACTAATAATGAAGGGGAATTGATATACTTTTAACCCTTAAACTGCCAATCACAACAATTGTCATTTGCTTTGTCATCAGCTTGTGATTTTAAAAGTCATTTTTGCAAACATTGTGGACCAAATCTGATCTGGATCCCCACTGTTTGCCTGTATGCAAAAATATGTTTGAAAAGTTTGCAAGAATATTCAGTAGAGGACATAAACAGACCACATTTTCAGATGCAGGTTTTCTTGGCATTTTAAGGGTTAAGCTAGGGAATCAACTTTGTCAAAATTGTTTATGTTCCATTCTGAAAAGAGATTCACTCATAATTTAAAGATAAAAATTTGCTACCTCTGGGAGAGAATTCTTTCATTTTAGGGTAGGTCATATAGGAAACTAAACTGGAAGTCACAAATGTTATCTCCTTTGTAAAATATGGCAGAAAATCTACAAGATGCATCCAATCTCTTACTTCATTGAGGCTTTTCCATGGCTCCAGATACCAGGGAGTATCAGAAAAAAAAAGTTTTCTTATTTCTCCACAAAAACATATGTTGTGATAGTTATTAGAGCCTTGGAAAGGTGCTTGCAATGAGTAACCACAACATATGTTTTTGCTGAGAAATAAGGAAAATATCAATAATTTTTGGTTGGAAACAGTTCTTTATCTGGAGCTATCATGTTTCTAATAATCCACAAGATAATGTTTTAGTGTAAAGTAACAAGTATTATCTTCCAAAGGACTTGAGACTTTTCAGACTCATGACAGACATACTGAGGAAGTATGATGCTGACAAAATTATTTTTGTCAAAATGACACTTTTTACACAAAGCCAATTTTGGATAATTCTTGTTTTCTGAGTTTTGTATGCTCTGGGACAGTGCGTCTGAGATATAAAAAGGTATATTGAACATGTGCATGAAGAATCCTTTTTTGACAAAATGACTGCTGCTGTAACTTTGCCATTTATGTCTAACCACATGTTTGTCTGTCTGTCAGTATTGGTCTCCCAATCACATACAGTCTGAAGCAAATATGCATTTTAATACATTGCTTTTCAGTACTTACAAGATAGTCATTACCTTGTGGTTAGAGGGAAGAGGGGGTTGGGTTGTTATCTGATAAGCATTGTTTATTAACATTTCATGTTAAAGGCTCCATATTCCTCAAAAAGTGATTTTTTTATCCTATCTCTGAATTAATATTGGCAACATTAATGCAGAGATAGGATAGAAAATCGTTTCTTTTTTGATCCAGTTCAAGAACAAGAGACTAACTGAAGTTTTACAGGCTGTCAGCTGCTACATTTTATGATTGTTTTTATACTATACATCAATTTATAAAACCTTTCTTGGATAATAAAATGTCTGTTTTTGAGGAATATGAAGTCTTTAAAGAGGAGCATTTGGTGATAGTTCTGGGATAATTTTGTCCCGTTTTCCATAAAAACATAGGTTGTGGTTAGTCATTAGAAGTGCCTAAATGAGGTGCTTCCAATGAGCACCCACAATGTATGTTTATGGAGAAAAACAAGTTCTACCAGAGCTATCATCAAATACTCCTTAACAAGTTATGTGATCTTTACAATGAATTATACACTTTATCTGGACTTTTTCTGCAATTAAATGTTTGTAAATATTGTCTTATTACCTGTGGTCATTGTCTTCTGCTGATGGAGGCTTTTACCCTATATATTGGGACATTCAATTGCCTTACACATTTGAAAAATCCATTTATTTGACAATCTGAAGAGGTGTCTATCTGCTGGATAAGTAAACACCCTGATCAGTCGCCACTGTTTGGTCAGGATTGTCTGTCTAAATACCTGTTGTACATATGTTTCCAGTTAAAATGGGCTGCACCATGCAAAAAAGTTTCTTTGTGCATATGTGGACAGTGAAGGCCCAGAGCAGCCTGCGCATTCACACAGTCTGATCAAAGTCTTCACTGTCCACTAATAGAATCATTGGATACTAGAGTTATAACAATAAGATTTAAAAGTGGGTAATATCCCAGTGTGGACTTAAGGAGAAAGATGAGCAAACTGAGGAAGTATTATATGGTTTGTAATATATGGTTTGCCAGAAGAATCTTGTAGTACCATAGCTCCAGATAAGGCTTTTTCTCAACCTGACAATACTGATATTTTTCTTGTCACTCCTAAAAAAAGACATTATGTTGTGGGTACACGTTATAAGTGCCTAGCCGAGGCATTAGTAATGCTAACCCACGTTTTTGTGGATAAATAAGAAAATGATTTATGAAGATACCCCTCTTATCTCCCTATACACGTCTTGAACTTCTTTGGCCTCGGGGACCCAGGCCCTACCCACTGACGACTCTGTTTTATTCTCTGGCTCATAATAATGAACCCAAGTCTCATCTACAGTCACCAGACGCAAAAGAAAATCATCTTTTGACCATAAACATCGGCTAACTCACTGTTCATTTATTTGCCTGTTTTACCTTTTAAATACAAGTACCGAATTACAGCACAATACTCAACTTTAGATGAAAAGCATGCCTTTGCATCACTAGCCATGTTTGACATTCAATATCTTATTAAAGAATAACTTGATACGTGTTCAATTTTGTACCCGTGTATAAAACATATATTGAAACAAAGCATGAAAATCGTGACCATCTCGATCCATCGGAAATGGGATAGGCTGGTTATTTATTGACATGCCCTCGTACAATAGAGAAAAGATACTCGTAGTAACTCATGTTCTGCAACACCCTTCAACCACAACAAGGAGTCACTATGGATCAGCTTCCGTACATAGCCAAGTTTGAAGTCTTGATGTAAACTTATCCGTAGATGGCATGAATGAGTCTTGTTACAGCTTGCCTCACCCACCCACAAAATGGTGCATAAATTTTCTGCTATGTCTGCAAGAAAGACAACTTTTGTACTTCTTTTAACATTGCTGCACCAAGCCCCTACTGTAAAGGGTCTTCTCTAAAAAGGAAAACATTTTCTGCCAAAGGAGCAAATGCTTTTTTTTTTTTTTTTTTTTTTTTTTTTTGGAGTAGAAGGAGTATTGTAATAAATCTTAGTATTGGGACAGAGAGGCCTGAGCAAATAGTGTAGAACCAGAGTAGAAACCATGAAACGTGGCATGTGATCAGGGTCTACACTGTTTGCTACTCATCCAACAATATTCTAAACACATCAAGGGATAGTGGAATAGACCTTTTACAAATGTTATGAGAAATATGGTAAGTAGTTGAGGTTGTCACAATACTTAGGGTAAATATGGTAGACACATTTTCAGAAGAAAGACAAAAAAATAAGAGAAAAGTCCAGGGAGTGCCACAATCACAAGCGGCAGCCCTTCCCAGACACCAAGAGGAAGAGGAAACAGATAAAACCAAACAAGCGCAAATCGAACAAACGTACGAAAAACACTAATATTAGCTCACTCTTCCCTAAGTGAGGTAATCGCAATGCTCAAAGGACTGAAAAGCACAAGAACAAATAACACCAGGCAAAACTTTATGCAAATAGCCTCATAGAATAAGCCACAAAACAATAAAGAGGAACAATTTCGAACGAATTTCCTCCTGTAAAATGTATTCTCCTGTAAGGTTATATGACCTGCAGTTATTGTTCATGGACTGTGTCCAGTTTCTCTTGACTGATCAGGTTTATGGATATCCATTTGGCCACTTTGTGGGAAAGTAACTGTCTGTTTGGCTTTCTGCTAGTGATGTTTCCATTAGGGTCAAGTTATTTCGTGTTTGTGTTTCTTTCCCTTTGATGTCTCTGATGGGAGGTGTGGGATAATTGTATCGATGTTTTTTTTGCTTGGCTCATAGTTGCATTTTGGGAAGTGCAGCTGAATCATAGCATCGTTTGGTCTGCGTCAAGCAAAAAATGCCTTTGAGCATTTGCAAAATGTGTGGATTCACATCATCCTGCTTACGCACAAAGAGTCATTGGGGCATGCTCTCCATTGAAATTCTGTAGTCTCAAATGGTTCTGTTTGTGGATAGTGAAGGTCCTGATCAGACTGCATGGATGTGCAGGCTGATCTTGGCATTTTCTGTCCCCATATGCCCAAAGACACATTTGCACAAGGTGCAGCCCATTTGATGTTGACCAATAGTTGATGGTTCATTGAATTTGGTCAATTTCTCCTGTACTGCAAAGATCTTAACCTATTTTTTATGGTTCAGTAATCAATGGGTTTGGACAGTTTCTCCTTTACTACGAAGATCTTTACCTACTTTTTATGGTTCAGTAATCAATGGGTTTGGTCAGCTTCTCCTTTACTATGAATGTTACATGCAGTCTTGTTGGTAAGACCCCAGTTGCATCAGGAGAATGATAGCTAAACATTGCCATTAGTATTTGACCTTGAACTATATTCATAACCTCAGGCATGAGAGTATCCATGTGATATTATTCTTATTGCTCCACAAAAACATTTGTGTGATACTCAATGAGGCACTTCTAATGAGAACACGTAACATATGTTACATGGAGAAATAAAAGTAAAACCAGTACTTTTTTGGTTAAAAAGTGCCTAACATAGAGCTTAATATATTCAAATACTGATGGTAGTGTTCAGCTGTCCTTCCTCAGATGGTTTTATTATCCCAATGTTTTAGTTGTGGGGATATTGTGACCGCCTCTGTTCATCCGTTCGTCATGTATCTCCTCCTTAACCACTGGGCAGAATTGAACCAAACTTGCTACACGACTTCCCCTTATGGTAAAGGTGTGCGAGAGCAAAATAATTTTTCACTCTGCGCCATGTTACCGTCGGTTGGTGTCAAAAGATCACGAAAGCATGGGGGATTTCGCATCGGCTGCTCAATCTAATTGGATTTATGAGCTTGCCTGTGTCGCCTCTGTTGTGGTCATCTGTAGTATGTCGTCTGTCAACATATTCAAACATCTTCCCCTCTGAATAAACGTCAGAAAGATTGCCTTTGGAAATCACTGGGCTGATTGAAGTCAAATTTCATGTGGCATATCCATGGGATGGGTGAATGAAAGTTTGTTCGCGGGGTCCAGGTCACATGCCCAAGATGGCCCTCGTGCCCATATAAGGTAAATACCTTCCAAAAATCTTTTTCTCCTGAACCAGCAGGCGGATTGTCATGAAACTTGGTATGTAGCATTTACGAATCGTGCCAATCATAATTAAAAAAATCATTACACTTGGATGACCTCGACCTATTTTAGGCCAAGGTAAAATTTGTTTGCATAAACTTTTGTTTGGGAAAAAGGCAAAACTTTGTATTTTTCAGAAACTATTGCAGCCTGTTGTTTGAAAATTGGTAGATGCGGTGAGCTAAATGAGTAAATGAAATTACATGAGTATTCAAGGTCAAGGTCATTCCTTGACTTTGGCCTAAGCACATTCAGATATGAAAATTAAAACTTGTTTTTCTCAGAAACATTTATAACTAAATTTCATATGAAAATTTTTAGGAACAAGAGAATGAAAATTATTAATATGAGGTTGGTCACATGACCAATATGGTCACCATGCCCCTATAAGGTCAAAACCCTTTAAAAAATTTCTTCTTAGGAACCAGTTGGCTGATGATCATGAAACTTGGTGTGTAGTATTGGCGACTCAAACCAAGCATAGTTTATTCAAATGATGACCCCTAGATGGCCTTTACCTATTTTAGGCCAAGGTCAGCTTTGGTCGCGTAGGCCTTTGTATGGGAAAAAGTCAAAATTGTGTATTTTTCAGAAACCATTCCAGCCTGTGATCTGAAAAAAAATTGTAGATGCAGGTAGCTAAATAAGTAAATGAAACTACATGTGTATTCAAAGTCAAGGTCATTCCTTGATCTTTGCCTGAGGTCATTAAAATATGAAAATTAAAAGTTGTTTTTCTCAGAAACTACTGGGCCATTTGTAACCAAATTTCATATGAAAATGATCAGGAACAAGAAAATGAAAATTATTAATATGTTTTGTCACATGGCCAGTATGGCCACCATATCCATATAAAGTCAAAACCGTTTCAAAAACCTTCTTCTCAGGAACCAGTAGGCTGAGTATCATGAAACTTGGTATGTAGCATTGGGGACTCAAGCCATCAATATTTATTGGATGACCTTAACCTATTTTAGGCAAAGGTCAACTTTGGTCGCATAGGCATTTGTATGGGAAAAAGTCAAAACAGAAACTATTCCAGTCTGTGATCTGAAAATTTGTAGATGCAGAAATGAAACTACATGAGTATTCAAGGTCAAGGTTATTCGCCTAAGTTCCTTCAGATATGAAAATTAAAACTTGTTTGTTTGTTTTTTTCTCAGAAACCACTGGGCCAATTGTAACCAAATTTCATAGGAAAGCTTTTAGGAATAAGGAAATGAAAGTGAATAAATATGAGTTTGGTCACATGACAAATATGGCTGTGATGCCTGTGAATTGTAAAATCATTTAAAAAAATCCTCCAGAACCAATGGACAGATTGCCTTGAAACTTGGTTTGTAGTATTGGGGTCTCGGGGCCATCATAGTTTATTCAAATGATGAATATCTTGATCTTGACCCAATTCATATCAAGGTCAAATTTTGTCCCGTATGCTTTCGTATAGGAAAAGTGGAAATTGTTAATTTAAAAAAAAAAACTATTGTGGCTTGTGAACTTAAATTTTATATTTGCAATCAACTAAATGAGTAAATGAAGCTACATGAGCAACAAAGGTCAAGGCCACTCCTTGACCTTTGATTTTAGCACAGAATTTAGCATAATCAGCAAATAAACTCATGGTACAGACCCCTGGGTTCATGATCCTAAAGAGGGACATAAAGCCCCATAGCATGAGCCTGGCTTCCAATAGGCATATTAATGGTCCATGGGACAGTCTTCTATAATGACCTTCAAATTCATTTCAAAATAACACTCAGGTTCTCTGGTTATCAAAATTTACTTATTTGAGAAAAAACATGATGATTTATGTGTTCCGATTACTTGTTTTGTTTGTGCTCATTGTCTTATATTTAAGGAGCCTTGGTATATTTTCCGCCATTTTTGTAAGGGAGATAACTTCTGTTTGTTTTACTGCTCATCAAGTTCCTTCTTAAAAGGGGTCTATTCTAAAAGGAAATAATTTACTCCTCAAGGGAGCAAATTCTTTTCTCATAGAGTAGACCCCATTTCAGAAGGAAAACAAAACGCTTTTGAAAGAGTGGCCTCCCCTGAAAGTACATCAATTCCCCTGAAGATATTTTGTGTTGTGTTAATACAGGAATATCGAATTAATTTTCTGTTGTTAGTCTTTGATCACATGCATTTTGGATGTTTGGTCGAAAAGAAGTTTATAAGTATTTGTGGTGGGAAATCGGTTTGAAAAGCAATTGTTTGTAGTATTTATATATTAATATTGTAAGAAACAGTTTGTGGTCATTGAATGTTCTGTATTTTCATTGTTATAATTAATATTATGGAAGTAAAGATTTTAACATCGATGCTTAGTTACATTTTTCAATGATATATCAATCAGTGTCTCTGTGACAACTGATATTTTAGCAACGAAATGACCCTTGTGTTGCACACGCAAATAATGGCAATCAAAAAGTGGCATACTGAAACTTTTATGAAACTGATTCCACGGAATAATATACATAGATTTTCAGTCATAGGATTTCACTCACTATAAAATGATGGGTTACAACATGGATATTCTGCAGCAAACTGTATGCGTGCTTGTTAACCCAAAAATAGTTTATAGTTTTGCTTCTCTTTTTTATTGCAAGACTGTGGGTCTTTCTTCAGACTAAAGGATGACATCATTCTCAATCTGTTTCAATACATAAAAACATGCCTATTCAAATACGAGGGATGTTCGAAATGAATTGCTTATTGTCCTCTAGCTCGATATCCACGTGGGGCACGATAAAAAACCAATACATGCCTGTATAGGGCTATTCAATATCTACACAATGGTGTATAAGTGTACATGTTAGACTAAGTGTAAGACATAAAATTTGCCATTTGAATACACGCAGTCATTGACCACTGCAGTAAAAATGGTTCGTAGAAGCGTCGACAAAAAAGATGAAATACGGGCTTACATCAAAGCTCGCTCAAAACTTGGTTGTTCTTTGAAGAAGCTGATGACTGAAATTACTACTGCTTTTGGACCTTCTTGTGTGTCTTATGACACAGTTCGGCGGTGGAAAAAGAAATTTGAGTCTGGTGTAGAGTCCATCAAAAATGCACCGAAATCAGGTAGGCCAAAATCTGCATCTCGTAAAGAAATCGTTTCCAAAATAAAGGAAAATCATTGAAGGAGATGCCAGATTTACAATTCGTGATATTGCACGAAAGGTAGGCATATCACTATATCAACGGTTCACCTTATTTTGAAGAAGCATTTGAAAGTCAGAAAGATTTCTGCTAGATGGGTGTCACATCTGTTGACTGACGAGCAAAAGAGGCAACGGGTTAAAGTGGCCAAAAAGCTGCTTCAAATGTTTCCAAAATATGACAAAAAAGCAGTTTGCCAATGTCGTCACAGGTGATGAAACCTGGGTCCATTATTTTGAGCCCGTTAGAAAGGTTAGCAATAAGATCTGGGCCACTAAACACAGCAAACGCCCAATAATTGCCAAACGTTCTTTGAGTACAAAGACGGTTTTGTATGCACTCTTCTTCTCTGGTTAAGGAGTCGCAATAAAAGTGCCAGTGAGAAAGGGCAAAAGCATCACCGGAAAGTACTACAAAGACGTAGTACTGAAGAAACTGAAAAAGTATTATCATAAATGACGCCCTGCCACTGGTTTTAAACATGTCCGTCCGTCTTCTACATGACAATCCCCCAGCTCATACCTCCGCAATAGTTACGGCGTTTTTGAAAAAAGAAAAAGTAATTGTTTTGCCTCACCCCCCCCCCCCCCCCCCCCAGACCTTGCCCCATGCGATTTCTTTTTGTTTCCGAAATTGAAAGCATTCCTTGCTGGGCGGAAATACCAGTCCCGACAGGCACTTGGATCTGCCATTCATCAGTACCTTATTACTGTGCTTAAATCAGCGTACCGTGACGCCTTCATAAAGTGGATACATCGGCTGTAACTTTGCATTTCTAGCCACGGGGAGTACTTCGAGGGCATGAAATGAGTACTTTTGGGCTAACTTGAAATTTGAAGTCTCCAGATAGAAATAAGCAATTGATTTCGAACATCCCTCGTATACTGAAAATTTTACTAACAAAATTGAAAAAAAAATTCAGATAAAATTCTGATATTCTTCGAATTTGTACTCAAAACATTGATTGTGGGTACGCAATAGAACCACCTCGGCGAGACGGTTTTAACGCGTACCAACAAGCTATTTTTTTTAGCAGAAATAAGAAGAATAATGTATATCCCTGTTAACCCCAGTTTTACTATATAAATGCAGGGTTTAAGGGGTTCAGAATGATATAGGTATGTTTTCGTGATGACAGGCGCTTGACTATAGTGCCTGTGATTTAACCCTCGTGATCCTGATTGTGGTTCTCTTGTGTTCAGACTTGAGATCGCTATTGAACCTCTTGCTTTGTTTCATCAGTGTTTGTGATTATATGTGTGTCAATGTGATGTTTAACTGATGAGTTAGAGGACCACTATGTAATTTGGAGCAGCTTCAGAATTAAGTGTGAGGCTTTGCACAGGTCACCTCCTCAATTCTTACCCCCACCCCTCCCCAGTAGTTTTCTCCACTGACTATTCTAAGGTGTGCAATTTTTCCGTTCATGTCTTGTGGTCTCATATGTGACGTTTCTTTAGTCATTCGTGACATTGTATTAACCAGCCCTTAGAAACTACCGGAGACCACAGGCTTCGACAAATCAGTAAGTACTACTTAGAGAAAAAAAAAACAGTATAACTTCCTTAAATTCCTCTTCCTGTTGTGTACACAGGTCACATAGCTTCATAATTGTCTCTGGAGTCCGTCTTTAGTAATTGATGAATCCAGTGGGGCACACAGTCGTCTCCTGGATAGGGAGGAGTTTTCCAGAATCTTTACTCAGAGGGTTTGGATATGAATGGATGGTCAGTAACACCATTATTTATACTCAGTTCGTTTTTTTCCCTCTGGTTATCCGTGTATTTTTATTATTCTATCGCAGAAAACAGGTCGACATTTCATGCAAATTGTCCCCATCGGAGACAGTTTGCATGAAATGGTCACACCTGTTATCTGTTAAAAATAAGAAAAAAATATTTCAATATGTCGTCTGCTCTGCTAAAATTTTACCCAGAGTGTATCAAGTCATGGGTACCAATAACAGCATGATGCTTTCTTAATGTTTCAGTCGATGTGGGTTTCTCTATCTTGTGAAATGCCATTGTACACCATGCGCTGTTTACATTTAATCGAATCTTCTGTAAAAGACTGTCGCTGGTTATATTATTTACTACCCAAAAACATAGGGTTTAAGGCTGATTGTTTTTTTAAATGATAGAAAATAGTGTTCAGAAATTGAACTTATCTTCCCAACTACTAATATCAGTTACCAAGGCTGAAGGATTTTCAAAGTAGAACAAGTGTATTCTAAAATACTGACTGGTATTATCAGATATCTAAGCCTATGTTCGCTTAAAGTCTGAATTTTTGCGCCTCCTCTACCCTGGAACAGTATGATGTCAATTTAAGAAACGTAACTATTTCCACACTTAATGGACCCTATTCCGTGTCCTTTTGGACAAATTGAAAAAAAAAAATCATCAACTAAATTTGCCCAGAGAGTGGTAAAGGTTAAAAACAGCAGCTGTTTTGATTGTAACTTTGTCTTGTATAAATACAAGTACACATGAAGATAGGCCAAAAGGAGGGACAAGTAAAAGCCAACGAATGAATGTAAATGCCAAACCCAGCTACAAGAAGGACAGTTGTCAGTTTCTGGCGAAATAATATGCACACATACTGGTTAACCGCTTAGATGACTAAGCTTGCAAAGGAAAAGTGTGGTTATGTAAACTAACTGGCTCGACATGACCCTAACGGGTTGACTGGGCCGTAAAACCTCAACTCAATCAAAAACTACAAGACGGTCAGACGCAACATAAGATTTAATGAAAAAGCTTGAAGAGATATAAAATGTTGATTACTACTTGTCAGGAAATGTTATGTTTGCAGTTTTATACATCACGAAAACATGCCTATATAATTTTGACCCCCTTAAACCCCACGTTTATATAGTAAAAGTGGGGTTTACAGGGGTATACATTATTTTTCTTATTTCTGCTCAAAACATAGGTTGTGGGTACTCGTAAGAACCCCGCCTCACCGAGGCGGTTCTAACAAGTTCCCACAACCTATGTTTTGAGCAGAAATATGAAAAATATAAAAAAAATTTTATCTGAAAATTTTCATTTTTTGGGTAGTAAAATTTTCAATATATTTGAATAGGCTTGTTTTCGTAATGATATACTCAAAGGCAATAAAAAGTATACAGTTTTGAGTACCGGCTCGTTTTGTACTTTTTTTTATTTAAATATTTTCATGGTCATTTTTGTCAAACATCTGTCTTTAAAAATCACAAAGGTAATTCTTGCGCAGTCATAACTTATGGAGTTACGCACCCTTAATTAAATTTCCAGTCATAACTCGCTTTGTATAAGACAAATATCATTTTACTTTTTCAAAAAAGTCTTGAACAAATGTCTGTGAGTGACGACAACGTTATGTAATTCGAAATTACCATCAAATGACTTCAAGCTGAATTTGAATTTCTTTCCGCCTCAAATTATCTCCCCTTGAATAAAAAATATAGGGAATTTAAAGAGTCTATATTTGAAGTAGCATTAGCGGTTTTCACTTTAAATTTTCGAAAACGTGTTGCTTGGCTTAGCCGCTTTGTACCATATACAGATGTAATCTCCTAAACCCGTTTATTTAACAGAAAAATATCAATTAATGTACCATAAAAATTCAATGCATTCCATCAGAAGAGGAACGAAAATGTCCAAAACGTTATGTCCTTTGTATAGAAAGACAGTGTACTCTGTTGTGCATTTCAAGTTGAAACATGTTCTTACAGCATGTTTATCCTTCTGTCGACTGCAATACAAATGCATAAATGTAAGTTTCTTTGTTCAAAATGCACCTTTAAAGGGAAGCTTCTCACGCAAATGTTGATTTAGACCCCTTATTCGTTTCCGTAAATGCCATATATTTGCTCTTTGATAGAATTTCCTTTAAGCGGTTTAAGTTTCGGATTGCGATGACTTTGGTTTAAATTTTCTTTTTATCTCCTTCCAAAATTTTCTCGGTTGTTTTTTTCGCTATATCACAAATGTTTTTACCTTCTTTTATTTTAAACTTTTGCTTTGCCTTGTATTTTGTGCGGTTATATTTCGTGCATGCCGCTTGGAAACTTTTTCTATTGTAGCATTTTTCTAGTCCCAAAAAAATATTTCTAGCTCTTTTGAATTCATTTTTTACCTCCCTACATTGCTGGTCAAACCATTTATTTCGTGGTGGATTTAAGGTACCTTTTTCACTGACATGTGTTTCTTTTCCAAAAACAAGTGCAGTTGTAGCAAAAAAATATTCTGTGAATGAATTTACTACGCTATCCACCGGACTACTATCGATACAGCTATTCAACCGTTGCAACGCCTCATTATTATTCATGAGTTCTGACCTAAACAAAGCAGCTTTTGATTCGTCATAAACTATTTTTAACTCGGTGCGTGCTGCTTGCTTTGGGGCGGGTTTATGTGACAAATTGCGTGGCAACGATAGAAAAACTGGTGCGTGATCAGAAAATTCATTGAAATTTAAGATTTTAAAATTGGATAAACATTTCAAGTCGGACGGATTAGCTATCAAATAATCAACCGCGCTCATTTCATTTAAGGACATAAAGGTATGTGCACCAATACTGCGGTCTTCATGTACAGGCCCATTAGCTATAAATAAACCCGATGTTTGACACAATAACAATAGACGTCGGCCATGTGTATCTAACACGTGGTCACTATTTATTCTAGGTTGTAAAATAATGTCATTCAAAAAGGTATCTTCATCGTCGAGAGATCTATCAAAGTCGAGACAGTCTGATTCATTTGTGCTGCGGGAGTTCATGTCGCCTAGCAAAAATACCTTTTGTCCGAATTGTTTGTATTTTGCAATGTACAGTTCTAACTGTTCGAATATATCTATATCTTGGCTATCCAAAACTTTTGATCCCGACGGAGGAATATATGTTACGCATATATAAACATCTTCATCGAAGAAAAATATATCTTTGGAAATTTTGATCCACATGATACCAGTTTTACTTTTCTCTAACACTTTTACTTTACCATTAAGACAATTTTTGTAGTACAGAGAAATTCCTCTGCTAAATGGACCCTTTTTAGCACCCGCAGATTTGTTACGAAAAAGATGTTCACACGAATAACCTTGAATATCT
This sequence comes from Anodontia alba, assembly GCA_964016985.1. Lineage (NCBI taxonomy): Eukaryota > Metazoa > Mollusca > Bivalvia > Lucinida > Lucinidae > Anodontia > Anodontia alba. The sequence goes on from OZ024823.1 coordinate 355,181, forward strand.
AGGTTCAAACTATCTTTTTGGGTCACCCAAGTTTCGTTTAATAGTATGACGTCATAGGTCTGGATGTAATTTATGAAATCAACGTCAGATATTTTTCTCGCTAAACCATTGACGTTCCAAGATATGATGTTAATATGCTCCCGTTGACCTCCCTAACTCATGTGTTGCTGCTGCTGTTGTGGCTGTTGCTGTTGACCAGGTACATACTCGACCCCGTTCACAAATAGTTTATCCCTGACAAGTTTAACGGTTTTACCATTCAATTTCTCTTGCTGCATAATCGGATACAAGGCTTTTCTGGCTTCCCGAACATGCTGCGGCCATTGCATTCCTACACCAAGGTTTACTTCTTTGAGTTTGTCCGCATGATCATATGACGCTTTTCGTACGATTTCCCGTTGTTTGAAATAGTGGAATTTCGCTACAATCGGTCGTACCTTGTTGTGACTAGGGTTCCCCACCCGGTGTACACGATCGAACGCTAAAATCTGAGCTTCTTGTAATTGCAACTGTTCAGCACATACTTTCTTAACACAGTATTCACAGTCCTCGGTCTCACCCCCTTCTGGTACCCCGTAGAATAATAGATTGTCTCTCATTGACCGCGACTCAAGGTCAGAGACCTTAGCCTCTAATTTTGCACATTTTACCATGTAACTTTTGGAGCTATTTTCTAGGTCACTGCATTTACCCTTTAGATTTGTAATCTCAGATTTAGCTCTTTTTAGTTCATTTTTCCTGTCATCGTTCTCACCACTAATGAACTGGCATGAATTTTCAACTGTGGTCACCCTAGTTTCCACTGCATTCACTTTTGTTTCTAAGTCTGTGACCTTCATGTGAATTGAGTTTACAGTTTTTTCTATTTCATTTAGCTTACACAATGATTGTTTCATTTGCTTCACATCATTTATCAACTCTATAGCCCAGCTCGGTGACCCAAATATGTATATCTAAAATAGATGACGCGTTTTCAATATCGTTGAGTATACATCGAAACGTTCGCGGGGGTTCTCTGTTTCGTCGCGACAGACGCAGGTCCACGCTCTTCTATCGCTTGAATATTTAAAAAAAAAATGTATCTAGATTTAGACTGCGCAACTTTCCGTCCCTGTAGGCCAGCATACAGAGATGACAAAATGCAAGCTCTTTTGCTTCATCATAATGTAACCACGGCCGACTGTCGAACCAAGACGGCTGGAAACTTATTTGTTCCCGCTTTTTTACACCAAAAGTACGTGGTGGGAACCGAAAAATCTTAGGTTGATTTAGAACAGGCGGTACTTGTATATCCATAATGGAACAACAACACTGACGTGGTACTTCAGATACAGTTTCAGGATTAAGAATATGCTTGCATTCAAAGTCAAAAAGTTTTATACATAACTTGTCGACCGACATGTTCTTTGACTTAGAATAATTAGAAAAATAGATTGAGGGGATTTAAACATTCTTCTATGGCGCTCTTTAATACATTCTGGATCAAAGCTCAACGAATTTATCATGTCTTTGATATATCATCTATTGATACTAATCCTTTAAAGATAATGAAATAAATCAAACAGGTGTCATTATAATGATTGCAGTGTTTGGCACGACGACTGACTGTTTTGTTTTCACACCTTGGACAGGCTTACAGGTGAAACGAGCCACGAGCGTTATTGATAAATGTATAATAAAACAAGAATTAAATGCGGCACTTTTGATAATGCGAGTAAACAATGTCACAGATAAGCACAACAGAAAAGGCTGAAATAAAAAAAAGTGGTACGGCCGAAAGCATGCTCGGCCAAAAAATGGTCCGGCGTTCGCCGGACCGCCGACGACGGCCTTGGGATACCAGCTTATAATGAGTTCATGATAATTATTGCGACGAAATCCATGTCGTTCAGTGTCTCCGGATGTACGGTAACATCTGCGGAAGACACTGGACGACATCACATATACAAGAAGACTATGTTTTTGTCGGCTGTTGTTTCCTTTTCAGTTTGACCTTATATCTAGATAACCATGTGATTCCCAAATCAGCAGCATGTTTAATTAAATATGGTTAACCTTTACCACTCTTTGGATTAATTCAGCAGACAATAGATCGGTGACAACTTTTTCCAGAAAACAGAATTTTACATTTCATGCAAACTGTCTCCACTGGAGACATTTTGCATGAAATATCAAATCCTCCATTGGAGACTATTTGCATGAAATGTCAAATTCTGTTTTTGTTGGGGAAAATATGAAATATATTTTAAAATGTCATCTGCTGAAAATTTTACCCAGAGTGCTAAGCGTTAATAAACTTCCTATTTTAAAACAAGGGAGGCAAATTAGTGACAAATTGGTTGTTGATTAGTTTTAAATTTCGAGCCGTCAAAATGGGTTGTCTTCCCGAGTCTCCTGAAGACGCTGGGCGACAAGTAGTTAGCTGTGCGACAAGTATTTAGCTAGGCGACAAGCATTATGACCATACCTTGCAAATGACATGATGGTTATTAACCATAGCATAACTGAATCATGCAGAACTCAAGGTTATCATTTTTATTTAGCCTTTAACGCACTCTGGGCAAATTCAACAGACGTCCAATTGATGATTTTTTTTATGTTTCCTTAAAAGACAATTAGCATGAACTCTCAAATCCTATTTTTCTGGGAAAAATGAGAAAAATATTTGAAAATATTTTTGATGAAAATTTTACACAACTTGCTAAGTGTTAACACATTGTAGTCGGCTGACTCGTAAAAGGCTAACTGCCAAACAGTGCAGACCGAGATCAGACGCCGCAGAATGTCTGATCAGGGTCTCCACTGTTTGCAAATAGTTAAGCCATTTTTCTTTAGGAATATGTAAATCTCATCACTGGACATACCTAAAATTGAAATTGGATTCTTCCAATATATAGTGTGGGAGAGTCTATTCAGTCTACAAAGGGATTAATGGCTTATTGCGAGAAATTCACTTGATTCAACAGTCTTTGATTAGATCCAGTCATTTACATAGCACAACATCCAAATAATCTCTTTTAGCTGTTACATATCACAGTCAAAATAACAGCAGCCATCAGTACGAAGAGGTCAACGTGTTCTTTCGATCCACCATTATCTGTAAAAACAACAAAAAGCATAACGCTTAACGTGCTGGGTAAATAATTCAACAGACGACATTAGGAAAAGCAAGTTACTAAGACAGGTATTTCACAAAAACGTTTAACAAATAAAGGATTTGATACTGAACATTATTTCTTGGCATGAAAAATTAAGCTCATATTAACAATATATTAATGATACACTTTTTTGAATAGAAGAGAAAAATGTCATATTTTATCCTGTAAATTTAAAGGGAAGATATTCATAAGCTTCGACTCAATAATATACATCAAATGTGTCTAAATACAGAAAAGTTGGGAGAAAGGTTAAACTATTTACAGAGGTCGTTTCAGGTAAATGCTCCTCACTGTATACAGTGGTCAACATATTTTATTTTACCCCTAATCACAGCCTTTTTAGCAGACTCGTGAAAACATACCCTTTTTCCACTAAAATACCATTTTCCCATCCTATATGAAGACAGCTCTGCGCGTTGCCCAGCTTGAAAACAATAGACCCTTTCTCGTCGTTTTTGTTTTGTTCACGCAACGGTACCAAGCTGGCCAGCAAGCGTCCCCCACCCACCCCACCACTTTGTCCCATCCCCGGGGGAATTAGCACAGGGAATAATGAAAAAAGTGAATAAGCACTGCTTATTAGTAGATACCCCCCCCCCCCCCCCACCCCCACCCCAGCAAGGTAATGGTCGATATAAATAGCAGCCCTGTTCAGAATATTAAAAAAATTCCATAGCAACAACAACTTATCATCCTTTCAACATTCTTGCAAAATATTACAAGATTCCTAAAATTATGAAGCAATATAGACAGGAAAAACAAAGTGTTATGGACATTTAAGAATTACAAAGGGGAATAACTATAACAGTATTTATCCCTTGATCCTTCTTTTTCTGTAGCAGCAACATCTCATGAACATCAACATTTATGCAAACTAGTATGCCTAAATGCCCTATCTGCACATTTTTAATATCCATAAACTGATAATGCTTTACTAGCCAAAGGACATCCTCGTAGACTTTGCCAATGTTGTTTCAGGCCTTTGTCAGGTCAATGTCACCAAAATCTAACAAGGGTCATTTTAAGAGTCTTTACCAAGGCGGTTCTTTTGTTCTTCTGACCGTTCCAAGGCGGTTCTTATTTTCATTAGGGTCTAGTTATTTCGTGTTTATATTTCTTTCCTTTTGATGTCTCTGATGGGAGGTGTGGGATAATTGTATCGATTCCTGATTATTGCCTTCCCTTCTATTTTTTAATTTACAATGTAGTGACCTTGAAAATGAGGTCAAGGTCATAAAAATCTAATCATTTCTTTCCCATGCCCTAACGGTATGTCTGTGCTACTTTGTTAAAATTCCAGCCATTGGTTCAAGATATTGTGTGCACACAAGCTTTTTTTTTTCTATCAAAATTTGAGTTTCAAAGTGCCGGTGTGACCTTGAAAAGGAGGTAAGGGTCACCAAAATCTAATCACTTCTTTCCTCAATCCCAATGATATATCTGTGCTAGCTTGGTCCAATTCCATCTTTTGGTGAGAAAGGGTGCATACAAGACTCACGTATTGAGTATTTATGATGTAGTGACCTTGAAGATAAGGTCAAGGTCACCAAAATCAAAGCACTTCTTTCCCCCATCCTGATAATGTATCTGTGCTAGATTGGTCAAATTCCAGCCATCGGTTAAAGAGATAGTGTCACACAAACTTTTTACTTCATTAACAAGGCTCACTTTTTGAGTGTTTATAATGTAGTGACCTTGAAAATAAGGTCAAGGTCATCAAAATCTAACCACTTCTTTCCCCCATCCTGATGATGTACGAGGGCGTGTCAATAAATAACAGCCTATCCCATTTCCGATGGACCGAGACGGTCACGATTTTCATGCTTTGTTTCAATATTTTTTAAATAAGATATTGAATGTCAAACATGGCTAGTGATGCAAAGGCATGCTTTTCATCTAAAGCTGAGTACCGTGCTGTAATTCGGTACTTGTATTTAAAAGGTAAAACAGGCAAGGAAATACACGGCGAGTAAGCCGACGTTTATGGGTCTTCTGCACCAACTTATGCTCAGGTTAAATTCTGGGTAGGGCAATTCAAACGCGGTAGAACGTCTTAGAAGATGAAGCCAGGTCTGGACGCCCACTGGATGCCACCGACGAAGAAATGTGTAAGAAAGTTCGGGATCTGGTATACTCCGATAGGCGAATTCAGGTGGAAGAAATAGCGCAGGCATTAGGCATTTCACATGGTAGCGTTTCAACAATCTTATATGATCGTTTAGTAATGCGCAAGTTAACAGCCCGTTGGGTCCCCAAATCCCTTAGTGATGAGCAAATGGCAACCAGAGCATCAGTATGCAGCGCCTTGTTGAAGCGTTTTAGGTCAAAAGATGATTTTTTTTGCGTCTGGTGACTGTAGATGAGACTTGGGTTCATTATTATGAGCCAGAGAATAAAGCTCAGAGTCGTCAGTGGGTAGGGCCTGGGTCCCCAAGGCCAAAGAAGTTCAAGACGCAACCATCTGCTGGCAAGGTGATGGCCACAGTATTTAGGGACGCAAAAGGCGTTATTATGTTGGACTTTTTACCCAAGAGAAGTACAATAACTGGAGTGTACTATGCAAACTTGTTAGACCAGCTGAGAACCGCCATCCGTGAAAAACGCCGAGGTAAACTCTCTAAATGTGTTTTGCTGCAACAGGACAACGCGAGAATCCACACTTGCAAAGTTGCAATGGATGCTATAGAGCGGAACGGGTATGAATTAAACCACGTCCCGCCTATTCGCCTGACCTAGCTCCTAGCGACTTCTTCCTATTCCCAAACCTGAAAAAGGATATCCGTGGACTTCATTTCCGGTCTGATGAAGAGGTCGTGACGGCAGCTGAGGAGTGGGTCAATGGAAAGGACCCTGACTTTTTCAATTCTGGGCTGATGGCACTTGAACACCGTTGGCCTAAGTGCATTACACTAGAGGGCAATAACATCGAAAAAGAAGAGGTGGATCTCAACCGGAAATAAGTTAGGCTGGTTACTTATTGACTCACCCTCACATATATGCTAGTTTGGTCAAATTCAAGCCATCGGCTAAAGAGATAATGTGCACACAAACTTTTTACTGCATTAACAAGGCTCACTTTTTTGAGTATTTATAATGTAGTGACCTTGAAAATAAGGTCAAGGTCACTAAAATCCAATCACTCCTTTGCTCCATTCTTATGTTGTATCTGTGCTAGTTCGGTCTATTTCCAGCCACTGGTAAAGAGATATTGTGCACACAAACTTTTTACTTCATTTACAAGGCTCCTTTTCGAGTATTTATAATGTAGTGACCTTGAAAATAAGGTCAAGGTCACCAAAATCTAATGACTTCTTTGCTCCATCCTTATGATGTATCTGTGCTAGTTCGGTCAAATTCCAGTCATTGGTTAAAGGGATGTTGTGCACACAAACTTTTTACTTTAATAACAAGGATCCTTTAGGCTGCTTTTTGAGTATTTATTATGTAGTGACCTTGAAAATAAGGTCAAGGTGTCCAAAATCTATTCACTTCTCACCCCCCCTACCCCCCCCCCCCCCCCCCCCCCCAACACACACACACACATCCTGATGACTATCTGTGCTAGTTTGGTCAAATTCCAGCCATTGGTTAAAGAGATAGTGTGCACACAAACTTTTTTCTGCCTGTTTTTCTACATTAAGAAAAAAATTTACAAAGGGCAATAACTCCAAGAGAATTGACCCATACCCCTTATTTTCTCTTATGTAGGTACATCTTATTGATATCAATGTGTCTGCAGAAAGTGATGAATAACCATCACTGCGTTTTCAAGATATTAGGAAAATAACAGCGTCGCGGATGGATACACGGACGGGCACATGGACGGACACACGGACGGATGGACGGACACAACGTGAAAACAGTATACTCCCACACAAACAAAGTTTGCGGGGGGGGGGGGGGTGGGGGCGCGGGAATATAATAAAGGTATGGTAAGAAGACAAATTATCAGAAACCATTTGAGCCGTGTCGTGAAAAAAAAACGGCTATTCGATCATCATCGAATCATCTTTCAGTGCTCATGTACGGTCACTTAGCAAGGCCACATGTTTGGTTCTTTGGCTAAAGTTTCTCCATGGCCTACCGCCTACGTGAGCGAACAGCATAGTTTCTGTCGAGACTGCGCAGGTTCGCCTAAAACTTTTGCTGTGCGCATATGCTGTAATGACGCGGCTAATTTTTTTTTTTTTTTTTTTTTATTGAATATTTTACTCTAAAATTAAATTTACGAATAAAATTGTTATGACCTGTGCTGTTTCTATAATAAAGTGATTGTTTTGGAAATTTTATTTAAGAAAATATTTTTTTCAGTTCGTTGCTTAGTTTAATTATTAATGTTTCATGACAATATTATGAAAATTTCAGAAAATTTGATAAATGGAACTTGTTGAAACCTGTCTCCACTTTAACTACCCTACGGATTTCAGCATAATTTGCAGTAATTTTTACTATAGAAAAATGTAAATATTCGAATTTTTGTAAACCATTGAATAAAAGATTTGTTTTTCTGTGAATAGGTACAAATATAGTTACGAAAAAAAGGTGTGTTGGGGAAGAGGGAGCTGTTTTATTTATTTTTTTTTTTTCTAATCTGTTACTTGTGTATTGTCTGTCATGGTTTGTTTGCTCTTTCTCGTGATGTCATTGTAGACAATCAGAGTAAGTGAAAAATGTTATTCTATTCCATTTTTTTCCATGGACATTGAGATAGTGAGGAATATGTGGCTTTTCTGTGGCATAGGCAGAAAAGAATTATTTTCACGCTCATCCAAGAAAAAATCTTGGCAAATGCTGAGGCCCTCCAAGGGGTTTTTGGGGAACAGGGGAATAAGGCCATTTATTTCAGGGGAACAAGAGAACAAAAGTCTAAAACTGAAGGGAACAGGGGAACAAAGGTAATGTCGGGGAACAGGGAACACAGAAAATCAAGATTTTGATTTTGGGGGAAAAAGGGAAAATGCCGATCTTTTTTCAAGGGAACAAGGAAGGAAATTGTTATCTTTAAGAGAAGCTCCTATTTTGGAAGCAATGAATTATTTCCTTTAAGAACAGATGGTAAAGAGCAGTTTCCTTATGTCAGTTGATGTCTGTTTAGTGCAAATATGCCCAATGTGCATAATGGGTGTTATTCCTATGCTTTTGATACCACTAAAGTAGAGTTGGCTATGCTTCACTCTTTAATTGCACGACGGCGGTTCGGGCCTCAGACTCAATGACGGCCTCTTCGTAAAACTTTCACCAGTGGGTTGGGGCTTGACGATATGTCTTTGGCTTGGCCCGCCGTGGTTCAACTATTGGTTTTCATTTACTCTGGCATACAGTAGAATTAGCCATGAGTACTCGTCTTTGTTTATTATAGTGATGAACTTGATTTTTATGTTTTCGCTTTGATGCATTGAATGAGTTGGGAGCCTTTATGCGAACCGAATTTTTATGTATTTCTGTATTAAGAGTAGCATCGGGACCCAAGGTGAAGTTAGCTAGCTGTAAAAGTGCTTTAAACCCCCGGTGGTTTGCTCTACCGACCGTTCTAAGGCGGTGGTCCCGGTGTTAGTCTTACTCTTTGTTGCTTTGTGGTTTATTCTACGAGGCGATTTGTTGTATGTCTTTCCCTAACCCTTACCTCGCTTGGGGAAGAGAGCTAATCTTAGTGCTTTTCGTACGTTTGTTCGGTTTGTGCTTGTTTAGATTTGTCGGTTTCCTTTTCCTCTTGGGGTCTGGGAAGGGCTGCGGTTTGTGATTGTGGCACTCCCTGGACTTTTCTCTTACCTTTTGTGAAACGCAAAAACGCTGACCGAAAGCTCAAACATACTTAAATTTGATGCAAAAACATCCAAATCGATCGCGATATTTGTGCCTGTAGTCTGATTCAGAGCCGTTATTTATACAAACTATCAATGTTCCAAGGGAGAGCCTCTGTTACAGTTTTTGTTTGTGCGTCTGCGGTTTCATAGATCTTCATATGTGGCGTTTGTTTTGTCATTGTCTGTTCCTCATCCCTCCTTCTTCTTTTGGTGCCTCGGGAAGGCCATGCTTCGTGAATGTGGCATTTCCTGGGTATCTTCACTTATGTGTTTGTAGCTATCTTTACAACAAATGTTTTCTTTATTTATTTCTGTATTGTTATACTAATCAACAATTTGCAAGTAACTGAATAACGTCACTGTTCACGTATGACGGCATTAGCGTTAGGCTTATGTGATATGTTCTGCGCAAAGTAAAAATCGGAACAATTCCGCATTAGTCTTGCCCAAAGTAGGAATTCTCACCATGTTGCGGGATTCCGGATAGTTACGCAGCTTCATCATGATTTTCGCTTATAGAAACATTAGATTTAACGTATCAATGGACAACAAAGGCTTTAATGAGACTACATGAAGGCTCAGCCTGATTTTAGCCTTTTCTGATCGTCCCTAAAACACATTTCTACATGACGCGGACTAGAATTTACAGCCATATCTCTAGATTTTATTATGAGTTTGCGTCATGCGCAAATTTGGTTTCGGTTGATAAGCTAAGTAAATGCGAAGATCAACCTACACACATGCGCAGTCTGAGCAAATAAGCTATCTGTTTCAAGATCACTATGGCTAGTGATGCAAAGACATACTTTTCATCTAAAGTTGAGTACCGTGCTGTAATTCGGTACTTGTATTTAAAAGGTAAAACAGGCAAGGAAATACACGGCGAGTTAGTCGATGTTATGGGTCTTCTGCACCATCTTATGCTCAGGTTAAATTCTAGGTAGGGGAATTCAAACCTTTAGAAGATGAAGCCAGGTCTGGACGCCCACTGGATGCCACCGACGAAGAAATGTGTAAGAAAGTTCGGGATCTGGTATACTCCGATAGGCGAATTCAGGTGGAAGAAATAGCGCAGGCATTAGGCATTTCACATGGTAGCGTTTCAACAATTTTACATGATCGTTTAGGTATGCGCAAGCTAACAGCCCGTTGGGTCCCAAAATCACTTAGCGATGAGCAAATGGCAACCAGAGCATCAGTATGCAGCGCCTTGTTGAAGCGTTTTAGGTCAAAAGATTATTTTCTTTTACGTCTTGTGACTGTAGATGAGACTTGGGTTCATTATTATTAGCCAGAGAATAAAGCTCAGAGTCGTCAGTGGGTAGGGCCTGGGTCCCCAAGGCCAAAGAGGTTCAAGACGCAACCATCTGCTGGCAAGGTGATGGCCACAGTATTTAGGGACGCAAAAGGCGTTATTATGTTGGACTTTTTACCCAAGAGAAGTACAATAACTGGAGTGTACTATGCAAACTTGTTAGACCAGCTGAGAACCGCCATCCGTGAAAAACGCCGAGGTAAACTCTCTAAAGGTATTTTGCTGCAACAGGACAACGCGAGAGTCCACACTTGCAAAGTTGTAATGGATGCTTTAGAGCGAAACGGGTAAGAATTAATACCACATCCTGCCTATTCGCCTGACCTAGCTCCTGGCGACTTCTTCCTATTCCCAAACCTGAAAAAGGATATCCGCGGACTTCATTTCCGGTCTGATGAAGTCGTGACGGCAGTTGAGGAGTGGGTCAATGGAAAGGACCCCGACTTTTTCAGTTCTCGGCTGATGGCACTTGAACACCGTTGGTCTAAGTGCATCACACTAGAGGGCAATTTCATCGAAAAAGAAGAGGTGGATCTCAACCGGAAATAAGTTAGACTGGTTACTTACTGACTCACCCTCGTATTATTAAATGGAAAACCAGATGAAAACGTAATCGTGAATAATGCGTTTAGACGCGTCCAGTTTTACATTTTGTCTACTAAGCGGTTAACTTCCCAACATTAGAGTGCCAAGTAATGACCACTGGATATTGATCAGAAGTTCAGAAATCATGCTCGGCGGTGCGCTCCACGGTGTCTTGCCTGATGATTTCATGATCTACTATAGTCATTCATTACCTTTTCTACTTATGTTTCCATGTCTTTTTATTCTTTTATTCAAGAATATATCTGATATATGTTTAAATGATTCCAACTCTTGCCATGCTGAAAAAACTAAGATGCCACGTCCATTTTCAATTCCCAGGCGGTCGGATTTCTTGGTCCGCAGTGCAGTACTAGGGATGGATTCACATACTCAGTGAAAAGCAGTGCGGATCAGGATCAGATGGCTTCTTCAGAGACTAACTAATCTGGGTCTACACTGTTTGCAAAGGCAGGGTATGTTTGGGTTCAGCAGGACAAGGGTTAACTCGTTATACATGTTGTTACAGTGTGAAAACTTATTTTTGTCAGTTATGATATTACGAGGAAATGAATTCTATAAGCCATTGGCTGATGCATTGACTGAGTTGGGAGCCTTTATGCGAACCGAATTTTATGTGTTTCTGTATTAAGAGTAGCATCGGGACCCAGGGTGACGTTAGCTAGCTGTAAAAGTGCTTCAAACCCCCTCGGTGGTTTGCTTTACCGTCCGTTCTAAGGCGGTGGTCCCGGTGTTAGTCTTACTCTTTGTTGCTTTGTGGTTTATTCTACGAGACGATTTGTTGTATGTCTTTCCGTGTGTCATTTTGTTCTTGTGTTTTTCAGTCCTTTTAGTATTGCGATTACCTCGCTTGGGGAAGAGAGAGCTAATCTTAGTGCTTTTCGTACATATGTTCGATTTGTGCTTGTTTTGATTTGTCGGTTTCCTCTTCCTCTAGGGGTATGGGAAGGGCAACGTTTGTGATTGTGGCACTCCCTGGACTTTTCTCTCACCTTGTTTTTCCGTTCGGATCCTCATATATCTTGTATTTTGTGTATTTATGTTGTTCATCTATTTGAGTTAAAATAAAATTTGTTTAAACCAAGATATACTGAATAAAGTAGAATGTATCAACAAACAACAAAGACTCTGATGAGACTGCGCGGAAGCGCAGGCTTTGAGACGGAGGCATATGCTCGCAAATATATTTCGCATGACGCGCCCAAATCATATATTACATTACAATACCGGAATAAGTTTAAAAGGGATTGCCTCGTAAGACAAAAAAGTTTTTGATATATAATATCTATTATCACTTCCTTCTTCCCTATACTTTGTTCGTTAAGAAATAATGTTATTGTTGATGTTTGTTTACTGAATACTAGTAGTTTGAATTTCAAAGCTAGCTCAATTTTCTTCATAACCATCTTTGTTATCTTAGTCACGAACATTTTACTAACCGCTAGCAGGAAAATCATTTCTTCCTTTTTCTTGTAGATAAGACTTAAAGACGCATAAACATCTCAACAACAACGAAATGCTCTATCATTCTTCCATGTGCATCTCCCATTTTCTAGTAGCAGTTCTAACACAGCACGCCTATATAGGCAACGGGAATGAACTATGTTTTATCCTGCAACAAGTCACTGGGTGGAAGAGCGTGACGCGAAGAGCCTCCACTTTGTGACGTTTTTAAGATTTTTCTGACGTCATTTGCGTATCCTGAACGTCGTTGTTTCGCATCAGACTAGTTACAGATAGACATAAATGCATATGTTACAGCCAAAGAAGTTGGCGGGGTTGAACAAGGGCGGAAGGTTTGGGAGAATTTGCAGGAATAAACGGCATTTTTGCCGGTTGTTAGTGTGTAAGAATCGACATAAAACAGCTCTAACGCGGGAATTGTTGAGTGATGAGTCACAGCTTGTTGGGCTATTGCAAGTAGATAAATCATTCACATCATGCGCTCGTCACAGTTTGTCGGTCTATTGTAAGTAGATAAATCATTCACACTATGCGCTCGTCACAGTTTGTCGGTCTATTGTAAGTAGATAAATCATTCACACTATGCGCTCGTCACAGTTTGTCGGTCTATTGTAAGTAGATAAATCATTCACATCATGCGCTCGTCACAGTTTGTCGGTCTATTGTAAGTAGATAAATCATTCACACTATGCGCTCGTCACAGTTTGTCGGTCTATTGTAAGTAGATAAATCATTCACACTATGCGCTCGTCACAGTTTGTCGGTCTATTGTAAGTAGATAAATCATTCACACTATGCGCTCGTGATTTGATCTACATTTGAACTCATCATCAACCTGTGATTTATTACCCAACAATTCACAGCTAGAGGTGTTTAATTTGTTAAGTAACGGCAGAAGATAAGTTATAATTTAAGTGTTTTTGACACCAGACACAGAAATTCTTATGGAATATGAAACATGAAATATATAATACGATATCGATTAAAACATAAAGCAAAATAAACTGATATATTCAACAATTACTCACCATACTAAATTATTCTTACTTTGTCCCGATTCTTACTTTGCACAGAAAAAAGTTTCGGTCTATTTGACAATATGTACTTTTTTATTATTTAAACTCGCAAGGTACTTAACGCTTCACAGCGTGTTTAGTTCACTTCAGTTCTTCTTAGAGATCCCCCGATGACTTAATGGGGCACCACCGATACGGTGTTGAATGAGCTCTTAAGCTGGTGTTTTACGACCGTTCTAAGGCGGTGGTCCCGGTGTTAGTCTTACTCTTTGTTGCTTTGTGGTTTATTCTACGAGGCGATTTGTTTTATGTCTTTCCGTGTGTCATTTTGTTCTTGTGTTTTTTAGTCCTTTTAGTAGTGCGATTAACTCGCTTGGGGAAGAGAGAGCTAATCTTAGTGCTTTTCGTACGTTTGTTTGGTTTGTGCTTGTTTCGATTTGTCGGTTTCCTCTTCCTCTTGGGGTCTTGGATGGCTGCGGTTTGTGATTGTGGCACTCCCTGGACTTTTCTCTTACCTTTTTTACAGTTTATATGTGCTGGTGATATGTATAGTTTTAAGTGAGGCTATATACAACGTTAAAACTTGCTCATTTGCGTATTTGTTTACAAAGTTGTTGCTGACACATCACTTTGCTGTATTGTGAAGACAAGGAAGGAATCAGCAATCCATTCGCTCCTACTAATTAAGGCAGTCATTACAAATGAGTAACTGCCATTAAATATCGAACAAAAGAAGATGAGCAATTATTAACTGGTCGTTATAAAATTTATTTATTTATTCATTTATTTTGCTTTTTAATATCTATTTTATAACAGACATATCACAAACAAATATCACATTTTAGCTTATGTCTTAAATCATACATAAATCATATTAAATTTGCCCCCAATTTACTTTCATTAGTTTTCGATAATTTTTACATCAATGGAAAGGGAACATTTTATTTTGTCCAGCTCCGTTTGCATAGTTTTTATATCTTCATGTTACTGTTGTTGTTGTTGATCTTGGTGGTGGTGTTGTTGTTGTTGTTGCTGTGTGTGTGTGTGTGTGTGTGTGTGTGTGTGTGTGTGTGTGTGTGTGTGTGTGTGTGTGTGTGTGTGTGTGTATGTGTGTGTGTGTGTGTGTTTAAGAGACATACCGTATGCTATTTTTTGTATTTTACTATATGTTTATATGTACCTTTGATTTGCCTGAACTAAATATGTTTCAAATGTTTTAAAACTTATGCACAAAGTTCGAAAAGAAAACAATGAAATTTTAGAATTCGTTTGCATAGAAAGTCTATCATTATTAAATGTAAAGAAATATTAGGTTAAACATATTTGCAAGTGGCATATAAGAAGAGGACTATGATAGTATATGCCACGATATTTGCCATTCAAATTAATGTATTATGAAGCGAGACTATTATCGGATATAGGTAGACCACCTTGGACTCATTTATGTCTGATAATCGCCAGAAAATTTTGAAGAAAAATACAGGTTAATTCTAAATATCATTTTTCGTCTTCTGTTTATAAGTCATATTGTTTTATTGAGTACTGCATACTATTTCACGAAAAGCTGTTAAGACATGTCCAAAAAAAAAAAAAACAAAAAAAAAAATACAACAACAAAAAACAAACGGACAAAGACTGTAATATTGTTGACTCCTAGATACCCCGGAATTCATTATATATCATAGGGGAACGTAGAAGTGTCCATCACACAGGTTTGTTAACGTAATGAATTTCTAGCAGTGGTTGTCTTAAAGACATAAAAAATAGATGTGTGGGTCTAGTCTTATCACTGGGCACAATAAACCTTAGTATACCGTCAATAAATAATAGACAGGTAGAAGGCTCAGTAGGGGAATTTAATACTAGCTTATTTATCTGATCCATCGGTAACATCCTCTACAAAATATTTATTACCCCTCAGAAGACCTCTTTACCACCCCCTGTTGAGATTTCATAATCACCTCTTTAGGACACGTCTTTGATTTATCTTGCATAGTGCCTAAGTAGGGACAATAAAATGATTGATGAGTGGTACCGCTTTTTTGTCTGATCTTAGCTATGTCTTTAACGACATAAAATAATATGTGACTCGGTCATTAGTCTTATCACGGATAGGAGACTGGGTATAACAAAACTTGGTATACTGTCAATAAATGATAGACCCATAGATGAAAGTCCCTCCAAACTGTTTATTACCGCTCACAGGTCTCTTTACCACCCTCTGCTGAGATCCCATAATCTTCTTTATGACACGACCTTGAGCTCTCCTACACAGCGCTTAGGAAGGCGCAATAAAATCATCAGTTAGTGGCACCAGTTTTGGTCTCATTTTAGCTATGTCTTTAAAGGGGAACGCAATATACGTTGTAAGTATATCTTGGAGTAAAGTGCTTAACAAGCTATTTATTTTGATGCAAGAGTTTTCAAAATCGGCCTAGAAATAAGGACGTTATGGTGGTTTGAATCTATTTAAAATGGCTGTCATGGATACCGCCATATTGTAGGCTTTATGACGTCAGACAGCCCAAATTAAATATGTAAAACAAAATTATGTAAAGGGTTTTTAAGAAATACGTATTTTGCTATAGATTTTTTAAAATCTTTTAATTCTAGTGACAGGCAATCATTTCCTCGAAAATAGACCAACTTTATTAGAGTAACTACCTTTTTGAAACGGATTCGATTTTTTTACGAAAGCTCATTAAAAATTAAAAATTGCGGCGGCCATTCCACCAATGTTGAAATATTCAGTTGTCTATATTTTATTTAATTTCCACCGATTTTGATCAAATTTGTGTCAAAATTCATTGTTTGTAATGTCCTTTTAAGGTTGCGTTCTCCTTTACGACAAATAGATGCACTTTCATGGAGGTACTTATTTGCCTTCATTCTGGAAAGGGTCTACTCTAAAAAGAAAGAATTTGGCCCCTTTGGGGGCATTTTTTCCTTTTAGAGTAGATACCTTTTCAGAAGTGAGTTGGCGTGCAGGAAAGCAAACAGGAAGTCACAACAGTTGCTTTCAAGGTGTATCCAGTCCTCGTTACAGGCTCTGCAAACACATTCCGTGCTGTGCCACTTATTTATTTGGCCTGCAACGAAACCGTACCTTTAGATATGTGCACCCAGCGGAGATTCTGGTCAATCTGTGCATGCACGCAGTCTAATCAGAATAAAAAAACTTGGTGCATTTTGGATAGTCAAGGATGCAAAGTATTTTCATGTGGACAACGATGCACAGGCTGATTTGAGTCTTCGTTGAGTGCTCACGTGTCAGAAGGTATGTTTTCTCACGTTGCGGCTCATTATGTGGGCTGTGCCATTCGAAAACATGTCTTCGGGCATATACGGACAGAGAAGGCGCAGATCAGCCTGCGCATCCGCCCAGTCTGATCAGGGCATTCACTGTCCGCAAACAGAATCTAAGGATACTATAGAATATTTCAATGGAGAGCAAATACCGGCATAAGACTACATGCATGTGCAGGATGATGTGAATCCGCACATTTTGCGCATACTCGAAGACTTTTTTTCACTTGACGTTTTAGTGACACAAGTACCTACCCTTTGTGCATCCTGTATAGTTTGACCAAGACCCACTAGCTTCACATGTGATGTCACTCGGTGTTCCGCTATATCCGCTAGCACAGCTCACTGTTGCAGTGGCCCCTTGTGTGGTAGAAGCCGGCGAGGCCTCTGGGACATAGCCTGTTGCAGCTGTAGGATTACCGCAGTCTGTATGTGAAAGACAAATGAGCCGCAGCGTCAGAAAACGTACCTTTGGACATGTGCGCCCAGCGAAGATTCAAATCAGCCTGAGCATTCGCGCCGTCCGATTAAAATCACCACTGGTTGCATATTAGATAGCCAAGGATGAAAGTTCTGCATACGACAACAAAGACTCTGATTTGACAGAATGTACGTTTTCTCACGGTGCGGCTTAAATACAACCTAATATTTTTAATACGATTTTGACATTAAAGTAACTACAAAAACAGATAAAACAGGTAAGGAAAGATAAATTTGGTCACAAAATTACATACATACATACATACATACCCGCGCCTCCTTGTCCTCCACTAGAAGTACAACCAGAGTAAGCCGACCAGGTTCCGTCCGCCCCACATGTTATGTCTGGGGGAGAGCCTGAATATCCATTGCCAGTATCACAGCTCACCGTCTTGGTTGATCCATAAGTTGTTGTTCCGCCTGCTGCAGCTGTATAACCTGCCTCTGTCTGGGGAGCACCACAGTCTACGAACGAAAAATGTTATGATTTTAGTGTTAACAGTTTGCATGCTGGGTAAAATTTCAACAGACGACATTTTGAAATATTTTTCTTATATTTACTAGAAAACTGGTTTTGACATTTCATGAAGTGTCAGATTCTATTTTGTAGGAGAAATAAGAAAAATGTTATCAGTTTGTCGTCTGCCGAATCTGCCCATAGCATGGTAAGTGTTAAGATTTTCTGATCTCATTTTCCTATCGTATTTCTCTACCAAATTTAATGATTCTTTTCATTTTGATAATGTTAACCCTTAAAGCGCTATGCATATTTGCAGCGGACGATATTCTTATTTTATTTTAACCCTTTAGAGAAAATAAGCGATGACATTTCATGTTAATTATCTGCCTGGCATGTCTTTATATCTGAGTGTCGTTCCTTAATCTGAAAGCAAAACATGTAATTTTTGTCGCATTTAATTTTACATGTTAGTTTTTGACATCAGATCAGAGTTGGCCAGTGACAATAATATGGCTTCAAATATTTTCGTTGTATGGACATACTAAGAGGGAAATGCATCCATGTTCTTCAAAATTACCATTACAAAGTTTATACATGCTTTAGGTAATCAAGTAAAGTAAACAACGTTTAAAAGCCATTTACGCATTTCGCCCCGGACATTGGCAAACTGTAAAACCAGATTAGACGTCGCATGCGGCTAACGATCAAGGTATACGCAGTTTGCATTTTTTGAGGAATATCTATAACACAGGATAATAATATAAACTAACGAGGTACCCGTACTATTGGAAATGAGCTGGTCCAAAGATTTAAGGCAGAAGAGTCCACTCCGCATAAACGGGTTAAAATGATAACACAAAGACGTCTATCACATATGAGTCGCAGCATAGCATTTCCTACAAGATTCTTTGTGCACCCAGCGAAGACTCAGATCAGTCTGCACATCCGCACATTCTGATCAGACTCTTTGCTCTCTGCCTGAAGACGCTTTGGAACTTTGGTTACCTATATAGTGCCCTGGTTAGACTCTGAGTCTTCGGTGGGCACACATGCAATCTTATAGAAAATGGTGTACACCGGCTTATGTGTTTTACCTTTTATTGTACATCCAGTCGGTGTTTCCCAAGTACCATCAGCCTGGCATGTTATTGCGGCCGGCGTTCCAGAATCTTCAGAATATCCTGTTGCACAAGCTACAGTTGCATTAGCACCTTCTAAAGTTGATGAAGGAGCGGTTTCTACGACATAGCCTGGTGGTGAGCTGGTAGCGCCACAGTCTTAAAAATATACAATGTAAGTACAGACGAATTAAATGGATACATCCATTTCCCGCTAGGCCAAATGATATAAAAATATAAGTGAAGATACCTAGGAAACGCCACAGTCACGAAGCACAGCTCTCCCGGAGGCACCAAAAGAAGGAGAGATGATGAACAAATAAGGACAACACAAAAGCATCATGAAACCACAGACACACAAATAAAGAAATACTGCAGCAGAGGGAACGCCTTGGAATGGTAGGTTGGAAAACTACTGGGTGGGGTGGGGTGGGGAGGAGCTAAAATCAGTTTTACTTGCATGAAACCTCAAATCCTTAATTATGATTCAGCTCCAAATTGTAAGTACAGTAAAACTGCAATGACTCGAACACTGACAGTTCGTTTTTCTTGGCTGATTCGAACTCATTTTTGAGTCCCTACGGAAGTCTTCAGAAAAGTAATGTTTAGGGACATTATAGGGAAATTTTCTTATTTTATAGTGAAAGTATATGTTGTGTGTACTCATTAGAATCGCCTCGATGAGACAAGCCTAATGAGTACACTCAACATACTTTTATTTTATAAAATATCGAAAAGATATCCCTAAATTATCCCGATTTGCCTCCTGACCTGGCGTTATGATTAACCCTTCTCTTGCTGAACAAGACATGCCCTGTCTTAACAAACAGTGTAGTTCCAGATCAGTTGGCTTCTGAAGAAGCCAACTAATCTGGATCTGCACTGTTTGTCATTTAATATGTGAATTTCTATAAAAAAAACCAAATTCAGTAATCTGATTGGCTGGAAATTAAAAGTGGGCATGAAACTTAATTTGTTCAGCATGACAAGGATTAAACCTCAGTCGCTCGAACTACCTATGTGGCTGAGTTGGATGCGCCGTCCGACTGGAGACCAGGAGGTTGCGGTTCAACCCCCGCCGAGGTCGGCAACATTCTTTCGTGGAGATTGATCATGAAATATTTTCTACGGTCATTCTCTCCCTTCCACTGATTCAAGAAGGGCAGTTGTCAGTTTCTGGCGAAAGAATGTACACAATACTGGTTAACCGCTTAGAGGACTAAGCCTGCCCAGTAAATGTGTGGTTAGGTAAACTGACCGCGCTCGACATGACCCCACTGGGTTGACTGGGCCGTAAAACCTAAACACAAACAAAACCTATGTCAAGAACTGAATTGAACAGGCACACGCACAATTTATTTGTATGGTCATATTGATTGTTACCAGACGATAATGGATAATAAAGAACTGCTTTAAAGCAGTTTTAAACAATTTGGCACATTAGTTGAAGTCTCAGTTTAGGTCAAAATATATATGTAAGTATCCATTTCTTGTTTCAAATGATATCTTTTATTCCTGAGTTTCTGAGGTGGATCCTTCCATCCTTGAATTTGGACATGTCCACTGACGCAAATAGCGGTTTCAGTCTAAAGTCAAAAACAGACTGGCAAATACTATAGATCCAGATGAGACGGGTCACGAGCCGTCTTATCTGGATCTACGCTCTTTGCACAGTTATCTGTTTTGGTCTGCTCTGATAAAGGGTCAATCATAATTATAACTGGCTATATCATTATTGGCTATTAAAACCCGGTTTTTCTATTTTCTTTATCTTTTTTTTCTTTTTATTATTAAAAATCACTTTTGGCATCACAGAATGATACCTGCATGTATAAGTTTAACCCTGAAAGGGCTCAGCAAATTTTTAGCAGACGGTATTCTAAAATTGGTATTGCTATTTTTCAGAGAAAATAATGCAGACTTGATACTTCATGTGAACTTGTGAAGACTTGTTTCTCTGAAAAATAAAGAAAAATATTCCAATACGTCGTCTGCTGCAGCTGTGATTAGATTTTTAAGAGTTAAATCAATTGGTGCAAACTTTGAACCGACAGGCATTCTCCAATGGGTACCGTAGTTTGCGAAATTACCGTAGTTTTATACTCTACCCTTGCATCTTTCATTATGGACTTTGAGTATTTAGTTGTGTGTGTGTGTGTGTGTGTGTGTGTGTGTGTGTGTGTGTGTGTGTGTGTGTGTGTGTGTGTGTGTGTGTGATTTATTATTATTTTTAATACTATATATCCGAAAATCATAAACTCATTTTCGTCTTTGTACTCTGTTTATTTATTTATTTTTGTCTGCGCTACGTATCGCAAATATATGTTTGCGCCATATCCTATAAGTATTTAGTGTTCATGTACAGTTGAGTTTGTTAGATGTACAAAGCAACATTATAGGCTGCTGTTTACCATGTGTACTGGCCGTAAATATTCGCCACCATTTATCTATTTATGGGTAGCCATTTGATGATATTTGAATATACATGTAGTAATATACCATTTTAACACTTACCATGCTATGGACAAAACCAGCACACAACAAACTGATGATATTTTCCTCATTTTTCCTAGAAAGTAGGATCTGATACTTCATGTATAGCGTCTCCTAAGGAGACAATTTGTATAAAATGTCAAATCCTATTTTCTAAGAAAAATAATTCAAAATGTCACCTGCTGAAATTTTTGCCCAGCATGCAAAGTGTTAAGTCTTTCCCCTTTCCTAGGCTAAGTGAACCTGTATGTATAAATGTAAACCACTCGAGAAACGTTTAGAACTTCCTTATAATGAACTGGAAATTAAAATCTAAAAAGTTAGTTTTTGGAAACAAAGAAAACGCAAAAGAAAGAAAAGTGAAAGACTGTTTCAAGCACCTTCCGATGCTAACAAAAGACTGAATAAACTCTCCCACAGCATATATTGGATTAGCCCGTTTTCGATTTTAGGTATGTCGGGCTATATTATATAGATATTCCTAAAGAAAATAGGTTGATTATTTGTGAACAAAGGAGATCATGATCAGGCGCCGCGTTCTGCGGCATCTGATCTGGGTTTGCACTTTTTGCCAGTTCAACATTCTCATCTTTTAGAGAAAATCCCGGTCTTCTTGCAGTGTAGACCCAAAGCAGACGTCGCGTTCTGTGGCGTCTGATCTGGGTCTACACTGTTTACCAATGTCACTTTTATGGGACGCCAGGCATATAACTCTTTCTTCCTGCAAACTATCACAGATACCTTTGCAAACAGTGCAGATCCAGATAAGACGGCTCGTTATATTAGGATCTACACTATTTGACATTCTTTATTGGTATTTGACTGAAACCCTTTTTACAGCAATAGATGTGCCCAGATTCAGAAATGGATGAGCCTATTTCAGAAACTCAGGGGAGAAAGGGTTAAACTATTTCTACATCTTTTGAGTTTTACTTTTCTTGCAAACTCCTCCATCGTTGTCATAGTTGTCTCCAGCATTGCAAATACAATCATTATTATTTCCGGTGTCACATACTTCGTTGTTTCCTGCTTCACAGTCAGCATCGCCATTAGCGGAACAGTCTGTACCTATGGCACCATCTGAAATTTAAGGGAAAAGTGGTTGCACTTTTAAGGGGAGGGGGAGGAAACTCTGTCAATATTTTTATCTCCTTTCTGAAAAGGGGTCTTCTCTAAAAGAAAGGATTGTTCCCCTCCTGATTTTCTCTTAGAGTAGATTCTTTTCATAAGATTCTGAAATGGGGTCTACCCTAGATGGAAAAAAATGCCCCAAAGGGATCTTTCTTTTTTTTTTTTTTTTTTTTTTTTTTGAGAGTAGACCCATTCTAATTTCCTTTTAGAGTAGATTTTTATGCAGGAAAAGAAACTAAGTCACAAAACTTTTCTCCCTAGTAAAATGGTGTAAAATTTGCAGGATATAGATTTCGTTCTAATCCTGTTTAAAAATAGTATAGCTGTCCAGGAATAGCCAAAATCTCAAATCATAGAAATGTTAATATTTGCTACAAGTTTACGCAAATTTTGAAATACAATATGTTTAAACCAAATCATCGTAACATAACAGAATCTATTGATGTGGATAAATAGTAGACTGGGTGGCCTAGCGATTAGTGCCCTCGCTTTGCAAGCCGGAAGTCTCGGGTTCGAATACCCACCCAGGGAAACCCGATATCGGGATATCGGAGGTTGCGAGATTTCGGAGGTAAACAAATGACGTCATCCAGCGACAGGGTATGTACTTATCCATTTTTGATAGTTTATATCTTAATCATTTGATAAAAAAGCTGAGTTGCTCGTTCTAGAGACATAATAATGAATATGTTGAAGCAAATATTACCTTTCTAAGCTACTTTGTGGAGGTGAAAACGGCATTTGAACCAAGATGATCTATTTTTCATCTCATTTTTTGCCTTTTCGACGGCTACCAGCCCGATCATGTAAATGACATGTTGGTTTATTATTGCCCCAAGGATGGACTTATCTTTTCTTCCACTGTCTTTATAGTTGTTTCAATTTATTAACAAAAAATAACGCCTCCGGATGAAATTTAAAGCAAGTACTAGCGAAATTTCGGATAACGGAATATTCGGAGGTACATTGACACATGACGCTGTGGATCTCGGAGGGACTGTTGCTGGATTTCGGAGGCACTGAAAATTGACGGAGTGAGTTCTGTCCAAAAAAGCAATATAAATTAAAACCTGCTCGCACAATATTATGCTAAGCCTGAAATACTAGTGTCTCTTTTTGTAGCAATTTTAATAGGGTTTGATAGGTTTGAAGGAGAGTTTAATGTAATAATATTACTAGAACTAATGCCATTACGTTTAAGAATTTATATGCAATAAACAGCTTTTCGCTGCAAAAATGATGTTCTGTATGTGAAACGTGATATTTTCCTATCTAAATTTCGACTGAAATGTTGATTTTGGAAACTCGTAAGAACCGCAGCGCCGATGTGGTGCCAACGACTGCCATCAGATCAGAAATAATAAACGTAAAGTTACCACTGTAAATCTATGATATATCAATTATTTATAGCAATATCCCAACTCGGCACAATATTCACCAGTATCAGTACAAAAACTCTATAATAAAAATTTAACAACATGTGCTTATTCGTCCATCGGGCTGTCATTTGTATATCTAATTACAAGAATCTATCTTTTTTCTTGTACTGAATCGTTCATATTTGACCATTACCTGTGTTAGATGGGTCGCTTAATTTAGAATTTAGCAACAACAACAACAATAATAATAATAATAATAATCACACGATGAGCTCTTTAAAAATGTTTACAATCTGTTAAGATGCATACCTCTGAGTCCCAGTCTATACTATACGGGCTTTCAACTCCTCTGTGGTCTACAAATCTTTACGGACAGTCCGCTTATCTAGGTTTTTAAGCAGCAGCCAGAAAAATTACACATTCCCCTGTAATCCCATTTTCCTAATATAAGTGAGATTTGCAAGGGGTCTTCGCCGCATAAATTTGCTAGCGTGATATAATAATTATATGAGTTGTATCGAGTTGTATCGAGGAGACTTTTGTCATTTTCATTTGCTATCGATAGAAAGCATTGCAGATTTTGTAACGTGTTCTTCCATACGCGCTGTGCGCGCGCGCGCGCGCGCGTGTGTGTGTATGTGTGTGCGTGTTTGTGTGTCTGTGTGTCTGTGTGTGTGTGTGTGTGTGTGTGTTTGTGTGTGTGTGGTGGTTGGGGATGGGGGTGGACAAATTTATTCAAAATCAAGCAGATTGGGGGCGCGGGGGGGGAGGAGTTGGCGAGCCTAGCCCCCATTGTGGACAAATTATTTAAAAAATCAAGCAGATTTTAATCGAAAACACAGGTTACACCCCGAATTTTCGCCTCTAAATCGACATTTTCTGAGCATTTGTACGCCTCCATACGGTCATACCATCCCCATTTCAAAACCCACGGGCCAGGGTTTTAAGACTAAATTAAATGTACGTGAAAAATCCATGGAGTGTTTGACCGACCAAACGATGAAACGAGATCTGTACCCCTTTCTGGCCAATTATTTTAAAATCATGCAGGTTTGGCCATAAAATCACTTTACATTCCTTAATTTTGCATCTCCATCAGCATTTTGCTGGTATCTGTGTCCCCTTTAAGAATAGCCAAGAATTCACACACCCGCCCCTCCCATTTCAAAAGTCTTTGTATAGGCCTGTAAACTCACCAAAGGCACAAAACATTGTGATGAACAAATATGAAAACATGCAGAATGAAATTTTCATGTCATAAAAAACACAAAGTTTTCAGAAAGAAAACTGTTAATTTTCGTATTATTATTATTTATTTTTTTTTTCATCGAGGCGCAACCTATGTTTTAGAGCAGAAACGACGTGGTTCTTAAGAGTACCTCAATACATATTTTAGAGCAGAAACAAGAAAAAAAAAAAAAAAGATTTATAGCCCTGCAATCCCCACTTTTTCTATGTGAAGTCGTGTTTGTTACCGGAGTTTTCATCACGAAGGCTGGTTATCTTGCTGTTTTATCTTGATAAGTCTATGGCACATTATTTCATTTATTCTTTGCCAGTCAGCATAAACGCTTTGTTCGCTTGCTACATGCTACACCTGACGATTCAGGTAATCGTCTTCAACATATTAAACCAGGCAAGATCACGTTTCAGAAAAGATGTAGCCATTTTAAGAAGAACACAAAATTTCCTTTCCTCCGATATCCCGTTAACCAATATAAATCTGTCCTCCGACATCCCTGCATCATACCTCCGACATCCTGTTACCAATAAATATGACAACAATCCTAAAGAAATCTAAAAAATCTGCCACTTTAGTAATTTTTTCACATCTGCTATTTCTTGTATAATTTATAGAAAGGTTCTAGATTATACAGACAAACATACTCAATGAAAAAGCTTTACAGGATAAAAGCTATAAACAATTGAAAATGGAGTGAAAAACAATGAAATTTCCTTTTCAAACGTGATTTTGAATAAATAGGAGGATACTTTATATTGAAATGCGATTTTCATATATCAAACTATTTAACTGAGAAAATATAGGTTACATTGTTTATCCTCCAGAAGAACGTTTTTGATCATTAAAATAGGGTAAGTACATACACTGTCACTGGATGACATCATTTGTTTACCTCCTAAATCTCGCAACCTCCGATATCCCGATATCGGGTTTCCCTGGGTGATACCGCTAGGTCGAGAAAATTTTCAGACCATTAGTACACCTAGCTCATATCGATGTGCCCTGAGTTGAGTATAAAGTAGAGAGGGAGGCACGCGGTGACAGACAGCGGCACCAAGTTTGCATGGGTAATCCATGGCAGCAATCCTATACAAACGCATGCACATCAAACATTCGCCGTTTCCTCCATGTACCTCGAGTGCCTAGCAGCCTAAACTTCTGCATAACAACAACAATTTTGTCAATGTTTATGCTCAGATATTTTCATTTTCGTTAAACGTTAAAATAGGCATTTGTTGGCCGAACAAATTGCAATAACGAAGAACAATTTAAAGAACAACTACATTCAACTGCACGGCGGAGGCAAGGCCAATGTTAAGCGTGTACATGTACATTTATACTTACCATAAACAACCATGAATTATTAACCGTATTATGGCTGCATGCATAGCATTTATGTTCATTTCTTAACGTATATACGGTATGGCTATCTGGGGCCTTGGAGAAGTGTTTAAACATTGAGTCTGCCACTTATTCCCGGGCCTACCAGTCTCATAGTAACATACAACAATACGAACACCAAAACATGCTACAATTAATCTTCTGAGCAAAGTTGAAATTGCCTTTGTTATGTTGCCCTTCATACATGCCTATCAAAACAGAAATATAAAGTAATATGTACACATATGTTCACTTCTTAACATATGAACTGTATGGCTAACTAGGACCTGGGAGATCTACTTAGACACTGAGTCTGTCGCTCATTCCGGGCCTACCAGCTTCATAGTAACATACAATAATACGAACACCAAAAAAAAAAAAAAAAAAAAAAAAAAAAAAAATAAAAAAGATGCAAAATATGATTAATCTTCTGGCCAACGTTGAAATTGCCTTTGTTATGTTGCTCTTCATACATGCCTATGAAAACAGAATGTAAAGTAATATGTACACCATGTGAAACCGGTGATGTGATAGGGGAATGTAGTATTGGCAGTGACAACAAGATCCAGTATCAACCTCTGCAGCTGTGTAGTCAGGAGTTTGGACCGTCGCTGCCGCTTGCAGAATCATGTGATACTAAGGACGGCGTTGAGGAGCGGCGGCAGCCCGAATCGAACTGCATAGTTCAAGCTTTGCAAATGACATATCGTGACCATGTTGCGGTACATATATTTACGACAGTAACACTAACGGCACAAAAATATATCTTAAGTCATGTATATACTTATCTCTGATTGTTCAGGTATGTAAAACTGTCATCTATTGTAAATATGATATTTGCAATGTAAAGCGGCATCATATTTTTTTTTAAATGAAGTGATAGGGTAGAATATATCCATAAAAGGGGAGTAAATGTTTGTATCAGCAACTATACAAAAATATAATGATACAGCGTTACAATTTTGTATATGTTTTATTAGTACAAGCAAATGAACTAAAATTGGTCGCTTAAGCAACAACAAAATATTTGCCGAAAAAAGAAGAAAAGAGAAAGAAAAGAAACAAACAGACAGTATGCGCAAATTAGACCCATTTTCCACTCCCTGGTCACTCTGGCGGCGTAGTGGGAGCCACTCTCCCGACTACAGGACAACAATGATGCAGAGAGCATTGCTAACATTGCGTCTGTAGGATATTGATTTGATTATTTGGTATTTTGCTATCCTACCTATGATTGTATTATTATGTTCATTGTTTTTTGTTTGTTTGCGTTGAGGTTTTACGGCCCAGTCAACCCAATGGAGTCATGTCGAGCATGGTCAGTTTACCTAACCACACGTTTACTGGGCAGGCTTAATCCTCTAAGCGGTTAATAAGTATTGTACACATTCTTTCGCCAGAAACATGTTCATTGTATATGTGCTCATGAGCTAAATTGGCTTATTGCATTGATTATCTATCTATCTATCTATCTATCTATCTATCTATCTATGTTTCCCACCTCACCCCAATTTTGGGTGGAATTGGCTGAGACCGACAGGTGCATACTACTTAAGTACCAGAATTATGAATACAAAGTACTGATGTAATTATTTGCAGTGTATGGGTTGTATTTTTTTACATGTCTCATAAGAAATGGACGACCATATGAATGTCAGTTGAAATTAAAAATGAAGTAACATGAATCACAGATCGACACTGAAAATGAAGTATCATATGGCTATCAGATTAAAATTTAAAAAAATGGAGCACCATACGAATCTCAGACTGACATGAAAAATTGGGGTACCATATAGATGTCAGATTGACATTAAAAATGGAGTAACATACGGATGTCTGATATTGAAAATGGAGTACCATATGAAGGTCAGATTGACTATGAAAAACGGAGTACCATATAGCTATCAGACTGACATTGAAAAACATAAGTATTGGAAAATGGAGTGCAAAACGGATGCTCATTGAAATTTTGAGTACCATATGGATGTCAAATTCACATAGAGTAGCCCATGGATATCAGACCGACGTTGAAATCTGAAGTATGATATGAATATCAGAATGACATTGAAAAATGTAGATGATGAATATCATACCTCTATTAAAAAAATGGAGTATCATATGAACATCAGATTGAAATTTAAGAAATGAAGGTACTTTTACCGTTCATTAAGACATGAACAGCTTCGATTCACGTGCAAAGTAAGTGAGCCACGAAGGATTCACGTAAACTTTGAACGTTTAATATGTATTGCCTTTATTACTTAAGCTTTGAACGTTAACTAAATTGCCTTTATTACTTACATTTGTATTATTTTCCATCCATTATTTGACGAAAAAATCTGGGTCCAGGGTTAAATTGAAACAAGAAAAAAAATTCACGCAGATAACCTACTAACTGCGGATTAGCGTCGTTGACGTAAAAGCGTTCTCATCGTTCGACCATATTGGAGATAGCAATGGTTTATGTCGACGTCACTTAATGATCATGTGACGTCGCGTGTGGCAATGTAGTAATTAAAGTATGAACAACATTATGTTTCAATAGTAAACTATATATAATTTTTTTTTTTTTTTTTTTTTTTTTTTTTTTTTTTTTTTGTTTGTTTGTTTTGTTTTTGTTGTTGTTGTTGTTGTTGTTTTCTGTAAATGTACTGAAAATGTAAATATTTAAAAAATGAATGTCATATTTTAACGTTCATTGAAGTATGAACAACATCAGGTCACAAGCAAAGTAAGTGAACCCCGAAGGAGTTCATGTAAACTTTGCTCATGACCCACTTTTTTTCAATTATTAAAATTAACGTTAAATAAATCACCTTTATTACTTACATTTATATTATTTTCCATCTATTATTTAACAGAAAAATATGGTTCGAGGGCTAAAATTGAAATAAGAAAATAATTGCACGAAGGTTTCGTAATTAACATAGGAACAGCGTCGTTGACGTCGTAACTTCGCCATCGTCCAGTCGTATTGGAGAGAACCGTTGTTTATTTTGATGTCACCACTCAAGGTCACAACTGACACCTGGTGCAACTTTTAACCCAACAATAGATATTCTTTAAATTATGCATTTTGTTTTCCTATTTCATGGCAAAAGCTATAAACAATACAAGAAAACTGAAGTCACTACCTGGTATCAGAGTTCTGGTGCTTCAAAGATGTGCCCCTAGAGCATTTTTTCTTCAGAGGTGTTCTAGGACCTAGTAGTACTGAGAACCATACAATCAGCATTTTTATCCACCGAAATGGTGAAATTTACTGTAGTTTTAACGGAAATTACTATATATTCAAATATTAAAGACATTTCCTAACAATAAATTTTCCGTAAACTTTCAAATAATGATTACCCTTATCGCGTACTATTATTCTGAAATGACATAAAATTTCACTGTCTGATTGATTGTGTTGGGGTTTAACGACACGTCAACCCTTGAGGGTCATTTTGTGTCGTCTCCCAGAGAAAGGGAGAAAAGAGATAGAAGAGACAGTAGAAGAGATAAAAGAGAGGGACAGGGAAGAAAGAGGAACAGGAATGAAAGTGAAGAAACAGAAGAAATAAAAACATTCCCCTTCTACCCTTACCCGCTACAAGGATAGCAGGCCTTGCCCAACTGTAAGCCAATATCAGCTGGACACCCCGGTGATATAAGATACACAGCACCTTCGCACCACCCGACCACACCCCATTTCACTGTCTGTGAAACAAGATAATACTTGATAATTAACACTACCCCCGAAGTAGCAAACTTCTATTTCTCTAAATAACTGAACAGTTTTGATAAATTCAGTCGATTTCAAAGGTCAGTTTTGCTTAAAAATGATACGTTGTCATATTCTAGATATATAGAGACAATCAGAATATTAATGCATCCTAAAATGATACGAGTAGTTTGTCTAAACAGATGGCTATGAATTGTTAACCGTACCCCTGTTTTCTTACTTACGCTCAACATGATAAAATGTTATTAAAATGTTCAAATAGCCGCAAATATAATTCCTATTTGTAATAAATACACCATATTACATGAGTCGTCTAATATTTAAAACTGATACTGAATTATATGCATGTGTTTCACATTTGGAATAGAAAGGAGAGCAATGATCAGGAATCGGTACAATTACCTAACACCTTCGTCTAAGACACCAAAGGGAACTAAGGGTGCCCAAAGCAATGGCACAATAATCAAAACACTACAAGCAGAAAGTCAAAAGGACTGGATGAGGTTAAAGGTTGTATTTTGGTAATTTTACCACCTAAACTTACTAAATCAAGGACAACAACTCATGTCATACACACTATTTTATGTAGTAAACTGGTGTACTATTTGTGAGAATTTAACAACTAGATACTGCCATACATATTTTAATGTAACCTGATCTCCAGTATGAAAATTATTAAAACAAAACATGACTTTTTCAACTTTTTCCACATAAATGCTATAATTCAGGGCCAATAATTCCTGCAACAATAAATACATTATATGTCAGAAGCATCTATGGTGTGCAGTCTGTCATAACAAGGTTTCATAATAAGTTTCGTCTTATCTTAGAAATAGATTGTTGAGATATTGCATTATTACTTAGTTAAGTACAGTTTTCCCATATACTAACAATAGTAAAATAGTAATCAGGGGCAATAGCCCATGTTAGGACAAAAACATTTTTATCTTAGTATAATAGCATTTCAAGTGTCAAGTCAATGCATATGGAAAGTTTCAGATGAATAGGGTAATAGATACCCAAGTTATGAGACAAAATGTGTCTTGCAAAAGTTATCGTTACTGATACCAGAAGTGACCTTAATGATCATGTAAAGTTGTGTGAGTCGATGTATTCACTGAAATATTCCAATAGTTTGTTACGGCCTAGCACTCCTGCCTCCCTTGGCAGATTACGCAATTTCATTCTCTGACACCACATCAGGTTGTCAAAACTTTGGCTCAGTGCGCTAGCTTTTTATCCGGACAGACCGGGTTCGAATCCCGCGACAAACGGATTTTACTTTTATTATTATTATTATTATTATTTTCAGCTATGCTTCATTCCTTTGCTACGGCTTTCATGTCGTAAGATAACTATAGTTTGTTGCTGTTTTTTTTTTTTTTTTTTTTTTTTTTTTTTTTTCTGTAAATACACTTAGAATGTTAATATTTAAAAATGAAGTATCATATGGTTGTCAGGCAGACATTGAAAAATGAAGTAGCATATGTATATCAGACTGACATTACAAAATGGGTTATCATATGAATGTCAGATTGAGAGCATTTTTTTTCCGTTTATAGTAGACTCCATTTCAGAGGGGCTTAACGTTAAGGATCGCAAACAGGAAGTCGCAAAAGTTATCTGCCTTGTAAAAATGGCAGAAAATTTTTCAAGAAGTTCACCCTTTTAAAGTTACTTTAAATTCATTTAGGAAGTTTATAGTTATATATTTTATATTTGAATCTATTCGTTTAAATAGGTTATTAAATTTTCAAGTTAATTTGAAATGTTTAAACTTGTCAGTCGGTTGTATTTCCGTTTACCTGCTTCCAAAGGATCCTTCCTTTTTAGAAACTTTTAGTCCAGAAATAGTGAAATCTTTCACTCTATCCTTAATTTTAGCTGACCTTTTAAATCTTGAGAATGTACCCAGCAGGCACATGACGATAATACAATGTCGCTTTAACGTCGATACAATGTCATGGTATTTATAAAACGTCGCACTTAAAGTCGATACAACGACATGACGTGATAGCGGCATTAATGACGTTACATGGACGTCAATTCGACATAGTATAAACGTTTTATGCCCGCTGACTATTCGTTTAATCATTAATTTATTCCTTAATGCTGCAGACTGCCATAATTTGGCATATATATATATATATATATATATATATATATATATATATATATATATATATATATATATATATATATATATATATATATATATATATATATATATATATATATATATATATATATTTCAAATGTTCTACAGTCCATAACGTTTTGGTTTAAATGGTCAGTATTTTGCAATTGGCTGACAGCATTTCCTCTAAAAGTGTCAAAAGACACGGAATGTCAGGTAATATGTCATGTAATCAGCTTCGGCCACTTCGAAGACACTGATACAGACTTTGTAGGATTTCACGGCAAGTGTAAGGGTAATGTGTTTTGATCTGTTTCCATATTGTGAGCAGCCATCCAAAATATACAATTTAGCTAGTCTTACCAGATTACGTAATGATCCCGGTTCTCTATAAATTTAAACCGTCCGGGATCTTTATGACCATATTACACCCATTGTTGTAGTTTCAAAGTAAGTCCTATAGTTTCATGGGTCAGCAGGGCGGACCCAGAATGGTTTCTGAGGGCTGATTTGATCAAATTACCGTACGTTCTCTACGTATTTGGAAAGAGAGGACTGGGCAAGCAGTGGAGACCCACATCAGACGCCACAGAACGCAACGTCTGATCACGATATACACTGTTACTAATCATCCAACTTTACACACATTTGTTAGTAAAACTGAAGAGAAATTTAGGGTAAAGAGCAACGGATGTGAATATTTGGGTAAAATATGGTATCCCCAAATTTACCAAATTAATCCAAAACTTCCAATGAAAATGAAATTTAAGTCAAAAGGTCGACTGAACACCTGAAAGTCGAACCCCATGAACCAGCTCTAAGTCTGACCCTGGGTGCAGAAAAGGTTTAACTTTGGTAGGGTTTCGAAGCGAGAATTTTACAATTGTGAAGTCAATACAATATTCAGGCTCAAAAAGAAAAGTTTCCGTACAAAATAATATAAAAGGTGCAAAAAAAAAAAAAAAAAAAAAAAGAAAAGATTTTTTGAGCCGCAACGTCGGAAAACGTACCTTCGGACATGTGCGCCCAGTCAAGATGCAGAACAGTCTTACACCCAGTCAAGATTCTAAACAACCTGTGCACATCGCACAGTCTGATCAGAATCTTCCCTGGAGGCATTTTGGATAGCGAAGGATGCAAAGTTTCTTAGTGTGGACAACGAAGACTCAGATCGGGCTGATATGAATCTTCGTATGGCGTACATGTCAGAAGGTATGTTTTTGTTACATCATTAATCTGTCTGACTACTCACTGTAAAAATGTTTGTCACCAAATAAAATAAAAAAAAACTTTATAGTGTTTTAATATATATGTCTTGTTATACACGAAAGTTTCCTCTTTCGAATAACGCAAGAAGGACGGATTTAGGATTAATTACTTCATCTACATTGACAAAGTAGACCAATTATTCAACACTTATTTTCAATCAAGTCAACTTATTCTCACTTTATTCAACTTGTTATTGTCACAACCAGCTAAACCCAACAGTTCATGCAATGAATATATAGCTAATGAGCACTTGGCATTTTATCGTTGTATATTATTCTAAAAAAACAGACTATGACATTTCATGCAAATTATCACATCACGAGATAATTTGCATGAAATGTCAGAGCCTATTTTCTGGAAAAAAAAAAAGAAAAAAAGAAAAGAAAAGTCAATCAGTCGTCTGCTGAATTAGCCCAGAGAGTTGCAAAAGGTAGTGGAAATAAGGAACATATTCTGTTTCACCATTCAGCGGACGACAATGTGATGATGGAAATGTGATGATATTTTTCTCTTTTTTTTTTTTTTTTTTTTTTTTTTTTTTTTTGCCAGAAAATAGGATTTGACATTTCATGCAAACTGTCTCCCTACGGACAGTGACGACAATGACGCACGCACGTACAACTATTTATCACGTAAAAAATATACCTATCGACATGTGCACTCAGCGAAGACTCAGATCAGCCTGCGGATCCATTACAGTCTGCCAAGAGTCTTCACTGTTCATCTGGTGACACTTTAAATAGCCCAGGATCCAATGTTCCATTTGGATAGCCAAGATCCAATGTTTCTTCAGATGTGCAGCGACATTACTACTCAAACTGTCTTTGCTGGGCGCCCATGTCCGAAGGTACATTGCCAATATAGCCGGCAATTTTAGGATGCAATTACAAAGATTAGATGTTAACTATTGTTTGTAATAACCACATGTTAGAATTTAGAATGGCAGATATCATCATAATCATCTTTTGAGAATACAATAATCACTGACAATCAGATAAATATTTCTAAAATTGTTGACGAACTAAACTTTCCGTATACAACTACAGTGGTGGTGCATTGTGCATATGATTGCAGTGAGGTTAGGATTTAACTTTTAAGTTGATAAACAAATGCGATAATTGCATTTCTTTATAAGTCTGTAAACCCAGTGCCTTTAAACATGCAAACTTTTATCAACTAAGTGAAGCAAATAAAATCTTAATTTCACTGTGACTGTATGATAGCTATCTAGTTTGTATGGCTGCATACGCCTCTTAGCACCGTCTAAAGTGGAATTCAGAGCACTGAAAACAGTATTTCTTGGACACTTTTATCGGTGTCAAAATTCTACATTTGAAACATATATATTTTTATTTCTTTGTTTTTGTCATGAGACGTTACATACTGTCAAATACATACAATTGGATCAGCATCATTAAAACTTGAGCGATCAAGCTGATCATATAAAATAATTGAAAGCTGATATATACAAGATGAATTCGTATCAAAGTATGCTATACTTTACTATCATTTTGTTGTATATGCCCACTACTCATACTTCAACAAGATTTCACCCCCCCCCCCCCCCCCCCCCCCCCCCCCCCCTCCCCTCTTGTTCTCGTTTGTGTGTGTGTGTGTGTGTGTGTGTGTGTGTGTGTGTGTGTGTGTGTGTGTGTTTTCATCTTCCGGTAATTTTAAGGCAATTTTAAGGCAATATCCACTCAGTTATACCCAGAGGGAGCGCTACAACCCTGCTGGGCGTCTTTCTTTACTGCGCTCTCATCCGTGGAGCCCTGTATAACTCGATGTTCATATGTGCACATAAGTCGTCGTCCCCCCAGTTTATTTCACCTCAACTCTGCCATGGGCGATGCGGGGCGGCTTGGGCGGGGATTGAGAAATGTATGAATGATTACCATGGACGTCCCTGTTTGTCTGTGAGCGTGCTTGATTCTTGTTTTTATTTATTTATTTTTTACCAATTGTAGATAAATGGTTTATCATAGGATAATAGGAACTACTTAAAATTGAACCGCAACGTCAGAAAACGTACCTATGAACATGTGCGTCCAGCGAAGATTCAGATCAGCCTGCGCAAACGCGCAGTCTGGTCGAAATCTTAACTTGGCCGCAGTTTGAATAGTCAAGAATGCATTTTTTTTTTCCTGCTGACAACAAAAACTCGGATGCGCAGGCTGATTTGTCTTCTTTGGGCGCACATGTCAGAAGGTACGTTTTCTCAGGTTGCGGCTCATTTGTAATAGAAATTACTGAATGTTCTAACAAACAATAATATTATCATGTGGACTAGTCCATACTCGCTGCAAATGTCTATAGGACCTGATAATTTAGTCCGTGGTATAATTGATTGCAGTAAATACGTACATTGCGATTTTCCGTAACCCATTAATGTCAATTATGAGCCAGTCTTTTTATTCAACAGTTCGATTATTACATGGAGATAAAATCAGGTACATGTATAATAGTTTAAATTATTCTGCGTTAGATTTTCACCTATTATGTCTGCATTACAATACAACATGTATTTTCAAGAATAATCATATCCATCCTATGTATTAGGACAGACATGCCTGAGCAAACATTGTAGATCCTGATCAAACACCGAATGC
Organism: Anodontia alba; assembly: GCA_964016985.1. Lineage (NCBI taxonomy): Eukaryota > Metazoa > Mollusca > Bivalvia > Lucinida > Lucinidae > Anodontia > Anodontia alba. Next base: position 391,270 of record OZ024823.1, read on the forward strand.
GGCGTCTGATCAGGATCTACACTGTTTGCCACTCACCCTGCAATTTTAGACACATTGTCAAGTAGTGAAAAGTACTTGTTCAGATTTAAGAACAAGTATGTTATTAAAGCTGCGAAGGTGACCTATTTTTTAGAGTATGTATGGTATCAAAATACAACGGCCATAACGTGAGAAAATGTACCTTCATGCATGTGCGCCATGCGAAGACCTACCAGCCTGATAAGCATATGTACGCCATGCGAAGACTCCGATCAGCCTAATAAGCATCCACACTGTCGGATCAGTCTTTGCTGAGAAGCACTTCATTAGCCAAAAATCTGCCATTTTTCAAGCAGATAGCGGCTACATGGGTGTGCAGACTGATCTGAGTCTTCACTGGGTGTATATGTGATAAGGTACATTTTCTCAAGTTGAGAGTCACTGGTAGATACTTAACACCAATATTGCCCAGATATCTTAAGTGACCTTTTCCATCACGTAAGTCGGAAGAATCTATTGTCACCCTCAAAGGCGTGTCATGCGGACCGCCTTAATTGTTGTTGTTATTGTAAATGCTAATGTCGTGAAAATAAGTTCAGATCCCCTATCATCCCCAAACCTGGTCAGAATACCTCAGTCAGGCCGCACCAAGGGAAGAGGAACTTTTGATAAGATCTTCACGACAATGGAGAAGAGAAATATCGGGATCCCCTCTGTATGATTGTTGTCCACTTCCCAGAGGTGTTTCTAGTGGTGGATGCGATTTAGCGAGCTATATTCACTTGATAGATTTTACACACCACTTTTTTGACAAAGGGGGACATGTTTTCTTTTCTTTTTTTTTTTCTTGCTTTCAATTTGCTCTCCTGCATACCAAGTCCCTTCTGACAAGGGATATTCCAAAGGCAACAAATTCTTTCCTCTTAGAGTAGCCCATTTCAGAAAAGGTGTAAAACATGTTCTGAAAGAATTGTCACGTTTTCAGATGTTTTCAATCTCCTTAAACCGCAGTATAGTTTTCAACTCGTTTTTATTGCAATGGTGGAAGTGCACAGACGGCATGCCTAAATAGGTTCAAAACGGCGGAGGGTTCCCTGATTCTTTTCCTGTCAATGCTGGTTACTATAGCGGCAAGAATGTTCAGCAGAATGCTTTCTGCGCCAAGCAAAATTTGTAGCAGATGACATTCTGCTGTTTTTCGTTCTGAGAAAATTAGTATGTTGATATATCAGGTTAATCGTCTGCTTGCAGA